>CM034154.1:758144249-758463669 GCA_019776745.2 Taxus chinensis | reverse complement strand
CCATCGGTCAGGTGTAGCATCCCCTCCTAGTAATTTGATGACTCGCATATTGGTCCCACTGCACTCTACTACCTAGTTCCAAATCTCTGACCCCGACGGGCCAATCTCCAATCTCCAGTGCTCCGTATGTTGTCGCTGTCTCTATCTCCACTGCTGCTGCCCCTCGCATCCCTTCACCTATAATTTTGACCAATTTCCAAAACATGACAGAAACTCTAGTCATATCTACAACCGAGTCACAGAAACAGAAAAATCATGGGCCCGTGCAAGGTGTTGTGGAAACCTAGATTATAGGAACACTACCGCGATGGACCTCTAAGAATATCAAAATGCCCCACAAAACGACAGCAATAGCTTAGAACCCTTTCCATAACATATTAACTCTTTTCTCAGAGAAACTCTCAGAAGACTTTTTCCCCTGAGAAGTGACACGTCATCCTCTTGGTGTCCTCCGCATACACCTTCTGTCGTTCTCTAGCCTACTCAAGTCACTCTCAAGCCGTTTGTTGACAGAACAACTTCGACTCTGAAATCCGGAAGATATGCTGGTCCTAGAATAATCTTTGTCATCCAGTCTGTCCCATCAAGGGTGTCCTACGTCCTGCAAGGTTTACTCCAACAAAAACGTCCTGATAGGGAGCCAGGCTACTGGAACTACTTGATAACTGATGTTGTAGGCAAACTCAACTAAATCAAATAAGCTTCCCACTTCTTTTTTGTTGGTCCATCACTTTAGATCTCACTGTCCTCAAGAACCCGATCTAACGTCTCTCTGTCTGCCCATACCGTCTCTGGATGTTTTTCTGTCAACTAAAACTGAAATCACAATCGTGTACCCAAGGCAATCCCTGGAAAAAATCTAGAAAACTATGTGTAATGTTGTCTCTTATCATTTATTATCACATCTGGGATTCCATGCAATCTAACAAATTGGTCCTCACATAACTCCTTGTGGCGATGGCCTATGCATATAGGCGTAACTTCACTGCAGGTTGGTGAGAAATGCGGCAACCTGAGTCACCTTAATCCCCAGTGAAACGATAAAATGCATCATGATGATAAGATGACATAGGGATCCTATCCTAGGAAATCCATGAGATCACAAATCCCATTTTCCACTCTGTGAATTTTAAATGGGGTATAAGAGTCCCGCGGGGAGAGAATTCTCTGCTTGACTCGTCGGACACTCGGAGACAACGTGCACAAATCTGCTATGTCCCGATGAAGACGGCCAATCATCTAACTTCTCAAATTGCTGCAGCTTTTCAATCCTGGATGTGCTACATAATGGGCTTCGAGGAGCCTCCATAAAGGGATGAAACAACGCAATCACTCCCTAGGCATATACATATGCGCCTATGGAACCAAGCAAACCACAGACTCTAACATGCATCCTGAATATCTTCCCTCAAACGAACCCTGAGAATCCCATTTTCGTAGCACCCTCATAATAACCTATCCTCTATAAGATGCTTCAGAATCCTGCTCTCAAACCTTACTCAGTGATCAATGAAGCAAGCACATGTAGTTTTCTACTAAGTGCATCTTCAACCATTTTCCTTTCACTTTGATATATCTGTAACCTCCATGTCCTACTCACAATAGGACTCCATCCAACGCCATTGACAAGCGTTGAGGTTCGTTTGAGAGAAGATATGCTGTAACCTACAATGGTCTACCTCAAGAGAAAGGTTCTACCCAAAAGAAATGTTTCAACGCACAAGTGCGTATGAAAAAAGGCTGCAAGTAAGTAGTGAGTAGGATAGTTAAAGATCATAGTATTGGGTTATGTGACTCAGGTAACACCTGATGCTCCTGATAAGACCTACTCCCAAACCATCTAGGGATGCAGTCAGTGTAAACACCCACAAAATCCTAGTCAGGTTGGAACTGCTAAGATAGGTGCCATGGTTACCTTTCCTAAGAAATTGGAAGGCCTGCTACAATTCTTGACCCACGTGAACTTCTTTCCCTTCTCTTGAAGGGAAGTTAATAGGTGAGAAATCCTTAAAAATTCGCACAAAAACCTACTGTAATACGAACTAGACCCGATGAGCTACCACCTAAGTCACTAATGTGGGTTTGGCTAGCCCCACCATGATAGCCTGATATTAGAGGGATCTACAGAGAGAACCCTTTCTTGAAAAATAATGTGTCCCAAGTTGAATCTTTATGAAAGAAGATTACATTTTTCAAGTTCCAAACAACTTCTGCTCTCATAAAATATGAAAGACCTATCGACAAAATGTTCTCGTGTTCCTCTCGGAATGAGAATATATCAAAAAATATATTGAGGAAACTTATGACAAGTGATCTAGGAAGGTCTGACACTCCATCAAGAGGCTCATGAAGATAGGCTGGGCCACTAGTCAAAAGGGGACAACAATGAACCATAGAATGCCATAAGGTGGTGAAAATGATCTTATGAATACTTGCATTGATTGCGAAAAACTATGTTACCCTAACTGAGATCGATTTTGGAGAACATATGCTCCCCAATCTAATCAAACAAGTCATCAATCCTGGGGAGTGGGTAAAGGTTCTGTATTGTGACGTTGTTGAGAGGTCTTGAAGGCTAACAGCAGGAGAGAACATCCTTCTTCTTCGACAAATAATGACTGGTGCTCCCTAAGGAGATACACTAGTCGAATGAGACCTTCTCTAACAATTCCTCTAAACTAATCTTGAGCTCATGGAGCTCTGAAGTGTCATCCGATAGGGTGCCCTAGAAAATTGGTTTGCGGAAGCCAAGGCACTAAGTCAATGGTTGCAATCCCTCCCTAATAGGTGGAAACTAGAAGCTCTACTGGAACACCATCTGCATACTCCCTCAAAATCGTGATCATCAAGGGGTGAATGCTCTAGAGTACGGTCGAATGATAACTGATAGTGATAGCAAAACAAGTGACAACCCTTACGCAATGATCCACTTGGAGTTGCTTGCTTGGGGGAGATCAAATGCAAGGAAATAGGTCTCTGATCCCTTGAATTCACAACTGCACACTACCAGTATTCCTAACACTCAATTGACCTCCTCTCTCTAATCACCTTGGTTGATGAGCCTCGAGCCAATTACATACCCAACAATTACCTAATAGGATCCTCAAGGAATAATCGGACAGTAAAATGTGAGCGGCGAAGACTCCCCAAATAAATACACAATCTCCACATTACGCCCCATAGTCCACAGAGAGTTTAGCCCCAGAGGCCACTCAACCTACCAACTATCTAGTTGCCTAGCCATCCACTAGCGCACAATGGTCTACTACAGAAGAAGATACAACAGAATCTTAAAGCACTGAATCAAAAAAGTACTGAGAAGAAATACCCTGATCTAGTACCTGTCGTATCATGATGTCGCTAATGCTCAGCTGGAGGTTGTCAACCATGCATATACACCAGGGAGCGTCCATGTCACCCACCATTTTCTCAGATCTCAGAGCTCTTGATATGGTCAGTAGTGGGATTGTGTTGGACACATTACACACATAATGGTTAGGAGCCCCCAACAAATAATAAAAACATCTCCTGTACCCGTCTGAGATGGGGTCTCCTGTCTCTGGTGAATTGGAACCTACCGGTCCACCCTGAGACTACTTCGGGCCAGCGGCTAGCTGAGAAGTGAATGATTACATGGCCCTCCTATCCATAGATTCTAGCCAACACATAGAGATCCACCTCGCTGAAACTCTAAGTCTATCTACCCCTCTGCTGTTGGATGTCACAGATGTATGTCTGCTGCAGGGGTGCGGTGGAGCTTCGACGCCTGCTGGAGAAGGGACCCAGCATCCTCCGTCTAGGGGGTGGTGCTGCACCCAGTGTACTCTAATATGAAAGCATGATCCTAATCCGGAACTTGCTTGTCTTCTATCTCGGTGTTCTTACCCTTGTCCTATTCTCTCAGCCAAGTAGGCCTTCTCAATGGATTCTCAAGCGGGAGATAACATCTTAAACAGATCCTGCTATATTTGCATTCAGCCCGAAATGAAAACCTATTTACTGTAATTTCTCATTCTGCAGGTAGTTTACCTTACTGACAAGCGATCCAGAACCGACTCTCATATCCGCCACGTGCTAAAAGACTGTTGTTGAAGTGTGAACTATCAATCCTCTATGCACAAAAGGCCTGACATTATACGGGGCCCTTGAACCCACTCCTTGAACAACCCCCAGGTCAATGTATCTCGAGTCAATAAGCTTCCCACTACTCATTCCTCCACAAATTCCTGCTGCGTCTCAGAGGAGGTGTATGGCAAACTGCTTTGACATTTCTCATGAGAATGCAAAGCCAAAGTAGCTATCAGGTAAGGAGCGAAGAGACTCTGCCCAAAGCAATCTGTCAAACCAGTACAATAGGTGGTGAAGTTGAGAAGGTCTCGATCTCGAATCACACTGCCATGTCTCAATCCTAGGATGTGGTTCTTCTAACAGGTGAAAGGTCTGTCACCTATTCCAAATTGGCCCTCCAAAACGCTGTGTGATGGATCGAAAAAATTGAGGCCATCCTCGCCCCAAGGGAGGAAGGGTACTGCGGACCCTTCATCTGGGGTTTGGGGTGTTATCGTGCGCAAGTGGCTATGTGAATGTCATCATACATCAACTCCTCATCTCCCAACTGAAGGTCTCTCTTCAGTCCTACAGTGGTGGAAAGCATTCATGCACGATGCTATCAGATGTTGAGGGTCTCTAATTATAAGGCCCGAAATAGTGGTTGGCGGATCCTGCGTAGGTGCAATACGTCAAGCTCGAGCCGATCGTCCCTTGAGGTGCATCCGAACCCGAGTTAAAATAAAAAAAATGTTTGTAAACTTTTATGTGTCGGAGCAGTTTATTAATGTTCCGTGATGTTATGCAAATACAACAATATTAATGAAATGATTTAATTAATTACTTCATGTAATGGTCTCATTTAAAATACAATGAGGCCCAACTTTAATACCCATTAGATATTAAATTTTCGCTCACTCTTATTTAGTTATGATTATTGGTTTTTTATTTTATTTTTTTTATTAGTATTTATTTATGTATTATAACCAATTCTACCCTTTTTATTTCATTTTTTTTTTTTTGTCACACCAACACCATCATAAAATATTTCCCTTTTTAAAAGACCTAAGGTTTGAAAGATATAGTTGTGCCTTGGATCAAAAAATCTTAGCCCTGATCAATTGCCATAATTAAACCTAAAAATTCTCGTTTTCCTTTCTCTCTCTTTAGATATCTTGCTCCCATGACCATTTTCTCTAAATTTGTTTGTGTGCAGGGGGAGGTTGGAGATGGAAGCTTGGTTTCATGGAATGGTCTGTGTGGGATTTGCCTTTTCTATTTTTTTAAGACAAAACTGTCTGAGAGTTGTCTCACTTACACACCACATATTATATTGATCATTTTTTTTACCCTCCTGTATCTATCCTGAAGGGGCGAAGATGAAAAAAACACAGGGTTTAGTTAGGTCATAGGCAGGGCGGTGGATGATTGTATTTGCTAGCTGCATTTTTTTGTATTTTATTGTTTTGTTGCATTTTGTAGGATGGACAGCGGCAGGCGATGCGGTCGGTTGGGGCAACTGGGGGTGGAAGGGGAAAGGGTTTAGGGACAATGGCAGTGAGGGGGAGAAGGGCGGCAGTGGTAGTCGACGGGTGCGGTATAGGGGCGTGGGAAAGGTTGCGGGTCATGCGCAAGGGCAACAAGGCAGCCGAGGGGGATAGTTTGTCTACGGTGCGGGGAGGAGAGGTGGAGAGGGGCAGGGGGTCTGTGTGGAGGGAGCAGTGTGGGGAAGGGGGACAGGGGTTGGTCGGTAGGGGGAGATGGTGCGTTGAGGGGTTGGGTAGGGGGTTCGGCCCTCCACAACCATTTTTTTTTCTTGTGTGTTTTTTGTTATAAAATAGAACGTTGTAAATTAAAAGTTATATATATATATTTCATTTTTTTGTTTATAATTATTTTTATAGTGTAATAATATAATCTATATATATATATATAATATATATATATATATATAGTATATATATGACATTGCAGATAAGTTTACAATATTAAACCCGTTTTTAAAATAAATAAATAAATCTTCTTGTGAGGAGAATGATTTACCCAAAACACCTAAACTATGTTTACATTTTTTTGTAGGGGAGTGAGAGAACAATTCTTAAACTAATTTCTTAATAAAAAATCTCAAAGTATCACATATAAGAAAACAAACAAATCCACTTATTTAAAGTTAATGCTAAAAAAAAATTACGAGAGATACACCTGGCAAATAGGGACTAAGGTTTTTCCTACAATGTCAATCCTAATATTATGTAGCACCAAATTTCCTCAATGTAATAGCTAAATAATTAATGCAGATTTTAACAAGAGAGAGATCCTTGGTGTTGTTACAAATAACAGAAAAAAAAAAACAAATTTCTTATAGCACCAAACATATTCCAATAAACAAACGTTCTTTTCAAAGAAGTTTACACAAACACACACACAACACAATCACCACACACCACCCAACACACAAAACACACAACACACACAAACACAGGTTGATTTATTATTTTATTTGATTTTGTACAAAGGCAATAAAGAAGAAAACAGAATCCCAAAAGGTCCGTGGGTGTGAACTACAGCTCGATACCAAAATGTAAGGTGCCGCATGAAAAATTTTACGACATATTAAAAGAAGTTAAAATATAAAATTTTAGATGTATTTTCAAAAAAAAGGTCTTGTATGTCATTTCATTTTCTTTATGATAAAACTTTTAAAGGGTAAATCACAACTAAATACTTATATTAATGTATGATGCCATAGCTATATCTGCAGATTGATAAACAAACAAGGACCTCCCAACTTGAAGGACATTGAAATAAAAGGCTCATGATTTCCTATGAATAATACAAGATTCTTGCAAAATGAATGTGAAAAAACTTCTTGCAACTGACTAAGTTTAAAAGTAGCAACAAATACAAAAATAGGTATTTACAAGAAAGCTCAAGGCTTCACCAAGCCACATTAGAAAGAAATAAAAATGAGAGACTGTCCTCAAAAAGATTGAAGGTGACCAGAGTACCAGTTGGCACGGAGCTCCAACTATCTCAAACTTGAATGTTCTTCAAGGATGCGGTGAAATAGAGACAAGCTTTTTACCACCCCAACCAATAGGCATATCCTCACATCCTTTCCCTGGGTGGAAGCCATGCTAGCTCCCCCAGCCCATGGGAGAGAGGAACAAACTTTTCACAAGATGCAAAAGTATATTAGGAATAAAACACAACAAGAAATACATAAGACCATTTAACAACTTAGACAACTAGACATGTAAAACAAACATGAGGAGCACACGGTCAATGTCCCAACGGGGAAGAGAAGAAATAGGATGCCCAAAGAACAAGGGTCAACCCTAGGAACACAACAAAATCATGGATACAAAATCATTATTCCTACTAATATATCCTATTATTCCTCCCTAATGTCAAGAATCCTTCTTGGGAGATTTTCAAACCCCAAAATGGTTTCTCACAGAATGGGAAAGGTTAAGCAATTGACCTTTCCCCATCCTTCAAACATAATGAGGGGATGCGCAGGGGCTTCATGGCTTGACCAACAAACATAGGCTTGAGAGGGAAATCCCTCTCTCTCCCTTACATTTCTCCAAAACAATCAAGACAACATGATGGTGGAGAGAAACAAAAGAAAAAAAAATAAGAAACAAAAAAACAAATACAATTCTCCATACAATTACAAACATATTTCACAACAATTATTTATTGCCATTGCATAGTCTAACAAGATAGAAACACTAGGGAAAGAAAAAGGAGTAAGAATTCATTACTCTACATGTTTTCCAAGACTCTAATATTTTCCTTTGTCAAAGAAAACCTCAGTCCCAAAATTTCAAGTTCTCCCCAAAAAAATGAGGCAAAGAAGACCCTTCCTTCCACCTGAGGAAGCAATAAGAAGAGGGAACCAAAAATTTCCTCGCCAATGAAAGGTGGAAAAGGTACGGTCCACCCCCTCTCTCCCAGGAGTCAAAGATTCCAAAAAAACCAGACTATTAAAAGTAAAACTCACTTGTAGCACTTATCACCCAAAATAATATATAAATGGAAAATAAAACAAAGGGAACAACTTTTCACAATTAAAAAAACCAAACATCTTTACAGGGAGGTGACTAAGGAGGGAAAAAATGGGGAGGGAAACTCCCTCCAACACCCCTTTTTAGAAATTAGCCCCCCTACCTAGAGGTAGGGTCCAGCCCATTTCATGCTAAGGGAACTCCCAAACGAAAAGGGTCCCTAGCCCTGTTTTAAAATAACCCAATTTCCGGGGGTCTGGCATTGCGTGGTCCACCAAGAGGTAGAGGGTGTGGGGTTCAACCCAACGTTCACATGTGGTCCCACTTCTTATACCAACAGCACACACACAACACACATACCAAAAACCATCACTTAAATGAGATGGATCATAAACCCTAAACTAGTTTATAATTAAAAACACACCTAAACTTAAGATTTAGAAGAATAAAGACATTACACACCTGAGGGTTATCCATGGCGCCCAGTAAGTAACCTATTATCTAGGCCTCAAACTTAGCTGGTTAGATAGCCCGTGGGCCGCCGTCATGAAAATTGTGTTAGCCACCTGAAACCCCTGCTTCTCTACCTGTCACCTCACCACTCTTTTGCACACATTCACTGCCTCCGTTAGCAATATAGAAACATCTCTACCAATTCACAAATTTAATCAGGACTTTACATGTCCTAACTCTATATAGCCATTGCAGTGAATGCATACAATTATACACATAGGTCCACCATGAATCCTACACAAAGCAATTGATATGACAACCTTAGGGCTAGCATGAAGGATTACCATTATGTAAATCAATTTAAAACTATATCTTTATCAATCGACCACAAGAATCAACATCTAACCAATAAATCTCACTATTCATGTAACCCTTTCAGTGTCATCACATCCAAGACAGACATAGATCAATATATGAATATCCAATTGCGCGCTCGCACCTAAAATACATAATGTCCATGGGATAAAAAAACAGAAAAAATGTCCAAACGATCAAAGTCTCATCAAAACATGTCAGCATAAAGGGAAACTAAAGCTAACTGCGCTATAAAAATGTGGGCATACATAATCCACTTTATGCTGGAATTGGTAAAGAACGGAAGAAAATTGAGCTTAAATTTTGCAGTCAGAAGCAACACTGCTGAATTTTTTACCAACACCTCTATCAAAGGAAGGGTTTCTGAGCATTTGAGAGGAAAAATATGGGCCTCCTAGATGGACCACCTAGCGCCAGAAATAATTATCAGTTTTTGTATGACTTTTTATTTAGCTCAAGATTACAGGGGAGATGTAGAATAATGTTTCCCTATTTGATACCACCTGCAAAGTGAATGAAAATACTTTCCCACTCCTCCCACCTCTCCTGGGGGATTAATTACTTCGTGGACTCGTATTTGTAATCTACCCAACAATTCCACGTGGGTAGCATTTGATGGACCTCCATCCAAATCCTCCCCACAGATGTAAACTCCTGGATTTTGAAAGCTTTATCTTTGGGTTCGTGTATGTTAAGCCAAATGAACCGGACAGGTAGTATATTGCCCCAAAATATATAAGGGGGAAACACAATGCGATATGAAGCAACATAACTATAAAAGCAATAGAGGAGAATAAAGAGCTGCAACCGCAAAGAAAATAGAGAAAGAGACAGGGAATAGATTATTATGCCTATAAACATATACATAAGAATATAGAGAGGAAAATATATAGAAAGGATTATATAGCACATCAGAGCAAAAAAAAATTAAGAAAAATAAATAAAGAAATAGGAACAGAAGAGAAACAAAGAAAAGCAAGAGAAAGAGAGAAACAAACTCTAAGATGAAACAATTTTAATTGAATTTAATATCTATACTATATATATATACATTTTATCATTAGATATATATATAATATATATAATATATAATAATTACTATATTCTATTGTGTGGTGGGTTGTGTGTTTTCTATTTGTGGTTTGTTTCCCCTATGTTGGTTATTTAACTACAATATTGCTCAACAAGGGTTAGCATTTGTATAGTCGTGCTCAAAAAATGCTGAGAAAAGAAGAACAAACCATCTGCCATAGTATAGCCTAGCATCCCAATTTGTGCTGTGTAAATTATAAGTGTAAGATTACCCACTCCGTAACCCATGGTAGGTACTAAGGCAAGATAATTCTAATCTAAACTTGACAAAAACTTAGTATCGGGATGTGTATTACATGTTACTAACATTTTCATTGAATTACTATATTTCCTAGAACATTGTGTTATATTTGTTTACCAAATCTTTCTTTGATTGTAGTTATAGGATTTTGATGGAAAAAAGAGACAATTTCTAGAGACTTAGTCAAATCAATGATGATAAAGCTCACCTTTTATACACATTGTTTTCTATTCTTTACGATGATTAATCTCCTAAAAAAATGGATGATGATTTTTTAACTACAAATGGTGCGATTTGCTTATCATCCTGTATGGTGAGTGTTACGGTGTTGAACAGTGATCCTATTAACTTGAAGGAAGTATCAACTAACTCAAATCACTTAAGAAGGACGTTAAAACTAACTCTACCAAGGGGAAATGAGAAAGAACAGAGAACACAAAATATGATTTTACATCAATGATGGAAGTAAAAAATGAAAACGTTTCAAATAACTTTATGTTTCAATGCAACAACTGAATCTTTCTAAAGTGTCTTGGATTGAGTGCATAAAAAAACAAGACATAATTTTGACATCTAAAAACCTGGCTTATCATCACCAGTATTCGTATACATGGGAAAAAAATTTAGAAGCAACACACAGGCATTGGAACCTCTTCAAATGTTTTATTAAACACACAAATCCCAGCGGAAAGACAAGGGAAAATAAGCCAGAACAGGACAACATGACAGAGTTTAGAAGGGAAATATTTACAGGGGAGGGAGGTGAGAAGAATATAAAATTTTACAGGAAACCCAAAACAATGATGAGAAAAAAGTTGTACACTGTGGAATAGTTGAACTGACATAAAAATTTGAGACTAAAAGTGATCAACATTAATATACCAAAGCTTTGTGATAATCCACAGTCTAGGACGAAAAATAGAATCAAAGCCATTCAAATGATATTGTAAAAAAAAAAAAAATCCTTACCCACTGACCACTCTATGGTGTTTAAAATATTCTCCTTTGACAAGGGGAAAATTCTGAAATAAATGTATACTAATACCAGCTTGGACCGCACGAATATGATTAACCTCCTTCCTGGATATTTACAAAACTGATACTCTAGACTTGTTTACTGCAAGTCTTCGCAACTGTAACCACAGTCTCATGTCCCCAGTACATTGAATAACATTCCATGTATGAGGTGAGATGAAGGAAAGCATGTGGACTTACCTTTTTAAATAAATAGTACGGCACAACATCTTTCAATAAACCCTTCAGTACATATCAATTCATGATTTTTCTTGTATGTGTTAGGTTTCTTGACAATTGGTTGGAACGGAGGTTGAAATTGATCATTAAAATATCCTTATATCATATATTTACTTATCTATTCATATTAATTCGTATTTGTGTTTGTGATGACTTTCAGGAGACATTCTTTATTTTTCAAAAATCACCACTATGCTTCTAAACTCCCAGAAGATTATAACATTATACAAATTTGCATTTGTTGAAGTTTTTAGATAGTAGAGGACCAATAGTGGGGAGAAATATAAAAAATGGTTAACAATAATTTCATCTTCCCTTATGTTCCAAATAACATTTAGAGAGAGGAACACCTGATGTTGGTAGCTTATAGCTGATTATTTGCACCGTTATCATCAATTAAAATCATTATGGATGAACACCAAGCGCCATCAAATTTTTCTTCAATAGCGAAATTTTGGGAGATCACACCAGCAAGGAATCCATTAATATTATTTTTATCTCTTGTTTTCAACCTAGGACAATAGTACCAATTGGACCAGCTTCGGGTTGTTGAAAAGGCTCCACCGATCTGGATTTCCATGTTCTTGAAGAGGTTTCAGATGATTTTCATGTTCTAGAGGCAATCGAACTGATTTGGAAATATGTGGACACATTCGATGAATGTTTCCGCCTCTTGGTCTTGAGAGGTTTAGATTTGTTAGTCCCAAAATAGCTTGGGGGGGCCACAAACACGATAACAGGGCAGGTAGGAAGAAAGTCATATTGATCGTCCCCTTCTGTATCCATGCTCCATGCACTGGAAAGAAAATCGATGGAGGCCCCTAAAATCATAAAAAAAAATTAAATAATGCCAAGGGTGGCACCTCTGAGCCAAGCAAAATCAGCGAGTTGGGGTAGGAGTGTTGATATGAGCTCGGTGAGCCTCAAAAGGCTCAGCGAGTTATGCAGTGGGTGGTAAAAATCGAGGCTTGGGAGTTGATAGTGATCTAGGTCAGCAAAGTGAATTGGCGGGATAAGAGCGAAGTGGAATGGTGGAGGCAACATTCATTGGGAGTGGCACTTTAGGAGTTAGTTACCCTAAGCTGCAATTAGGGAGAACACTAAAGAGTAGGGAACGCTTCCCTCCAAGGAGACGGAGAAATTGACTTGGGCCAATGGGGCCCAAGCCACTCACACCACATGAATATATAGGAAAGGGGGATTTAACATGCTTTCAGTTGCAACTCAGGAGGGGCTCGTGATCAGGCCGGTTGAGCTCAAACTTTGTAATTTAGGAGAATTAACTAGTAGGCGCGGAAAGATTGGACTCTAGAGTCAAGGGGTAGTGATCGAGCGGGGAATGGGATAAGAAACACATCTACAATCACAAATTTAATCAGACTTATATGTCCTAACATCTATATAGCATTGACAGTGCAATGCATACAATTATACACATAGTTCACCATGAATCATACACAAATAAAATTATAATGACATACACTTAGGCTAGCATGAGATTACCATTATTAAATCCATAAAACTATATCTTTAATCAAATCGACCACAAGAATCAACATCTAACCAATAAATCTCACTATCATGTACCCCTTTCAGTGTCATCAACATCACAAGAAATATATCAATATATGAATCTAATCCAATTGGCGCTACGCACCTAAAATACCATAATGTCCATGAGGATAAAATAACATAACAAATGTCCAAAATCGATCAAAGTCTCAATCAAAACATGTCTATGCATAAAGGAACTAACAGATAACTTGAGCTATAAAAATGTGGGCACTACATATCACTTCATTTGTGAATTGGTCAAGAAAGGAGAAATTGAGCTTAAATTTTGCAAGTCAGAGCAACAACTAGCTGACATTTTTACCAAACCTCTATCAAAGGAAAGGTTTGAGTATTTGAGAGAAAATATGGGCATCATAGATGGACCACCTAGCTCCAGAAATTAATTATCAGTTTTTGTATGAATTTTTATTTAGCTCAAGATTAAGGGTGAGTGGTAGAATTAAATGTTTCCATAATCTTGATCCACATGCACAAGTGAAAATACTTTTCCCACTCCTCCAACCTCCTCGCTGACGGGGATTAATTAATTTTTTGGTCGTTGATTTTTAATCTACCCAACACTTCCACGTGGTAGCATTCTGCTGACCCTCCATCAAAATCCTCCCCACAGATGTTAAACTCCTGAGATTTGAAGATATCTTTGGGTTCGTGTTAAGCCAAATGAACCGGAAAGGTAGTATATTAGCATATATATAAGGGGGAAATATAATAGAGATATGAAGCAACATAATATAACAGAAAATAGAGGAGAATAAAGAGCTGCAACTCAAAGAAAATAGAGAAAGGGAATAGATATATGCTATAACATATAAATAAGGAAAATATAGAGAGGAAATATATAGAAAGAGATTATATAGCAACATCTAGAGAAAAAAAAATTAAGAAAAATAAATAAAGAATAGGACACAAGAAGAGAAACAAAAGAAAAGACAGAGAAACAACTCTAAGATTGTAACATTTTTTTAATTGAATTTAATATATATATATATATATATATATATATATATATATATATATATATATATATATATATATATATATATATATATATATATATATATTGTGTGTGTGTGTGTGTGTTTTTCTATTGTGGTTTTGTTTTCCCCTATGTTGGTTATTTTAACACTAAATATTGTCAACAAGGGTTAGCATTTGTATAGTTTTTGCTCAAAAAATGCTTGAAGCAAAAGAAAAGAAACCAAACCATTTGCCATAGTATAGCCTAGCATCCCAATTTGTGCTTGTGTAAATTATAAGTTTATATTGATTACCATCTCCTTTTAACCCATGGCTTGGTACTAAAGGCAAGAATAATTCTAATTCTTGAACTTGACAAAAACTTAGTATCGGATGTGCTATTACATGGTTCCTAAACATTTTCATTGACTATATTTCCTAGAACATTTGTGTTAATATTTTTTTACCAAATCTTTCTTTTATTGTGCGTTATAGGATTTTGATGGATCAAAAAGAGAAATTTCTAGAAGACTTATGCTCAATTCATGATGATAAAGCTCACCATTTTATTCCACCTTTGTTTTCTATTCTTTAAGATGATTAATCTCCTAAAAAAATGGATGATGATTTAATTTACAAAATGGTGCTATTTGCTTATCATCTTGTATGGTAGTGTTGAAACAGTTGATCCTATTAACTTTTAAGAGTATACAATGTAACTCAAATCACTCATAAGAAGGACGTTAAAATAACTCTACCAAGTGGGAAATGAGACAAGAAAGAGAACACAAAATATGATTTTTAAATCAATGATGGAGTAAAAAATGAAAAGTTTCAAATAACTTTATGTTTCAATGACAACAACTGAATCTTCTAAAGATGTCTTGGATTGAGTGCATAACAAACAAGACATAATTTTGACTCTAAAATCCCATGTCTTATCATACCAGTATCGTATACATTGGGAAAAAACATTAGAATCAACACAAGTGCATTGAAACCTCTCTCAAATGTATTTATTAAACACACAAAAATCCACATGGGAAAGCAACAAGGGAAAACAAGCCAGAACTAGGAAACCATGTACAGAGTAGAAGGAAATATTTACAGGGGAGGGAGAAGAATATAAAAACTTTACAAAAACCCAACAACACGATGAGAAAAGTATGTACCATTGTGGAATAGTGAACTGGAATAAAAATTTGAGGACTAAAGGTGATCACCTTATTATACCAATGTTTTGTGATAACTCCACATAGTCTAAGAAGAAAAATAGAAATCAATAAGCCATCCTCAAACTGATATTGTAAAAAAAAATCATTTGAACCCAATGAACACTCTAGTGGTTGTTCAAAAAATATTCTCCTTTGACAATGGGGAAATTCTGAAATAAAATTTATACTAATACCAAGCTTTGACCTGCATGAATATTGATTACCTCCTTCCTGATATTTACAAACTGATTACTCTAGACTTGTTTCATGACAAGTCTTGGCAACTGTAACACAGTATTCATGTCCCAATTTAACATTGAATACATTCATGTATGAGTTGAAGAAAGCATCATGACTTACCTTTCTTAAATAAATAGTAAAGGCACAACATCTTTCAATAACACATTCAGTAACATATCCAATTCCATGCTTTTTCTTGTTATGTTTTAGGTTTTCTTGACAATATGGTTTGGAAGAGGTTGAAATTTGATCATTAAATTATCCTTTATCATATTTTTTACTTACTCTATTCATATAATTCGTATTTAGTTTGTGATGACTTCAGGAAGACATTCTTTTATTTTTCAAAAATCAACCACTTTTCTTCTAACTCCTAGAAGATTATAATCATTATACACAATTTGCATTGTTGATTTAGTTTTAGAATTAGTAGAGGACCCAATAGTTGGGAGACAATATAAAAATGGTTAACAATAATTTCATCTTCCCCTTTATGTTCAAAATAAAGATTAGAAGAGAGAACACCATGATGTTTGTAGCTTTATAGATGATTATTTGCACTCGTTATCATCAGTAAACTCATTAGGATGAACACCAAGGCCATCAAATTTTTCTTCAATATCGAATATTTTTGGAGGATCAACACCAGAAAGGAAATCATTAATAATTATTTTTATCTATTTTTTCCAACCTAGGAAAATATGTACAACTGGACCAGATTTGGGTAGTTGACAAGTGCATCATGCATGATCTAGAGGTTTCAGATGATTTTCATGTTCTAGAAGGCATTTGAACTGATTTGGGAAATATGGAACATTCAAAATGAATTTTTCCTCCTCTTGGTCGTGAAGAAGTTTAGATCTTTGTTAAGTCCCAAAATAGCCTTGGGGGGGCCACAAACACGATAACATGGGCAAGGTAGGAGAAAGTCATTTTTTCATGTTCCCCTTCATGTTTACATGCTCCCATGAACTGAAAGAAATCCGATGGAGGCCCTAAAATCATTAAAAAAAAAAAAATAATGCCCAAAGGGTGGCCTCTGAGCCAAGAAAACTCGGTGAGTTGGGTAGGAGTGGTTGATATTGAGCTCGGTGAGCTCAAAATGGCTCTAGCGAGTTATGCAATGGGTTGGTAAAAATCGGGAGCTTGGGGAATTGATAACTGATCTAGGTCAGAAGTGCATTAGCTCGGGCTAAGTGTGAAGTGGAATGGTGGAGGAAACATCATTGGTGAGTGGCCACTTTAGGAGTTAACACCTAAGTTGCATTAGGGAGACACACTAATAGAGTTAGGAAAGTTTCCCTCCAAGGAGAAGGAGAAACGACTCGGGCCATTTAGGGCCAAGCCACTCAACAACTCACCGTGAAATTATTATAGGAAAGGGAGATTTAAACACGCTTTCAGTGTAACTCGTGAGGGGCTCGTGATCAGGCCGGTTGGAGCTCAAACTTTGTAAATTTAGAGGAATAACTCATAGGCTCGGAAAGATTGGATCTCGAGATTCAGGGAGTTGTGATCGGCGCGGGGAAATAGGATTTCCAACAAGCTTAAATGGAGATAGCTCATAGGGGTCAAGGAAAGGGATCAAGCTCAGAATTATAAGGGCCCAGGTTGTCTCTCGATGTCATAAGTATGATGCAAAAGTGAGTTAGCATGGAGGTTGGAGGTGAAGGCTTGCCAAGTAATTTTTTGTATTTCAGGGTGTCACCGAAATTGAGGTTTCAAAACTCTCAACATTAGAGATCGGTGGGAAGATTCAATGCAAATGCGATCTCAAACTTTGAAACTCTGAAGTATGAATTTTAGAATTTGGGTTTCGAAGTTGTAGTGAGCCAGAGATTATTGGCATGGGTTATTTTGTTTTATAGGTGTAATGTTTGATACATTGGAGTTTCGGGACTCGGATGTCAAGATTTTTGGTGTGCAAGTCACCCAGTAATAGCACGGTGGTTCCTAATATACATGGTGAGTGTAAGCCAAGTTAGTTAGCGGGAAGATTAGGATTGATGTTGCGTTGTGGGGTTGTGCGCCGAGTCATCGGTCAAGTTGGAGGGAGAGGTGGTTGGTGAAGTTAATGCAAAGGAGTTCGTTTAGAGGCACCCATCCAATGTGAGGGACTTGAAGTCTGACAAGGTCATTTCGGGGCCTGACATTCAATATGGAGGATTTTAGGCATGGTGAAGGTGAGCCATTTAGAACTTGATAGAGAAACAAAGGAGCCAACATGAAAATCTGGAGGAATATAGCTCAGGGTGGCTAAAACATGGAACCTGCTATACAACACAACACAAAGTAGCTCGCCAACCAGCTCATCAAGCTTGTTGGCAAGATTCCAACTAGGACTTGCCATGAACCCCTTTCCATGTAAAATCTAAACTTGTAGGTCCCACAAATGGGACAAGGATGAGCTCCAAAGAATTTTAAAATATTATTTTCAATTAAATGGAGAGGAATTAAAATTTGAATTAATGAGGCATGGTAGGGGGATTTTTCTTCGGGTACAAGCATGATGCAATCAGGCATGAAGTGCTACAAGAGAGCATGGGAAAAGGCTTGGTATCACCTATATGCTACAATCATGCCTAGAATTTAGGAATTCTCTCTCTTTCTCTCATAAACTCAACAATGCTATAAAATGTAAGGGGATGAAAAATTACACAAAGTTAGAAAAAAAATTCCATGTTTTCCCCTCTTCTTCTCAAGCTAAGATGTTATGAATTTAGAGGCTTTCGAGCCTTCCTTATAAGAATTGTAGTGGAACCTCTTGCCTCTTCATGTTGTAATGATGCACTTTGCATGTGTCTAGAGTATTAAAATGATGTTTTTTTATTAATTTACTATCCTTACATTATGTTTATTTATCTCTTTTGCCTCTCCTCATGTTTTCAAGTATACTATGTAACCTTTTGTTTCCATTGCAAGTTCTTGAAGTTGTTGTGCTTATTGGGAATGGTGAATGCATGTATTGTGGTTTGTGATACTCAGTCTATCCTCTCCAAGTTCATCCCTCTCCATCACCTCTGGGAATTTTTTTGATAACCCCTTTTCTTGGTGCATCACCTCTTCTAGTATAGGTTTTATATTATGTAATCACTCTTCCTATCTCCTTGGAATGTTAGTATAGGTTTAGTTAGTTGTTTTTCTTACATTAGGAGTAGTGTAGTGTTAATATTAATAAGAGAAAGTAATCCTCCTCTAGAGGTCCACCTCAAGCCCGCAAGTCCCACGGCTTAAGAGGTGGTACCCATGTTACGCAATCCCACCGAATGCCTAAATCACATGACAAGAAATTTGAGGGGTGTTATGATTTGGTGATGATAATTACCTCACCAGTGCTTTCTTGAAAAAAATTTTGGCAAAGAATAGGGATTCATCTTTGGCATATTTTATTGAGTAGAATCTTTAATGAGCTTTCGATCGCTTCTTTTAGGAAATGGACCTTCATCTCCTATACATTCCATATTTTCAAATAACTCTTCTCTAGGTTGAAGTGATGTCGTGAATGATATCTCAATTTCCTTTATTTCTTCATTATTTGTAATGATTTCAATTTAAAATTCATCACGATGTTCAAGAGGAATACATCCACAAGTTGTATTGAGGTATCACTTCGGAATTTATATTTCATACTGAAGAGGATCAAACGGAGCTAATTCTTGTATATAATTTTTCTAATTCTCATTATGGAGTGTCTAAAACTCATCCAAGGGTTCACCTTCAAGTTTTTTTGAGTTTTTGCATGTTTCGTGTTGCAGTATAGTAAGTCAACACAACCTAGTTAGGCATGGTAGCACCTCACTTAGACATAGGTTTAAATACTCACCCAAAGCATGCGTAAATCCTTCGAGTTCCTTCTAGGGTGGAAATCAATATATGGTTCCTACAAATATGATTAAAATAGCATGTAATCCATATCCCATAAAAAGATAATGAGTTATTACATTATGTGGAAAGATAATTGTTCATCAAAGGGGATTACATTCATTCGTTGACATCTACAATCAATATGAGTATCTAGATACCAAGGACACTATCGTTATCCTTTTGTATCTTGGAAAAATTTTGGTTAGAAGAAATGGATAAGTGTTAGCCATGTGCTAAAGTTGGAAATCACACAAAAAATGGCACACGTAGATTCGAAGAGGAATAGAAGATCAGGATATCACACAAAAGCATGCATGCGAGAATAGTGGTTAAAGACAAGACAGTGTGCAAAAGTGCATGTAACACAGAGAAACAGGTTAGCATGCAAAGGGTTCGTGCACAAACATAGATTGAGAACTTTTCCTTTTTTGGAGTTAGGCTAAAAATAGGAAAGAAAGAAAGTTGGTGTGATATGCAAGAAAAGTACATAAATATGCAAACAAAGAGGTAAAAGCACATGCAAGAAGGAAAAAAATTAAGACGAACTAAAACATGCTAAATCTGAGCTATTCGTAGATCAAACTAAAGATAAAGTAGAGTTGTAAAAGCATGCAATCTATTTTTAGCATGTTTATTAATAGGAAATATGCATGTAAATGATGAAGGGCAAGCCCCCACCATGAATAAATACGAGTAACACTCTTGTATTTAGTAGATTTTTTTATGTATGTGTAAGAGAAATTCTATAGAGAGATCTGCATGCACACATGGTTTATTGCATGTATGTAATGGTTCTGTATGTAATCAACATAGTTTTTATGTAATGCAATGTGTCTATGATGGATAATTGTGTATGGATTATAAAGGTTAGTGTATCTAAATATGGTATCATGGGAATTATGTTAGCATGTGGTCCTAATAGGTGTTGTCATTAGTGAAAATCCACATTAATGAAAAATTAAATGTTTTGTTAAGGTTTTATGATGTTCATGATTCTAACTAACATGGTGTTTCAAATGTACACTTGTTGGTACAATGAGATTCAGTGAGGTGTGTTTGCTCTTATAAGCCTATATAGGTGACTAGGTGATGCTGCATGATGGTAGGAGCTTCTTATATTCTTGGGAATAATGTTGAAATGATGGATATTAGGTTTTAAGGGTGCTTTGGCACTCACAATAGTAGCATGGTTCAGGTATAGGTGGTTCACTATGTTACAGGTGCCCATTGGGAGCAGGTATGACAACTTGGAGGTGTGGAAATGTGGTTTGGATACATATGAGCTCATGTAAGAATGAATTAAGGTGTATCATGGAATGTAAGGTATTTTTGGGTCATTTTTAGAGGTTTTATGATCAATTATTACATTATTTTGGTTGACCCTAGCTTCTATAGTGAGGAATATACATGCTAACATAGGTAAGTCTTAGTGACTTGAGAGATTTAGGTATGACATTGGCATTATGATTATTAAATATGTTATAGGTATTATTCATGATGATTTGAGAAACATTTCAAGTGCCCATGATGTGTATTTTGTAATATATGACTATTTTTGTGAGACAGGGTGAAAAACAAGTCAATTTCCATCTCGACGTTGAACTTCAGATGCTCATTGTTAATAATGTTCTTTGCATGGTACATTTTGGCTTTCAGGGATGTTTCTAAGGTAATTTTATAATGTTTCACAAAAATAATTAGGTTTTTTATCATTAGGATTTTATGAACAAATGTTAAGAAGATAAAGTTGTCTAAAAACCTTAGTTAAACCCTAGCTAGGAGGAGTTTGTAGAAAGTGAAGTATAGTGAACAAGTTTTGATTGTTTCATCAAAAGTGATGATTTTTTAGTGTAGAGGAATTTGTTATTTTCGCATAAATGTATGGTTGAGGTCATGGTGATGAGTGGGCCCCACCTAAAATTAGTAGTTTCTAAAGAAGAAGGTTTTAGGATAAGATGGTACAAAGGAGTAGAATGAAAAATATCTAGTGCATGATGAATGGGAGTTTTTATTGATTTCCATGGAGGTTTTAGGATAATTTCATGTAGTTTCATGGTTTTTGTAGGTCCAAACAGGTTGAATGGTCAAAGGGTAGTTTTGGGATCTCAAATAGTATAGTCCAGTAAAATGAGAATAACTTGAGCTACAGGTGGAATTTGAAGGTTAGTCAAGTTGCATTGGAAAGAGGATTCAGATATATTTCCATTGATATGATTTTTCACTCATTATGAGGTGATTTAATAGGGTTTCTAGGGCATTATTTTGACAATAATATTTTTGGCAGTTCAAGACGGCATATGTTCTAGTGAAAATTTGATGTTGTTTGAGGAATTATATTGATTAGGTGATGTTTTATGTCACCTTTAATATTAATAGGGATGAATATTTAATCCAATTAATCTATTTTTAGGTCTTTATTGTATGTAGAAAATTGTTTTATGATCTAATATTTGGAAACAACCATTTTGGCGGGTTGTTTTGGTGAAGGAAAACGTTGTAGACACCAAAATTGGGTCACACTCCCCTTGGTCCCTCGTCAAATAACCAGATCAAACATACTCACCTAACCATGGCCCCTTCCACCCCACATCACTATTAATTTAATTAATTTAATTAAATTAATATATATCCTCACAATATTTATTATCTAATTATCTTAATTTCTACCCCACCACCTCACCTAGACACCTCATCCAGCCACCTCACCCTAGACCTATTTTGACATGTTTCCATAATAACTAAGACCTGATCTTACTTGCCTTAATGAGCTAAGATTTGGTCTAACCCTAAAAGCACATGCCTAAGATTTCTCTAACCACATTCCCACTCATTAGAAGGGAAGATTCCGTTCTAATCTGTGGAATAAAACCAATCTTGGCCCAAGAAATCAAGGGGATCTGCCATTTTTAGTAAACCTAGGGAATCCCACCTTAACCAGATGCCAGTCACCCCTAAACCGACGTCGGTCAACCGAGAACCATCGTCGGTTACCATTTATTCACCTTAGCAACCTTGTTTTTGGGTTGGCACATTTTGAGAGCAAGAGGACAAGAAGAGAGCTGCATGCAAGAAGAACCAGAGTATTTTCACGCACCCAGACATCCATAGCCAGCACCAAGACAGATCCAGAAGCATTTACACTCACGGTAACATTCTGGGAAGCATCACTATTGCAACAAGCTCCATTCCACCAACCGATCATCACCACCACCCAACCATTGGACCTGCAACATTGGTAAGTGTTTTTATCATTAATCATTTCCATTCTTATTCTACTCATAGAGTTGTTATCATTTCTGTTATCATTCTTCTATTAACATTCCCATTCCTCCATAGCCTTCTTTCTAACAAACTCAAAAACCTCACCCACCCTTTTATCAAATCACCTATCCTGGCCCTTCCACCTCTCTAAGTGTTCTCAGCATTCCCACAGACCTCGCCATCCCCTTCTTTAGCCCCATCTAACCTCACCCAGACTCTACAATAAGGTTTTCATTGAACTACTGTCACCCTACTGTACCGACGCCAGTTACCCATAACCGTCATCAGTCTCCCTTAAACTGTCATTGGTTATACCCAACTGACATCGGTCTCTGTGTTTCATACCCTGTGCCAATAACAAAACCAAAAAACCTTTTACCAAATAACCTAAACAACCCAAAACCTGACCCTGACCAATTCCAGTACCCTGACACCTACCAACCCTTCAGATCTGACTATAGTGTAGCCTGTTATATTAGATTTGCTTATTGTGATTGAATGAGATACCTAAATCATATCAAACTATAGTAGGAATTTTCTTATTTCTCACATTAATTTGTTTTAAACAGTGGATTGACAGCCATCTAGGGAGTATCACACTTCCTGGATTCTAGCATATGCTAGGCAGTCCACTGTCATATATCATTTAACTATTCTTTTGTGGTCTTGTTTTCTATTTCAGGTAGTTCCTCCCAGCCAAAAGGAAGCTCTCATAATCGGCATTGGATCGAGAAGTCAGAATGCACGCAACAACCATCAACCAATCAAGCAATAACCAGGTATTCCTCCTCAGCCCTTACCCTTATCTGTTTCATCTCAATAAAGTAAAGAAAATAGTGAAACATTTTGGCACGCTCGGTGGGACCCATCAGGGGTTCTATTGCATTTTCTTCATTTCTAGGTGAAATTTGTGTGTTTGTTTCCCTTTAAAAGGCTTACACAGTAATTTTCTTCCCTAGTAATCCTCTCTTCTTTCTAATTTCTCTAAAAGAAACATTTCTCTTGGTGCATTTAAAAGGAATCATTCTTCTTTCTTGCTTTCTGCATTTAGTGAAAGAGCATACCCTCTCCTATTCATCATTTGCTTCATCAAACGTAATATTTTTGATTTGGGCTTAAAATTGGTTGCATTACATTCTGATTTGTTGCATTTAGCTCACATTAAAATGAGGGCAACCTATATGCTTGGAAGTCATGCCCAGCTGATGGTTGACACAAAGAATCGTAGAAAGCACATTCATTCTCTCTCTCTCTCTGTCTTACCAAACTACACAAAATTGAAATATACACATCTTTCTTAAACAACATCTTACCTGGGAACACCTATCAGCAATCACACAATCATAGGTAGGTACTCCCCAGCTCGTTACCTCTGTCAAGTCATTATCTCAGAGGATGGCCCACCCCCTCCATAACATACCTGAAACCTCTCCTTTTAGATATCCTTCTTCGTAGGAAGCCTTCCTCACCAAAAAATCTATTCTAAATTCATGAGTCAGTCTTCTAAATAGCATAAGCTCAACACATTAAAAATCACTTGTTAGGTACATGTTTTTAGTGTTTGATTGACGTGCATTTTGAGGTGTGAGGATACACTTCTCCATTTTTTCCATTTTGTTGCCTTGCACACTCCACAATCACAGTTGGAGTATTCTGACTTCTTCTGAGTGTGTTCAGGACTTCATTGCATCATCTCCAGACCTCTGGGTTGATTATTTATCTCACTAAAATTCACAACAATCCATTTTTCTACATTTTTCCAATTTTCACAGTAACCGGCATAGATTACCGGTTTTTCTTAACCGGCATCGGTTTTCTGTTCTTTTGGGTTAAATTTCCTAAAAGAACACTTATTTCATTTTCTTTTTATCAGAGTTCCTGTGAGTCTCTGTACTCTCTAGGCTTTGATAAACAATCATCATACAACTTGTTCATCTAACCATCAACATTCTTTGCTTCATCTGGTAAAATTGTTCCTGTCTCACAGTAACCGACATCAGTTACCCCTTAACCATCAGTCACCCTTAACCATTGTCAGTTACCCTGTGCTGAATCTCAGCTAATACATTTCCCAAATCCACCTATAAACACATGTTTTCTTCATTCTTACTACTCTCTATGTCATCTACAGGATACAACATCACCTGATATACATTCATTCACATGGTGTTGACTCGCAATCAAGCTAACACTCTTATATTTCACGCAAGTTGTCAACCACTCCTGCCTAGTCCTTCACCACCCTCTATCCTGTCACCCATGGATCCAACCCTACCTACCACCATTGCCACAGGAACTGAAGGAATTTGCATGACTCCTTGATCAGAATCCCATGGCCTTACAGTTCTACCTTTCCCACTCTTCCACCCAAGGGACTCCTCAGGTCAGTTGATATATGGCATGCATGTATCCATCTCTCCTGCCCTTATTCCCACTTCTACATCAGCCCCTAATAATGTAGAGTTACCTTCACCTGCTTCATCCCCAGTAGTTTCACAGCTAGGACCCATACCCGTTATGACCGTTGCATCTGCAGTATCAGTCGCACCTGTAGTATCTGTTGTCCCCTCATTGACCAACCAGACCATAACCTCATCCACACCCATTGTCTCACAAATACCCATTGCAACACAACCACCCATGGTGTCAGTGACCCCTACTCCATTCCAAAATCTTGTCCTCTCCATCCCACAAACACTGCCCCCAATCGCTACTAGAGTCACTACGACCATCCCACCTACATACACATACTATCAACAACCCCCTATCTCATCTGTCACCCATTCTGGATACATGCCCTCTATGTCAGTCCCCTATTCTCAACCTCCCTATTCGGCATCACCATACAATGGAATTCCACCCACATCACATGTTCAATACCAGCCCTCCTTATGCCACAGGAGGAGCCCTTCCATCACAACCTACTAATGACCTCATCAAATTAATGATGGAAAGGATGCAGACACTAGAAGCATCAATTTCGGGCTCACACAATTCTCTCACCTACGATGAAATCTGTAATGATCCCATTCATCCATCCATCCCTATTCACCCATACCCTGTACATTTTGGGAAATGCCAAAATTCAACCATTTCAATAGTAAAGAAGACCCACAACAACATTTGCGGTCTTTCAAACATGGGTGTTACCTGATCACCCATGATGACGCTTTACTCCTACGGACCTTCCCGATGTCCCTGACAAGACCTGCATTAGACTGGTACAGTGGGCTACCAAGACACTCCATCTACTCATTTAATCAAGTAGCCCAAGCCTTCTTAGATCACTTCTCAATCAACATTGTTAAGAAGGTTACCATGACTGATCTTTATTCCACACGACAGTACGACGATGAGTCTATCGCTGACTTTTTCACTCGCTGGCGCAGCCTAATTAACCAGCTCACATTTCAATTACCTCAAACTGAACTCATAGATTTGTTTACTCAGGCTTGCGCAAGACACATCTCACCAACCCTACAGGTGCAAACCTTTTGCACTTTTGATGAGGCATTCACCATGGCACAAAAATTGGAAATTCGTGCTATCGAAGAGAAGAAAATTCAACTTCGTAACAAGAACATCACGTTCAAATCAAATGATGCTTCTTCATCTTCAAAACCCCAAAAAACTATTCAAAACCCAAAGGATCTTCCAACACCGTAGTTCTCAAGGCTGGCCCCCCTCATCAATCAAACCCAGCCAAACCTCCTTCTAATCTCTCTCCCATCCAAGCTTTCTAGTTCAGATGAGAACAATGAAAGTACACTTCAATAGGAGAATCTTATTCTTCTATTTTGGAAAATATTGTTAAGGCTGGTGCCATTACCCTTCCACCTATAAAACCACATACTGGTTTTGACCCTGAGCACCCCATGCCCATGCATGGTATAAGGAACATGAATTTTGCAACTATCATCGTGTCAAAGGTCATAGCGACAATAACTACATCACCTTCAAGAATATCATCCAAGAAATGTTAGACAACAGAGATCTAGTCTTGGATAGCCCAAATGCACCCACTAACCAAAACCTACATATCTTCAAGAATTCATTCCCTAATCATGCCCCATCTTCCAACCAAGCTGGTGACACTTCAAACAATGATAGCAATGTCCGCGAGGTCCACGCTATTTTCGATGACATACCAGTTGCTTCCCAATTGCCTCATGTTCCTTCCATAGATGAAATCTTAGCCCGAGCTCCCCTACCTGCACCAGAACCTATTTCATGTACTCCTCCACCCACAGAGGAACCCCCTTCATTTTCTCCTTCACCCGTGGAAGATCCTATAATTAGCACGCCACCTTTGACCCCTCAAATTTCTGAGCAGTTGTCAGTGGCACCTCTCCTACTCATAGGAGATACATGTCCACAACCTACACCATCACAAGGAGAGTCCACCTCATCTGACCCATCCTCTCCTCTACCCATGGAGGATCCTATAGAAATACCATTGCCTTTAGATGACCATTCACCATCATACCTTCAAGATCCCACTAATCTTCTTTCGGCTCTCTTACCCACAGAGTCTGAGGCTAGCCATTTCCTTGTATCTCAAACACATTTTACGGGGATTGCTACTTGATCCACATCAACCCACTTACAACAGTACCATTTTCACGCTTGGCCAATCACCTGGACTATGTTGATAGAGCCTTACTTTGGGGACACCTTCTACTACCTGTTTCAACCCAAATGCAGTTGTCACTCACCGACACCTCCACTATCTACCAAAAGTGTTTCGAGCAACCAAACCAAACACAACCATGACTATTGCAACACCTTCCACATCACCACCCATGGCCCAACTCACACCTCTTCCCATAACCCAACATACATCTACACCCAAACACCTACCCACACCTATATCATCTCCCTTACCTAAACCTATCACTACCTTAGGGGTCATACCGACAACTAGCCTTACTCACCCACCCATCAAATTAGATTTAGCCACATCTTCCAAAACTAACACTAAACTTACCCCGACCCCTAAAAAGAAGACCCAACCTCCTAGGCCTCATACACCAACCTCACCTACCACACCATTATCACCTTCACCCCTTCCATCCATCCTAGGACCTCACCCCTCGACCCTGGCCAAGCAACCTCCGTCCACCGGTAAACCAAGAACGCAACAACCCACCTCCTCATCATGAACCTCTAATATACCCAAGTGACCCACACAACTTCCACCATCACCCGTAACCTTCTTACCACCCATACCACCACTACCGTCCATAACTTCTTCACTACCCATGACACTTTCTTCTCTTTCACTCACACCTTCTACCCAACCTCTACCAACCACCTCCACAGACACCTCGGTTACCCCCATGGGTAACCCATCCTCTTCCACCATCTACTTTTCCCTCCACATCTCATACACCCATGTCACCTTTTCCCAAAAAGGTGCAACCTAAAGCTAAGAATCTGCTACCCTCCAATAAGGTAGTTAAACCAACCAAACCTTCCATCGCTAGCTCTTCTACCATGCCCATACCCAAGCAGATGCAACCAAGACCTAAGACCACTCCACACACCAAACTAGTAAACCAAACCATTCCCCCTCCTGTAAAGCCTCTTCCTCCACAATCAGTCCATACCTATACCCAAACCCACATTCACCTCCCATTGTGATCCACTAGCAGGGTCCTATGCCAAAATCTTAACCAATCTCCTCAAAACTTCTGTCATCACATTACCACCTCTTAGACCTTACGACCCACTCAAACCCAAACCAAAAGGGTTTGACGAAACTAAAATTTGTGCCTACCATCATGTGTCAGGACACGATGTAGAGAACTGTAAGGCTTTA
Organism: Taxus chinensis; assembly: GCA_019776745.2. Lineage (NCBI taxonomy): Eukaryota > Viridiplantae > Streptophyta > Pinopsida > Cupressales > Taxaceae > Taxus > Taxus chinensis. The sequence goes on along the minus strand of CM034154.1, from coordinate 758,435,262 downwards.
AAAACTGCCCTTGTCCAATTATGTCCTCCCAAAGAAAATTTTGATGATGATGATCTTCTTGATGAGGACCCCATTTCACCTCCACCAATTTCCCCAGATCTCCTTCCATTACCTACTCAGCGACCAAAATCTCCACCCCCACAACCCTTTGATCCACCCCCAAGATTTGAGATTAACATGGTCCATATAAGAGAGTTGGCCAAACCACCACCCAAATGCCAATGCACCCTTACTCATTTCACAAGGATCATATCCCCCACTAGGGTTTTGTCCCTCATGCCACTATACCTTCCATGACACACCCTCTTCATCCACCTCCCCTCAAATTAACATGGTTCACATTACCACCCATGCTCAGAAAGACAAGGGCAAGGAAAAGGCAACTAGCCCATCAACCAACCCTATACCCAACATACCATCCACACCCATACCCAAAGTCACCATTCGAGGTCCTACATATCCTATTTCCGATGGGGTCACACATCACACAATGCTAAAACAACTACACCAATCCCCCCTCAAAATGTCTTTATATGACCTCATCCAAACCTCTGAGTCACATCGTCAAGCCCTCATGGAGGTCCTTCAATCTATTGAAGTCTTACCAAATGACCCCACACCCATAGCCTCCATCATTACCCCTCACCACGTAGCCTCTCTCACTAGGTCATCACCTTCCTCTACGCCTCCACCTACTCACCAAGTAGCCACCCTCAACTTTTCAGATGAAGAGATCACTCCCTTCCAGTCCGACGACCCCGACCCTACTCTTTTCATCTCCATCTTTATCGATAATATACACATACGATGCGTTATGATCGATGGTGGTGCTAGTATTAACATCATCTCCTCCCATGCATATGACCAAATGTGAATACCTACCAATTACATGCATGGTAACCCAGTTATGTTGTGCTCCTTCAATGATGCCATGACCTCTACCCTGGGTACCATCATTCTCCATGTCCGCGTAGGTCCCCGCACTATCCCAAAACTTTTCTATGTCCTAGAAGGGGAGTTCTAGTATAACTTGTTGCTCGGCTGACCTTGGATCCATGCGTCATGGGTTGTGTCCCTTCGACTTTACACTGCTGCCTCAAATTTGAACATGAGGGACATAATTACACCATCCCTACCAACCCATCACCTTTCAAGACCTGTAACATGCTATACCAGCCCAATGATGTGCTTGTACCAGTCAAGGCATCTGCCACTATCCCTACTTCACCTTCACCTACAAGCCCATCCACCAAAACTACCACTACCTCTTCTGCATCTAACCTTGCTATCCCCACTGCTAGTGTAGCCTCTACCACTAACACTCACCTGTTTCCCCATCATCTAGCAAGCCATCTATCCCCGCTACCCACATACCAACTACTGATCCCTTAGAAGGTGTTTTTCAATGCCTCACTCTGGGGAATACCGCCTATACAATATCGACACCTTCCTCACCCCACAAGAGTATGGGAACCTATGCCAACACCCCAGTTATGACATCCGCATAGGTGAGGTTTTTCCTTATGGCCCTCCCCACCTTCACACTAATCTAACATATGGGGGACTTGATATGGCCACCTATAAACCTGAACCTCCATCCCAAACCCAACCATTTTCATCCAACCTACACTCCCTCACTAACCGCCACTTCACTCACACTTTCCTCCACCGGTGCACGTGGAAAGGATTTGGCTTCAGATTTTACAAATAGGGCCACCATACTATCATTTCCTGTACCTCTCATAAACACAATGACCATAGTGGCATTGGTTTTGATGCTCCACCTTCCAAGAAGGTTCACATCGACCTCATCCAGGATGGGAAATCTTCCCCATCTCATTCACCCACATTACCATCTTCACCCATGGAGTCCATAGATCCCGAATCTATTCCTCCTAACTTTTTTTTCGTAAACACCATTTCCCTAGGACCGCTGACCTATCAACGTGATGGTGAAGCTCCCTCTTCTCTCCCATTCCTGTATCCTGACATGATCGATGACGATACACCTTCTATTAACGTCGTTCAATGTCAGGACGATGAGTCCATCCTCACCTACCTTGGTGCAAAAGACTCTTATATTCATCGGTCATTACCCTCTAAGACACAAACCATGTTGAATGAATCAACCATCGAAATCAACATTAACACTCAGGACGACCCACACATTCTAAAGATCAGCCAATCCTTAGACGCTACTGAACAGGAAGCCTTCACCTCTTTCCTTTGGGACCATAGCAACACATTTTTCCTGGTCCTATGCCGATATGCCTGGTATTGACCCAAAAATCATGGTCCACAATATTGTAACCATTCTTGATGCCAAACCCATCAAACAAAAGCTGTGGAAAATGCATCCTCGCATTGCTCTTCTAGTCAAAGAAGAGCTTCAATGCCTTCTCTCGGTTTCCTTCATTCTACCCATTGATTATCCCCAATGGATTTCTAACATCGTTCCTATCACAAAGGTGATAGGGGGACTCCGCATTTGCACAGAACTTCCATGACCTCAACCTCGCTTGTCCCAAAGATGATTTCCCCCTACCAGGGAATCGACCAACTAGTTGATCTCACCACTGGCCATGAAATGTTATCACTCATGGATGGTTTCTCAGGCTACAATCAAATATTACTAGCTCCAGAGGATCAACACAAGACTTATTTCATCACCCCTTGGGGGACTTTCTGCTATCGAGTCATGCCTTTTGGCCTAAAAAATGTTGGTGCTACATATTAGTGAGCCATGACTTACATCTTCCATGACATCATGCATCGCATATTGGAAGATTACGTAGATGATCTTCTAGCCAAATCTAAACATCAAACCGAACACCTGTCCATCCTTAAAGTCATCTTTGACTGTCTCATCAAGTATTGTGTGCATCTTCAACCAAAGAAGTGTGTCTTTGTGGTACTTTCTGGAAAACTCCTAGGTTTCATCATTTCTTTGCGTGGCATAGAAGTTCATCCTGCTAAAGTCAAGGCTATTCTAGAAATGCCTCCACCCACTAATCTCCGTCAACTTCGAAGCCTACAAGGAAAATTGCAATCCATTCATCATTTTATCTTGCAGCTTTCCGACCGCTGTCAACCATTTCATCATCTTCTCAAGAAAGATGTTTCATTCAAATGGGATGATGAATGTCATAAAGCCTTTGAAGCCTTAAAACAATACCTCCTTCAACCACCAGTGCTCATTCCTCCTAAGGATGACCATCCCTTTTACCTATATATTTCCACCACTGACCATTCTTTAGGTGCCATGCTTGCTCATCATGATGAGCAACACTGAGAGCAAGTGGTTTATTACATAAGTCCGTACCCTTCTTGACTACGAAACTAGATATACCCATGCACCCAAAAACTCTTTCTTAGCCTTAGTTTTCATCGCCACCAAACTCCTCCATTACCTACTCAATCACAAAACCTTCGTCATTACTAATACTGACCCATTACACTATATGTATGCCAAACCCTATCAACATCAATTGTGCCACACGTTGGCTTATGCTTCTTTCCGACCTTGACCTCAAATTCATTCATCAAAATTCCATTAAGGGCTAGGATATCACTGACCAACTGGCCGATGCACCTATTTCCAGGGATCAACCATCTAACTTTGACTTCCCAGATGAGTCTATAGCTACCCTTTCCCTGGATGAACCCGCTTACCAAATGACACTCTTCTTCGATGGCTCCAAGTGTCAGCGTGGGGGTGGGGCTGGTGTTATCCTCATTCCTCTTGAGGGTGAACCTATGCCTTTGTCTTTCAAACTTGATTTTGATTGTACAAACAATATTGCTGAATACGAAGCACTCGTATTGGGTCTCCAGGCTGCATATGCCTTAGATGTTAAGACAATCAATATCTTTGGTGATTCTCAGTTGGTCATAAACCAAGTCAATGGTATATACCAATTTTGTAATGAGATACTTCAAAAGTATAAGCAACACGTAGACATACTTTTGACCACCTTTGACCATTATACACTTCAAACCACCCCATTTCTACCAATAAATTTGTGGATACCATGGCCTGCTTGGCTTCTCAGATACCTGCTTCACCCATTGACTCTAAAATATTTGTCACCATACAAAGGCTACAATCACCCTCTTATTTACCTCATGAAGTTTACTCCATCGGAACCATTTCCCCTGACCCACATGACCTTTGGTATAAGCAATATGCAGAACTATCTTTCCCTTTCCATTTTACCTGTTGATCTCACTCGTAATGGACAACGTGCCTTTCTTAAAAGTGTCTCCCATTATGTCATCATGGGTGGTCTTCTTTACAAGCATGGCTTCAATGACATTCTCTTACGATGCCTTACAAGTTCTGAAAATTCCCTACACCATTAAGGAAGTCCATGATGGAATTTGTGGAGGTCACTTTAGTGGTTTAGATGTCACAAAATGCATTCTTCACCTAGGCTATTATTGGCCAACCCTAAACCATGACTGTTGTGATTATGTCAAACATTGCGTGAAATTCCAACAACATGCTAATCTCCACCACACACCTAGTCATGCCTTACAGGTCACACGAGACCTTTGGCCTTTCTCTCAATGGGGTTTGGATCTTATCGGTGAGATCAACCCCCATTCTTCACAATGCCACCAATGGATCATAACCGCTACCGAATATTACACTAAATGGGTAGAGGCCATTCCCCTCATTTCTACAAAAGATGAGAAAATATGTGAATTCATCAACCATCACATCATTTTTCATTTTGGTGTTCCTCACCACCTCATCACTGATAATGGAAAACAATTCAAAAACAAAACCCTACGCAAACTATGTGACGCTTTTGGCATCCAACTCAGTTTCTCATCACCTTATTACCCACAAACCAATGGTCAAGCCAAATCAACCAATAAAACCTTGAACAAAATTCTTATGAAGGTAGTCAATGATACTGGGAAATATTGGCATACACACATTCCTTTCACCTTGTGGGCTTATCACACTAGTATTCACACTTCGACTACTGCCACACCCTTTTCTCTGGTCTATGGTACTGAGGTTGTCTTACCTCTCGAAGTCCAGATTCCATCTCTCCGCATCTCACTACAAGACATGCTCAATGATGATGAATTTCACCAAGATCATTTTGGCACAACTTGAGTTATTAGATGAACGTCATCTCAATGCTCTTGACCATCTCCAAATCTACCAAAAATGTATCAAACGTGCCTATGAAAAATGTGTTCATGAACGAACCTTTTAGGTTGGTGACCTCATCCTAAAAGAAAATCAACATGTAACCAAAGAGGAGAAAAGTAAATGGGAAATTTTCTCCTAATTGGCTTGGACCCTATATCGTTACCCATGCCTATGGATTAGGTGCTTATCATTTGTCTTCACTCGAAGGTAAACCCAAACCTGAGCCCCTTAATGCCTTGCATCTTCGACCATTTTATTGTTGATATCAAGTCCTATATCACTTTCTGTCAGTTGATCGCTCGTCCCTTGAGCATTGTTCACCTTCCATATTACCCATTTTGAGGATCCATGACTAAACAAGAATCATGTGATTACCTGTCACCATTTTAGCCTTGTCTTCAATATGAGTACCACGGCTCTACTCATAGCATGATTCTCATGGATACTTTTCATCTTCTCCAAGATGGAATCCCATGGTCATTCATCACTCAAAACCACCCCCTTTCATAGTTAACTCCTGTGTACTATGGTTTTGTCATCCGAACAAAAGCCTACCCTTCCTCTATAGTCTTTTCCATGACTTAAACATCCAAAAACAAAAAGGGATGCAACTCCTTGAGTCAAACTTCTAGTAAAATATGACTCCCTCAAAAGGGACATCTCTTCACTCTAATTCCACCGCTATAAATAGACTTCTCCCTTGAAGGACAAATATATCATAGTTATTTCAAAAATTCAATAAAAATATCCTAGAAGCTTCCCACATCGATCAGCTTCACGAAGACCTCAAGGAGATAATATAATCATCCCATATAGACTTCCCGCATCGATCAGTCTATTACAAACAAACAAATGAAGAAAAAGATGAAATTTTCATCATGGACTTGCCTATTCTTGATCCTGGGTTTCTTGTTCCAAAAGACACGCTGTTTGTACACTAAGTTACGCTAAACCACCTATTCTCACCTCCTTTCCTTTTTAGCCTAATTCCCTCGTTACTCAAGGGACTTTCCGCAAACGCATGTGACATTTGGTGATTATGTAACTTTCTTCACCCTTAGAATGGTCCATTATGTAACACCTTTAGGGTCTTACGTTCATAAGCCCCTCTTAGGTATGGTTGACTCATTAGGGTTCTTATCAATTAAGCAGGCTCTTTTACCACCTCTTACCATTCACCTTCCTCATTACTTATTGATTATCCTATACAGAACCATATCATCGACACTTATATTTAAAAACCACTCAACCATGCCTATGACCTAAACTCAACCATGCCTGTGACCTAAACTCAACCATGCCTATGACCTACACTCAATCATGCCTATGACCTACCATTCACCTACACTCAATGCCTAACACTTACCAACCCATTCTTCTACTTCATCCTAATCTTCCCTAGCTTATGGGAGAACTACATCAACCTGAGGTCCCTTTTCATTTCAACCATGCAGGACTATGTAGGAAACACTTGACTGAGGGCATGGGGCCCTTGGAGGTTAGCTTGAGGTCCACTCTTTACCCTAACCAATTCCCCACTTTCCCTTTCCTTTCCCTTTCCTATTCACATTCTACCCTAGTTAGTTTCCTTTCTATATCAATAACTAGAAATTAAACCAAACAAGCAACAATTGCTAAACATCTTTACCATCATAATTTACACATTCATTTCATCACATCTACCATTTCTTTACCATCATCATACATTTTCCTACAAATCATCTTAACATGATCCATACCATCATTAATTGCACACATTAATGAATTAGAAATTCAATCAACCATAAAACCTGACTCAACCATGCCTAAATAAAACCTGACTCAACCATGCCTAAATCAACCTGACTCAATCATGCCTAAACCAACCTAACTCCACCATGCCTAAATCAGACCAGACTCATGCCTAAATCAACCTACCCCACCATGCCTAAATCAACCTAACTCAACCATGCCTAAATCAACCTGACTCAACCATGCCTAAATCAACTTGACTTAACTCCGTCATGCCTACACCAACCTGACTCTATCATGCCTAACCAACCTGATTCAACCATGCCTAAATGAAACCTAGCAACCATGCCTACATATGCCTTAATCATGCCTATGACATGACTCCATCATGCCTAAAATTACCTAGTTTCCATCACATCTATACATAATAATCAAAAATGAAAATCAATAAACGCATCATGCAATAAGTACCATCATATATAATCAGAAAATCTGTGTATACAATACATGTATACATGGATATAAATAATAATACTAATCTCTCATAAAATCTCATATACAAACCTCACCATCTTCAGCACGTAGGCCAGTATATGATCAAAAATATAACAAAAACTCTCATATACATCCTCACTCTCTTTGGCATGCAGGATGGTATATATAAAAAATAAACAACTATACAAAATATGGAGGTACATATCATCTATTAGATCATCACCCTACTAGATATCCTCCATCTCTATCTCACCTATCTCCTCCTCCTCTTGCCCTCCTATGGGGTGCCCTGCTAGCATCTCACCACCCCACCTTATGGTCCTAGTCTAGATCTCTAATGGTACCCTCACCTACAGATCTGGCCTCCGTGAACTGGTAGCCTCACCATGACCCTATCTCAGGGCTTGCCATGCCCCCTGTGCTCTCTACACTATGGGTGTGCATGACATGGTCCTCTCACTCGAGGCATTTTGTGCTCTATACTCTCCATAGGATAGAAAATCTATCCTTGTGGCCATCAGATGATCCTGGTAATACCTCACCTCACCAAAGGCATTCCTCAACCTTCCTATAGGCACTGTATGTGGTGGTTCCATCAGCCTCGGCCCCTGTACCTATCTCTCGGGACCCTGTCCTACTAGTACCTGTAAAGAAAGACCTTGACCTTATGCCTATGCTTGTGTTGAAGGACCCTATCTCGCCCTTACTTGTATCTGGGCCTGAAGGGCTACAACCTATGCCTGTGCAGTGGCCAACTAGCCCTGTAAACCTATAATTTGTGCCTATACGATAGCCACCTGTACCCCATCCCCATCTCCACCGTGTGCGGGTACTTGTCCCTACGCTACCTAGGCCTATAGAATGGCCACTTGTGCCTAAAAAATAGTTACCTATGCCTCTACACCTGTCATCCGCCCCTATACTATCCCCAACTATATAACTAGGGTCACCACCTTCCCCTGTAGGGCATCCCTCTGTAATGTGGTGGTGGCTAAATCTTGCTTCCCCTGGCCTTGGTGGTACTACTCATAAATGTGCACACTTCACCAGTATCGGTCCCTATCGCAAAGCCGAATACGTCCAAACCCCCCCCCCCCATTTTTTTGAAATTCTCAAAATCTAATGTAATCCTCCACTCTAACCTACCTATACCTATTCTAGCTTCATTTCCAATCCTATTTAACCTACATTGGACTTTCCCACCCCTCATTTTCTTTATGTTTACCCATACATTCCAAAGAATAAATTTACACCCAAATTTTCACCCAACCCCATTTCAATAGCCTATTTCAATAAAAAATACATGATCGGATAGAATCCTACCTCATCTCAGTGTCATCAGCATGGTAGGACGCTGCACAGGTGGCCCACCTGAACCTTCTCCCGCCTCTGTCATGTCCAATCACCAAATCTAATCCTCCTGACCTCCACCCAATCACAATCAATCCCCCTGTGCTCATGGACCCGTCTACCTAGATCCTCTCACTAACTAGTACTCTCCACCTCTGATAGGTATGCTAATGTGCCCTTTTCTCCATGACAGGTGCAAAAGTTAAAAAGTGCTATGTTGTTTTCTCAATGATAACACATGCAAATGAATCCATCCAATATGGATTTTTTCCTTTAAAAACCCCCAACCCGACCCGATCGATGTCGTTCAAGTCATGCCCTAGTAAACCGATGATGGTTACACCTAAACCAATGATGGTTACCTACCAATTCACTTATGGTCCATTATTCCCCATTTTTTACCAAACTTAACCAACCCATCCACTGTTTGACCTTACCCACCCTTATTACAACCTACCTCCAAGAATACATTACCTATACCTGTCCTTAATTGAGTTTAGGGACTTGTTATTTTACCTGTACCTTGGCCCTACCCGTGATGTGACCTTGCTACCTAGACTCGGAACATTTATAGTGACCTTTAAACCCATGTGCTCGCTATACCTTGCGACATTGTAACCTGTGTTGTTTGACCTAATGACCTTACCTCACCTATTGTCGTGTCATTTATCTTGACCCATCCTTTGGTGTTCCAGAACATACCTACACATTCCTTCACCTGACCTATGATGTACTTCCACACCATATCCCATACCTTTGATACCAAAATCACTTCAACCTTGTTTAGATAAACCTATCGACCTTGGACGATGTAGAGTTTGCATGCACTTCAACCTGGTACCGTGCCAGAATTTATACGTGTACGTGCGTTCGACTATCACTACCTTTGACCCTATCCCATTACCTTGATTACCCGATTGGACCTTTACCCCATTGTCCACCTTCCTCTTCATCACATCCACCTTTTATCACACCACTAACCGATTCTGTCTTCTACCTCATCAGTTTCTAGTTTGAGGGGGATTACTTTCACCCACACATGGGGCAATCACATCTTATTTTTTTTAGCATCGCTTACCAATACAAGCTACGTAAAAAAAAGGGGAAAAATGTAGACACCAAAATTGGGTCACACTCCCCTTGATCCCTTGCCAAATAACCAGCTCAAACATACTCACCTAACTATGGCCCCTTCCACCCCATATCACTATTAATTTAATTAAATTAATATATATCCTCACAATATTTATTACTAATTATCTTAAATTTCTACCCCACCACCTCACCTATCTACCTCACCCTTGACCTATTTTTGGCATGTTTCAATAATTAACTAAGACCTGATCTTACTTTCCTTAATGAGCTAAGATTTGGTCTACCCCTAACAGCACATACCTAAGACTTCTCTAACCACATTCCCGCTCATTAGAAGGGAAGCTTTTTTTCTGATCTACGGGAATAAAACCAATCCAACCCAAGAAATTAGGGGGATCTTCCATTTTTAGTAAACCTAGGGAATCCCACCTTAACCGATGCCGATCAGTCTGGAACCATCATCGGTTACCATTTATTCATCTTAGAAACCTTGTTGTTGGGTTGGCACATTCTAAGAGTAAGAGGATGAGAAGAGAGATGCACGCAAGAAGAACCAGAGTCTTTTCATGCACCCAAACATCCATAGCCAGCACCAAGACAGATGCAGAAGTATTTGCACTCATGGTAACATTCTGGGAAGCATCATTATTGTAACAAGCTCCATTCCACCAACCGATCATCACTGCCACCCAACCATTAAACCTGCAACATTGGTAAGTGTTTTTATCATTAATCATTCCCATTCTTAATCTACTCATAGAGTTGTTTCCATTTATGTTATCATTCTTCTATTAACATTCCCATTCCTCCATAGCCTTCTTTCTGAAAAATTCAAAAACCTCACCCACCCTTTTATCAAATCACCTATCCTGGCCCTTCCACCTCTCTAAGTGTTCTTAGCATTCCCACAAACCTCGCCATCCCCTTCTTTAGCCCCATCTAACCTCACCCAGACTCTACAATAAGGTTTTCATTGAATTATGGTCACCCTATTGTACCAACGCTGGTTACCCATAACCATCATCGGTCTCCCTTAAACTGTTGTCGGTTATACCCAACCGACATTGATCTCTATGTTTCATACCTTGTGCCAATAACAGAATCAAAACAACCTTTTACCAAATAACCTAAACAACCCAAAACCTAACCCTGACCAATTCCAGTACCCTAACACCTACCATCCCTTCGGATCTGACTATAGTGTAGCTTGTTATATTATATTTTTTTATTTTGATTGAATGAGATACCTAAATCATATAAACTACAGTAGGACTTTGCTTCTTTCTCGCATTAATTTGTTTTAAATAGTGTATTGATAGCCATCTAGGGATTATCACACTTCCCAGATCTAGCATACGCTAGGCATTCCATTGTCATATATCATTTAACTATTCTTTTGTGGTCTTTTTTTTAATTTCAAGTAGTTCCTCCCAGCCAAAAGGAAGCTGTCATAATTAGCATTGGATCGAGAAGTCAAAATGCATGCAACAACCATCAACTGATCAGTAATAATAGGTATTCCTCCTCATCCCTTACCCTTATCGATTTCATCTCAATAAAGTAAAGAAAATGGTGAAACATGGTGATCAAATGAAGTTGTCAGGGTGTTGAAGGGTGTAGGAAACAACTGTTTTGAAATTTACAAAGAGAACTCAGCCCTGTAAATGAAATAAATTGATTGGTTGACAAAATTTACAAGCATGTGTGAATTTAAAATTATATTTTAATCATATGTAACGGGTTTTGGGTCATGAATATGTATACATTTAATGTAAGGGAATTTTTATCTTTGTTCCCATGGGGTTTTGAGCTATTTTGGGCACATGAAATGATGGTTTAAGATAGGCTGACCTAATTGGGTCAGTTGTGACTATTATATTTCAAATTTTAGATGGTTCCTTGATGTATGAATCAAACCAAAAGAAGGGAAAAGTTTGTTCCTAATTTTGAAATGAAGAGAAGCATATAAAATCATGTTTTTGGGTGCTTTTTAGAACTAGTTGGTTGTGTGCAAGTGGAACGACCTAGGTGAAAGTTTTTTACATGTGTTTGAGAATGAATTGGGGCCGATTCAAGTGTTTTTTAGGTGGATAAAAATTACAAAACATGAGAGCAAGGGTTTGATGATTTTTAGAGTGATTGAAGAGCTTGTTTTGTGAAGTATGATCACCTAGGGTTTGTTTGAAGTACGAGCTAAATAAGATGTCTCCATTAGTTATGATAGAAAAAAATTAGATATATGAACATCATAAGGTGGTTGATTGGGTGTTTTATCATCTTGGGGCTTGTGTCCTTCTTGTGGATTTGGTGCTTCATAAAATTAGGGGTTGTTGTTCCTTGTAGGGTTGGTGCTCCTTGTGGAGTTGGTGCCTCACAAAATTATGAAACATATCAATATAATATTGTGTTTCAGTGGGTTTTATTCCCTGTGAGGGTTTCCCATTTATATCTTGTGTTTTGTGTTGATGATTTTGTTTATGGTTCTTACACATATGATTGTTTAATGTATACACACATTACTGGATGGTTGAATGTTTATGATTATTTGTATATGAAATTTTGAATGTAGATTCTGTTGAACTGATAATTTGATTTTTTTCTCCCTAGGACAAGTGCCCACCACTACTGCCTAGGTCTTGGTGCTAGTGTCTTCTCTGATTTTTTTCCCCATCTGATTTTGAGCCAATCTACAACTGTGTTCATGTGTTTTTTCTATATTGTGTTGTGTTTTACTGTGGCTCTAAGATTCCTTAGGGGTGATTTGTTTACCTAATATATTCCCCCCTCATTTGGGGTGCATGCGATGATAGGAGGATAATTTAGTCCTTAGCAAATAACCTTAATCGGATATGCATATCTGAAGTGGAGATACTTGTAGGGGTATGGGATGTGCATGGTAGAAACCAAGGAACATGCAAACGAAGTAGGCTAGTAACAAGAGTTAGTAAAAATGAGCTAACATGCAATAAAATACAATGTAACAAATAACTAGGAAGACAAGATGGACCACAAAAATTTAGTTTCAAACATGGGACATCACTCACAATGTCACAAGAGAATCAAGGCCAAAGCGGCCAAAAGCATACAATGATAAAGAAGACATAGGGTACAACCTAAAAACAATAGTAAACAATAAGAAGTGACAGATAATCATAGTTGTATTGATCCTACAAGACAAATGCTACACGTGAAGCACTCGTTAACATATTAGAAAGATAAGTATTATGTCAAAATGTGTATAGATCAACAAAAAGTAAGTGGTAGTAGCAAGAATTAACGAATAATGTAACAATAGAACATGTAATATGTGGAGTGTGAGAGTAGCAAAGGTAGATGCCCCCAGGAGCCTTGGCGGGACTGGTAAAGATCAGTTTTGAGCATCATGCATCATGTAAGAATATGCAAGAGATCTACATTCACTTCCAAACACATAGTGAACGCACATGTGTATATAGAAAAATTTAATGACATACTAGGAATCCGGCTAGCAAAGTGCAATAGGTAAGAGTATAAGCTAACAAGAGTAAATGCAACCAAGATATGCAAATTTTGTGTGAGTGTGATGGTGTGGTGTGATATGGAAGATGTGTAGATGGTGGGAGTAACATTACCCCTAGCAGATGTGTGTGAGATAAGGTTCATTTAGAATTTTTCCCTCAAATTCAAGAATGAACCATAGAACAAGAGTGTGTCATCGGGTAAGGATGGTACAATGTTTATACCAAAGATGTGAGAGTTCTGAGAAATATTGTTTGTGAAGTAAAGAGTAGGTGATTTGAGATTCATTTGATAATAAGACCATCAAAAGTCAAGTATGAACTGTGGAACTAGAGTGCGTCATCAGGAAATAAATGTGTTACGTGAAATTAGATACTAGGAAATATGTATTGTGAAACACAGACCGTAAATCATAGCAAAAGTAAATTATGTAAGGTTTATTAATGAATTGTTCCCTCAAAAGTCAAGAGTGAATTATAGCAATAGAGTGCGTTATCGGGTAATGAATGTATTGTGTGTGATTGAGATTAGGTTCTAAGAAAGATGTATCATGAAGCACTGAGTTTGAAAATTAGTAAATAAGATATGATTAGAGACAAAAAAAATAGGGATGGAGGGGGGGACAAAGTGTGATTCCCCCCAAAGTGTGTATATTAGAAGTTACTAGAAAATAGATGTGATCATTGTGAGTGATAATAGCAAGAGTATGTATAGTGCACGAAAGGATGTATACCATATGTAGAAAGTAGTATGTGTCTCATGGGTAGAAGGATCCTTAAGTAAGTATGAGTAGAAAAATGTGTATGGAGTTGCATAGGAGCATAGATAGATTTAGAAAGGTGTGCACATATTGTAGATGAGAGAAATTTTTGATAGAAATATTGACGTTAATTTAAAAACAAGAGTAATGTATATATGTGTATGTGAATAGTATGGATGGGTAACGGCTGATTAGAATATGTGACTATGGGGGGAAGTTGGATGTCCCCCAAGTGTGTGAGTGATGGAGATCTATGTAATGAGAGTAGTAGGCAAGGGCCCAAGATATACTAAAGAGGATGAACATATGTCATGTGAAATTGCATGTATCATATCATTGGAGTAGGATTGTGCCATGCATGTTGAAATACTAGAATAGGTAGAACATTGTGATGCACTATTTTTAGCAAAACAAAACTTAAAATGGTCATAAATTTTGATTTGGATGTCTATTTGAGTCCTTTTTTAACCACTTGTTTCAATGAGATGAACGCAATGGTCAATACATCTTGCTAGTTAGATCAATTTTCAATGAATATTTGGGCCCAAAACCACCATCTGGGGGCCGAAAATGAGGATTTAAGTTTCAATTCGGTTTTTTCTTAGTTTAGGGAATTAGTTATTTTTAGTCTCTTGCATGCATAGTAGGTTAGAAATTTGGAAATTCATCTAATTTAGGCATGTAAAAAATGTGAGGAAATTTTTTTTGGCCATGTGAATAAGCATGTGAACTTACTAAGAATAACAGGTTCAAGTAAACTACTAAAAATAGTAAATTTTTCCACCTAGAGTATATTTTATTGAAGTTAGTTAGGGTTTTCTTGGAAAATCGAGTTGGGAGTTTTTTTCCTCTTAAGACATTGTAATTCATCATTCAATAATGAAGAAGGGAATTTATTTTCTTTTGAGTTCAAGGTATTTTGCAATGTATTGAGTGTGTGTTTGAAGTTTGGCTACATTACATTGATAAACACAAGAACTATCAAAGAATAATGTCAACATGGTGATGGGAAAACCCTATAGAGTCTAAGATCTCAACAAGATGAATAGGAAGTGTATAAGCAATAAGAATGTATCTATTAGGGGAAAAATAGAATATGTGTAGAATTGTGCATGTTGGTAATAGTGTAAAAAGTAAGTGAAAACATAAGGAGCAGTATGCAAGTCAAAATACGTGTAACATATGTAATTCTAGGAGGCTATCCAATTTTAATGTCAAGCAATGGAGGTAGAGAAATAAGACTCATAAGAAGAAATAGGTGCAATTTGGGAAGATCATTAGCAATAAAGTAGTATGAATTATCCCATATGACCATAGACAGAAATGCAGGAAGAGGGGAATTGATTTCCCCCATGGATGTAACAAGATAATGTGAAACCATAGTAAATGAATCATGCATGGGACTTGGAAAGTTCGGGGATTAGGAATCATTGTAAAAACAACATAAAATTATCTCACTTGTGATGAGGAAGGTGCGGAGAGAGACATAACATTGGAAGCACTAAGCATATGATCAATAGAAGTGCATCGAGAGGGAGACACAATGGGAGGAGTATCATGGGTACCAATAGAGAATTTATTGTGTAAATCAGTAGCACTAGGGTGCACCCCAAGAGGACAATGGTGTGCAATGCAGGTAATTTCATTAGCATCATGCATGAGGGGAATATCATTATGAGTAGTGATATGAGGTGTGAAATATACTATAGCAGTATCCATGGAAGAATGTGTAGCAAGGGAATTGTGTGGTATGATGGGGGTAGAAAGAAACGTGTTCATAGTATATAACCAAAGATGACCTAAAAGAATAGTATAAGAAACATCTTGAGGCATAACGTGACATAAAACATTAAAAGTGTAAGATCCCATAGTAAGGGGAAGAGTGATTGTGCCAAATACTTGTTTAGGTGTAGCATAAAATCCATGGATGCAAAGATTAGATGAAGTGAGATGAGTAGAAAAAAGTCCTATTTGATGGAGAAAGGACAGAGTGCATATGTTAAGACCAGATATAGCATCAACTAAGACATGCTTAATAATTAGATTATGAAGTTGAACCTATATATACAATGGGGAGGCATTAAAATCAAAGGGGAATGTGAAGCCATGAAAGATTCAATAATGGGCATGTAAGGATCGAGTTCACCAAATGATTTAATATAAATAGAATGAAATCTAATTGCATAGTATCTATTGTAACTAATACAAATGATAAATGTATAGTAATGGACAAGCAATAAGAAAACAATAATGTAAAACCCTAAGTAAGTGAGAGAGTAAGGTGATTTAGCTGATTTGTGAAATCTAAAGCTAATCTAGACTGAGTAGTTATTGGAATAGGTTGTAAATAGCAACATAAATGCCCGGTGAAGATCCAGAAGTACAAAAATATAAAGCAAAAAAAATTCCCACAAGAGGAAAGTAACGTCCTGGGTGGTAGTGTTCGGTCTTGGCACTGGTGTCTGCTTAGATGTTCAGGTTCTGAATTTTTTTGGGTTAAAAGGTCTTCACTCCAAAAAAAATTTATCACTCTGAATTCACTGTTAAGGTTCTAATCACACTTGTAACCTAAAAAAATGTCTACCTGCACATGTCCACAAACCACATCAAATCTAATAAAAATGATGTAGAATGTGGAATCAGACTGACCTCGGCGGTCACCCGAAGAGTGAACTTAGTACCTAGCACAACACTACATTTCAGAGTCCATGTAGTTCTGTGTAAATGTGTGTGTAATGATGCCCTAGGTTTTCCTTATGCATGTTAAAATATGATAGCGAGATAGATCTAGAATGCTCCAAGTATGTAAATCTATGAGATGGAATAGAATATACTTTCCCTCCTCTATTGTTTATGAAAAGTGATGCAACCATTGTCCCTTGTATGGATGTGCTAGATGGATGCTTTGTAATGCTCTTGTGCCTTTAGATACAAGCTTAGGTTATAGTATATAATGCTTAGTTTTTGGCCCCTTATATGAGAGCTATAACCATGTGTGTGTGTGTTTCCCTTGTTCGAATTTCGTAATTGACAACTAAAAGGATGAACCAAAGTATAAAATATGCCCAAGAAGTAAAAGAGACCCAAAAGAGTAAGAAAAAGAGGGAAAGGGTTAGGAGTGCCCAAAAGGGACATGAGCACTTGGTCACTAGTGCCATAATTGGGCACTAGTTTCCAAGGTCATAAAAGATAAATTATTCAAATACCGATAGGGATGTAGGGTGAGTAAGGTCAATAAAAGTATAATTGACAAAACAAAAGGTCGGAAAGACATTGTCAATTACTAGTTTTATTGCTTAGGAATCATGTATATATTAGTATGCTCTAGGACCTAGAAATGTACCCCAAGTACATAGATTTGTGTCTACAATGACATACTATTCATTATCCTAACATGTTAATGGGTGCCTCATGTGTAGTATATTTCTTGCAAGCTTACTTCTAACCATGATTATCCACTTATACAATTTTCTTGTGTCTTGTCTTCTTTGATTGTGACTTGTTTGAAATTGTTTACGAGATATGGCCTATGATTTCATGTTTTATTATAGGTCCTTGAAGGCCTTAATTTCCTTGTGACATCTTGAATGGTGTCCCATGTTTTCCACCATTTATTATGTTGGCCTCTTGATGTGTTAATCCATGTTTTTCTTATTTCTATTACTTGCACTAACACTTCTTGCTAGTTTTATTTCCCTTACATTTTACATGTTCCATGGTTGTCACCAAGCACATTCCCTATCTCCCTACAAAAATCCTTCTTCAAGTGTGCACATTAGATATATGCCATCTTATTTGGGCCATGCTTGCATTGATCCATCTCACGCACTCCAAATGAGGGGGTAACCATCGGGTGATTATTTCACCCTCTCAACAGTTCAGAATCCATGAACAAAATGGTATAGCGAAGAATTAGAAAGAACATGAACTCAGAAAATGGTTCTATTAGTGAAAAATCATAGCATCCGCGAATGACATGAGTGTGATTGGGGCATTTGGTGTGATTGCACAACATTGGACCATCTCTCAAGTTGTGGGACTTGCGAAACTTGAGATGGACGTCCGGAGAAAGCCAATTCTTGCTTCCTAATCTACCTGCCACAAGCTACTCGAGTGCAGGCAAAACCTAACTAATCCTAATCTAACCTGCCAAGGAGACAAAGAGAGAGAGGGGGGGGGTGAAAGAGAGCATACACTAAGCAGTGATACACCAGAAAAGGAAGTGGCTGCTCACAGACCCAAACTACCTGAAGTGGAGAGAGGTGAGCAAAGGAGAGGGTGGACAAGATGCACCATAGACCAGCGATAGATTTCACACGGAACACCACTTCAAAACCCATTAAGCACAGCTCCTATGACCTGCAATAACATCAGAGTATGCACATTATACTTTGTAACGATGAGAGGTAAGAAGAGACAATAAAATGAGCCAAGGATGGACAGATGCATCACGAAACAGATTCTATTGCTCCAAAAGTTACACAGTACATCACCAGTGGGCAAGAGGCAAGGAAAATGACATTACAGAGCCATGAGAGAGGCTTAGACTCTACGTTCTACCCTAAGGAAGAAAGAGAGCGGGGGGCATGAGAGAAAAGATGAACAACCGTTTGAATATACCCCACCTTTACAATATATAGAAGAATGAGAGAGAAAGAGAGGGGAAATTGACTTTGTTCTAACCACCCATGTGAAGCATTGAATCCATCTACTGTAAGAGAGAAGGAGAAGGTGGGAAAAAATGAATCCTGCTTCAACCACCTTAAGATATGCATTGAACCTCCACCTGCCACAATGAAGAGTCTTGCTGCAACACCCATGCATCCATGTCGTTGTTCCTTACTGGGCAAGAAAGAGGCCCATTCTTCATCATGGTAAGCAGGTAAGAGACTTGACAGCCCCCAAAATTAGTGGGCCAAAACATTAATGGAGGCAGGTGAGAAGCCAGCGCCGAGATCGTTCCAAAAAATCCTCTCCTGCCCAAATCCAAGTTTCCAATCGAAAGATATGGTTGTCTAAAGTTCAAGTTCTTGGGTGCGCATGATATTTAAAAGAGTTTATCTATACCGGGTCCACGTGGTAGCCTCACGCATCTTGAAAATTTAGCTAATGCCTTTCGCTCTCTAAAATCGCGTCAGACTGACACGTGGGCAGCGTTCTGCAGGCTCCTCTGTGTTTCCTTTGTATTTTGTCTGAGTCTCTCCTGTTGGCGGAGACACTGTGCCTGACTCGAGACACATGGAGGCTTCGTGCTTGTTTAGAAACTGCCCAAAATTTTTACCTTTGATGTTGTGCAGTCGAGACACGTGGAGGCCTCCGCGGGCTCTTGGACTTTTCAACGGCCGACCTTACCTCCTCATGGACTCCGGGACACGTGGCGAGTTAGCACTTGTTTGGGAACTACCTTTTGGGCCGCGCCTTGAAATTACGCTGATGAGACACGTGACTTGTCCGTACCGCCTGTTGGCTCTCTATACTTAGTCGTTTTAGGCCCGGATGATGAGACTCGGGCTGGGCTTCCTTTGAAAACTGACTCTGTTGGACCCAAGACAAGTGGAAAAGTTTCAAAGTGCCCTAGTTTAGGAACCTGCTCCGTATTTTAACCTTGGGAAAAAATTGCGTCGAGCCCCGACCCACTGTGGCAAAAACTCATCCGCTGGCTCGCATGCCCCATTTTTCGGGCCCACTATTCAACCCCTTCTCAACTCTGTCCCCTTTTAGACCTGGGACACGTGTGAAAAGGCCCGCGCTCGTTTAGGGGTCTCTCGCACTCTTTACCGATGCGTCTTTCCATTGGAAAAATGCGTCGAGGCTGACACATGGCGCCTTTCGCGAGTCTGTTGTTTGGCCCCGAGTCAACTCGTATGCGACTAAGTCTAGAAGGACCTCTAGCCTTTCTCGTTTTCTTTCTTGTCGAAGAAATTTGGCTTTCTTTTGGCGTTGCTTTGAGGGGGTCGTAGACCCTGTTCCTCCATTATGTAGAAATCGCGATTGAATCACAAAGATTGTTGGATTTGAATGTCGAGTTGACTCAGGATAAGAGCCGACCCTTAGGTTTTCTTCAATGTGTGGGACTCGTGGGGATGACCAATTGTTACTCGGGGGCGAAATTGGTGATAACAATCCATTGGGTATGGACTCGCAGGGACATCTAATCTGCTCGATGAAGGGATCCAATGAGCCTTGAAAGCATCCATGGGCATGGAGTCAAGACCTTGATAGCCTGACACTGATCCTTTTTGGTTTGAAACTTCTCCCCTAGATTACCTGCATCCTGCTGACCCTAAACTCGCCCTACCTGGGGCTTTACCTGTTCCCTAGAAATAGACTGTCTCGAATCCGATTTTAGTTGCTATGTATTTATGTTTTATTTGAAACTAGCCACCGTTACAGGGAACTATGGGTCTCTTTGTCGCGAATACTTAAGGGCCTGGCCTCTGCACCACTGGAGCAATACGAACAAAACTTATGTACAAAGACAAAAATCATACATGCCTCAAATGAGACATGCAGAGTGTGCACAAGCACTTCTTCTACTAAAAAAAATAATACTCCTCCTATACTAACCCTAACAAATAAAAGCTCAAACAAATCCTAAACATGGTAGGGAGAAGTAGCTTCCCTTCCTCAAAAGGGGCAGCCATGTAAATGGTTTGTCACTAAATATGGCTGCTTGGATGAGCGAAAAAAATGACAAGGGGTCGATCCTCCACCCATATCATCAAGGTATCAACATTAATGGAAAATACCCTCCTTAAGTTGATTTACATTGGACTCTTAAAGGTGTTGATGGTGACCCTTGGTGCTTTGATAGCTCATCCTCATGCCCTGAAGTGAGGCATGACTGGTTTTGGCTTCTCTCTTGGCTCCAATGAAGCCAAGTACCTAATTGGGCAAGGTCTGGTCCTTTGAATTTTCCCCTTACTCTGAATTCCAACTCCAAAAATGGAGTCTTCTTGCTGACCTTCCTGGGTAGATGGTGTGAGAGAGATCATGACATCTTCTTGCTCTTTTCCTTCCTTCCTTCTGTAATGAACATGGAAGACTCATATCTTCCAATCTTGGTTCCAGAGAGCTATTATGAGAGTGCAGGTTGTTATACTTGAATGCTCTCCTTCATGGCAGAAGGCTCATGTGCTTGGAAGGTGGATGATGAGGAGAAAATGATGTGATCTTCTCGGGCTCTTCTCCATCAAAGAAATCTTCCAAGTTCAGATAGATAATCTGTCTCCTTGTTGCCCTGTTGCATGTGCTCGACCTCCTCCATGGTGTCCTCCTGATTTGCAACTTAATCACCATGGTTCCCCTCTTCTTTAAACATTAAGTTTGAAAGCTCAAACTCTTCTTCGACATTAGAGCCTGAAGGGGATGAAGTGGGAGGAAGAACTGAAGGTTCTTCGGTGGCCTACTCTGCACTTCGAGCCTTTGAAATTGTGCTTGGAAGGTGGATCCATGGATGGAGCAAATGATGTGATCTTCTCAGGCTCTTCTCCATCAAAGCAAAAAATCCAATTCAGATAGATAATTTGTCTCCATTGTTGTCCTGTTGCATGTGCTCGACCTCCTCCATGGTGTCCTCCTGATCTGCAACTTAATCACCATGGTTCCCCTCTTCTTTGGGACATTGGAGTTTGAAAGCTCAAACTCTTCTTCGACATTAGAGCCTGAAGGGGATGAGCGTGGGAGGAAGAACTTAAGGTTCCTCTGTGGCCTACTCCGCACTTCGAGTGCCTTTGAAATTGTATGGTCTTCCTCCAGCAGCCGGAATGTACTCCTCTTCTTTTGGATCTTGGAGTAGCTCCTTCTTCCCCTGCTTGTGCTGTAAACTAGAGCCTCAATCCACCACTTGACTGGCTTGACCTCTTGATCCTCCTCCATAGGTTTAACCAATCAAGGGAATCTTTGTAAACTCAAATCTAGTAGCCCAACTCTTCAGATTTTCTATCATTTCTTCTCTGTTGGGTTCCTTCTTGCTTGTTTTCCTTGGCTGGATTTTTGAGATATCTTCCCTGACATAGACTTGGGAGAGCATGAGGAGTGGTGGGTGGGGTCTCCACTAGTTTGTTTGTTTCTTTGTGGTGGAGGGGAAGGCATTGAACTTCTTGTCTCTTGTGGAGGGGACCTGAGATCTTGGAAAGGAAAAGGGCAGAAGAATCGAGATGACATGGAAGACTAGAAGATGGAGAAGGAAAAACAATATTTGGGGCAACAAGTGAGGGGCTTGACTCTTGACACTGCTTGCGATGATACTGATTGAGGAAGAGGAAAAGAAAAGCTAGAGAGGTGGCAGAACTTACCCATTGACAATGTTATCTGATATCCAACTCATAAGCTTCAATCTCCTCAGTCCACTTGTACAAGTTGGGGCAGCATTTCAACCATGAAGTCAAGCTTCTCCTATGGGATGATAATGTCTTGGAAAAGGGCCTCCCCATGGACAGGGTGCCCTGCAACCAATCTTGAATGCCTTCATCTGTACTGTAACCCTAGACCGCACCATGTGTAGCCTCCATTCTTTGGATCTTCTCCAACAGATCACCAGCATTCTTCCACGTAGTTGTCACCATTATATGTGCCCCTTGTTCTTGATAAGCTCCATAGCCAAAACTGACTTTGACACTGCTCGTATGGGTAAGCATAGTGGTTCTAAATTTGATCATAATGTTGATCTAGAGGAGTTGAGAAATGCATTGGAGGTGGACTGCACTGTTGTTGCTGTAAGTGTGAGTTCTAAGAAGGAAATGAAGTCATGATTGCACAACTTTATGGAATAGCAGAAAACGAAAGATGTGGAAAGAAATATGAATGAAGATGGGTGAAAATGGATGGAAAAGGTCTACAACTCAGAGGATGAGTTATTGACCAGATGGAGTCGTCAGATGTGCTTTGTATGTGCCTCAAAAGGCTGAATCCTAATCAGGAATACATCAACCTATTAAGATGAAGTGGTAAGGTGCTTCATACCTCTCCCACCGGGTGTGTCAAAATTGTTAGCGCAAAATCACAGCACCCTTGAATGGCCTAAGTGCAAAATGAGGCATTCAGTGTGATTGCACAACATTGGACCATCTCTCAAGTTGTGGGACTTACGAAACTTGAGATGGACCTCCGGAGAAAGTCGGTTCTTGCTTTCTAATCTACCTGCCACAAGCTACTTAAGTGCAGGAAGAACCTAACTAATCCTAATATAACCTTCCAAGGAGACAGGCAGAGAGAGATGGGTGAAAGAGAGCCTACACTAAGACAGTGATACACCAAAAAAAGAAGTGGTTGATCACAGACCCAGACTGCCTGAAGTGGAGAGAGGTGAGCAGAGGAGAGGGTGGACAAGATGCACCATAGACCAGCGATAAATTTCACACGAAACACCACTTCAAAACCCATTAAGCACAGCTCCCATGACCTGCAATAACATAAGAGTATGCACATTATACCCTACAACGATGAGAGGTAAGAAGAGACAATAAAATGAGCCAAGGATGGACAGATGCATCACGAAATAGATTATATTGCTCCAAAAGTTACACGGTACATCATCAGTGGGCAAGGGGCAAGGAAAATGACATTACAGAGCCATGAGAGGAGGCTTAGACTCTATGTTCTACCATAAGGAAGAAAGAGAGGGGGGGCATGAAAGAAAAGATGAACAACCGTTTGAATATACCTCTCCCTTACAATATATAGAAGAATGACAGAGAAAGAGAGGGGAAATTGACTCTATTGTAACCACCCCTGCGAAGCATTGAATCCATCTACTACAAGAGAGGAGAAGGGGGGAAAAAACGAATCCTACTTCAACCACCTTGAGATGTGCATTGAATTCCACCTACCACAATGAAGAGTCTCGCTGCAACACCCATGCCTTGTCGTTGTTCCTTATTGGGCAAGAAAGAGGCCCATTCTTCATCATGGTGGCAGGTAAGAGACTTGACAGCCCCCAAAATTAGCGGGCCAAAACATTAATGGAGATAGGTGAGAAGCCAACGCCGAGCTCTTTCCAAAAAATCCTCTCCCGCCCAAATCCAAGATTCCAGTCGAAAGATATGAATGTCTAAAGATCAGGGTCTCGGGGGCGAAATATTTGAAAGAGTTTGTCTGTACCGGGTACACGTGGCAGCCTCGCGCATCTTGAAGATTCGGCTCCTACCTTTCACTTTTGAAATCGCGACAAACTGACACGTGGTGGCTTCCGTGAGCTCCTCAGTTTCATTTGTATTTTGCCTGAGTCTCTCCTGTTGGCAGAGACATCATGTGCCTGACCCGAGACACGTGGAGGCTTTACGCTTGTTTATTAAAATGCCCCCAGTTTTTACCTTTGAAGTTGCGCGGTCGAGACACGTGGAGGCCTTCGTGGGCTCTTGGACTTTTCAACGGCCGAACTTACCTCCTTCGGACTCTGGGACATGTGTCGAGTTGGCACTTGTTTGGGAACTACCTTTTGTGTTGACGAGACACGTGGTGAGATGGCATATGTTTGGGGACCACCTCTGTATTCACCTATTGAGTTTTCGTTGATGAGGCACGTGACACCTTCCATGGGTCTCTGAACTTTTTAATGGCCGATGAGACCCCGCGGGCTCATAGGTTGCACTTGAAAATTGCACCTTTTGAAAAAGAGTGTAAAAGTGCCAAAGTCCCCCGTAGACCCGCTGGCCCACATTTTCCCATTTTTGGGCAAAAAGACATTTTCGGGCCAGCCGACCCACTTTTTCTACTTTGCAAAAAGTAAACCTTCTTGGACCCGCAATTATACTTGTGCTTTTTGCAAAAAGGAAAAAATGTCAAAATGTCTCCCGCCTCCCCGCCAATTTGCAATATCCATTGGCAAAAGTTCTTCCTTGGGCCCAAAATCCCTCTAAGGCCCACCGGCCTACAACTTGAAAAATATGAAGAGTTAAAAGGACTTCTTTATATCTCTGAAAAGGGGAAGAAATTTCCTATCAGTTGGAAATGCTTTCAGGGGACCTAAGTGCTTAAATATGTAGAAATTAAAATTTAAGCACAAGAGGGGAAAATGGTGTTAGTTGACCCAAAATAAGTATGAGCTTATTTTCGTCAACAGGTTTAGAATCAGACATGGGCCATAAACAACAAAGGGATAGAAGCACCTAGATCAGACAATAATGGTGGGCGCTAGTGTCCCACCTATGTGGTTTTTTCCTAGGGGAAAAAACAAGTATTTGACATGTATTATAGTTTCTTAGTGATGGGTTTGCACAAAATCCAGCAACAAACATTGAAATCCAATTTACTATCCAAAATAAAGGATCAAAACTCAATAAAATATTTCATACTTTGGGCAAGGGAACTAACTACTTTTATTTCTCGATTCACATTTTTCCTACCAATATCTAATAAGGATTGACACCTAGGGCATATGCACGGACAACGATACGTCTGGAACAATGTGTCATCTGTGGCTAGTTACTATTGGGTTGGTGACCATCTGCAATGGCACCTTCCCGTGAGGAAACATCATAGACAGAGGGTAATGTTGACCACTCTCCCAACACTCTTCCTCTAGTGGCAGGAAGCCTAAATCCTAAGATTATTCACATCGGCTCAGGGACTAATCACCCTCGACCCCTCTAACCATATCTAAGGAAATTTTCTCCAAGACAACAATTCGCATGGACATTTTACCCTTTCTCTCTTGACATTCAAGTGTACTCTATCCTTGATTCACTTTTTTATCTTACACATTTCTATTTTAGTTTCTCTAAGTCTAATTTTAATTTCATATACTATGAGAATTGAGTACATGTTTTTTCTTTTACAAGTCTATTCTTATCTTGACAAAAGGCAACAAAAATAGAATAAGCAATCTCAAGCACAAGACGCTCAGGAAAAGGCAATAATCACTTACAAACACATTTATCCTTTTTCATTACACAATCACAAGTCTCCCATAGGGTTCTTAGACACCATGATACACATCCTAAAATTTCCATTTAGCACATTAACGATTACAATCTTATTCGGCTCTATACATGGTATGTTCTTCATATCTACTTTAAGGTACCAAATATTCATTCGCCAGCATAAAGTGGGGGAAAATGTAAACACAAAAGTATGCACTTATTACTGTTACATTACACCTCTAGTATGCCATTATATGCATGATTCCTAAGCAAAAAAACTAAAAATTGATAGCACTTGGTTTTCTTTACATTGACATTGTTTTATCTTTCCATGCTTTCATCCTTTACTTTTATGGAATTATCCCTTTACTTTTGGATATCACACAATGTGTTACTCAGCTGAACATTTTATGATTTATCTTTGGAACTTTCTAGACATAAGCGCCCAGTAAGGGACAAGAGCGACCAATGCTATTGTCCCCATATGGTGATTTTTGTCCCTTCGCTTGGTTCTTATATTTTAAAAAAGACCCATCACTTGTTTATCCTTTGTAAGTTTTTATTGATCACTTTAGGTCGGCTTCTAATGTTGTTAATGTCAAAATTCAATCAAAGGAATTATATATATACACAACCTACTAACTATTCTAAGGGGAAATTAGCCTATCATTCTCTATCTACAATTCGGGTAATAAGAAGCAACTTAAGGACTACATTTGGGATGCATTATTCACTACATATGAATGGTAAATTATGAATTCCGTGACACACATTATATTGGGGGAAAAGTAGTTCTAGCTCGTTATCTTGGTGCAAATTGCACAAGGGTAACCTAGCTTCAAGGGACACAATTTTTATCACACATACACCAGAACTACATTGAGTCTGAAATGTAGTACAACACTCGGTGAAAATCACTTTGGGGTGATTGGTGATGTCAGTCCGACTCAAGAATTTGCATATTTTATTTATCCTAATGTGTGTTTAAGCCTTGTGCAGGTAATTAGGGTTTTTTGTAGGTATATGTGCCACAAGAGAATCCTACAACGAAGTAGATGCGACACAAAGCGAACTAAATGTGACATTATGTTATCTTGCAAAATTCTCAAGGGCAATTTGCAGGTAACCATACCCAAAAATTTTGTTTTGGCCCCAAGGAAGTTTGACAACGTTCGAAAGAAGCCCAAAATTCTCTTCCGAAAATCAATTTTTAAGGACTTAGCCATTTTTCAGTCTTTTTGAGCAGGGCGTTGACATTGTCATGCTGACACGATGAATGGTGCGCCAAAGGGCGCTGATAATGTGGTGTCGACATGCTGATAAGTGTGCCCATTTCCAAAGGTGCTGACATTGTTGTGCTGACATTCAAAAAGTTGCGCCAAAGGCGCTGACAATGTGGTGTCGACATGCTGATAAGTGCGCCAAGGTGCAAGGAAGTTCATGCTGACACGATGAAGAGTGCGCCAAGGCGCTGACAAGTTCATGCTGACACGCTGAATGGTGCGCCAAAGGGCGCTGATAATGTGGTGTCGACATGCTGATAAGTGAGCCCATTTCCAAAGGCACTGACATTGTCGTGCTGACATGCAAAAAGTTGCGCCAAAGGCACTGACAATGTAGTGTCGACATGCTGATAAGTGCGCCCATTTCCAAAGGCGCTGATAAGTTCTTGTCAACATGCTGAAAGGTGCACCAAAGGGCGCTGATAAGTTTATGTTGACACGCTGAAAGGTGCACCAAAGGCGCTGATAAGTTCTTGTCGACATGCTGAAAGGTGCGCCAAAGGGTGCTGATAAGTTCTTGTCGACATGTTGAAAGGTGCGCCAAAGGGCGTTGATAAGTTTATGCTGACACGCTGAAAGGTGCGCCAAAGGGCGCTGATAAGTTCTTGTCGACATGCTGAAAGGTGTGCCAAAGGGCGCTGATAAGTTCTTTTCGACATGCTGAAAGGTGCGCCAAAGGGCACTGATAATTTTATGCTGACACGCTGAAAGGTGCGCCAAAGGCGCTGATAAGTTCCTGTCGACACGCTGATATGTGCGCCCATTTCCAAAGGCGCTGACAATGTGGTGTCGACATGCTGATAAGTGTGCCAAAGGGCACTGATAAGTTCCTGTCGACATGCTGATAAGTGCGCCCATTTCCAAAGGCGCTGACAATGTGGTGTCGACATGCTGATAGGTGTGCCAAGGCGCTGATAAGTTCCTGCTGACACGATGAAAAGTGTGCCCTTTGAGATATTTTGTAAATAGGCGGTTGGCTCCTTTTTGCCTTCTTTTCTCTCCTTCTTCTATAAATACCCCAATACTTGTTGTATTGATGCATGAATGAATATCTTTCAGATGAAAAATAGAAGTGAGGAGAAAAGACTTTGAGATTTTTGTAACAGAAGGAAAATATTAATACAATATTTAGACTTTGTGCTGAATACATGTGTTATGTGCATTAGATCTTTCTTACGTCAGATCTGTGTGTTTATCTTGTTGGATCTGCTTCTGTTTTATTGTCATTTATTCATCATCAGTATTGCTTTGCTCGTTTATGCAAGTAGGTTTGGCTCTGTTTACTACCAATCCCAAAACATAAACCTTCTGACCTTTCTGCTTTGGAATTCATTTCTTTTCTTCCTTCGGACCTACTCTTTCTTCATCCCCTCTTCCTTTCCTTTCTTGTCGCAGTCGGAAACACCCTACTGGGATGAGATCCCAAACCCCCGAAGGCAGAATTTGTGAGACTTGCATAGATTCCTGCTGGTAGAATAGCAATAAACCAGTTTCGCTTTGCTGACTCAAAGAGTCGCTTTGCCCTGCACACTATTGGCTCGTTTATCCATAGATCTGCCCAAGCGACAGATTTTCGGACCAACATTTTTTGGCGACTCCGCTGGGGAACGAACAGATCTATCATATCTATGATAGTGGTAGGATAGAAAATCAGGAAAAATCAGAAAAATCACTATCAGTTTGCAAATCTGAACTTTTTGTTAAAAATCTAAAAAATTTGCAAAAGTGCTCTGAATTGAAAATTTTCTTCTAAGATCCATAGATCTGGCCTAGTTGGAGACCTTTAATTCGCTGAGTTTTTATAAAAATCAGTATTTTTCCGTAGATCTGAGTTTTTGACTGTTTGCTAAAAGTTTGAAACCCTTTGAAAAAAGTCAAAATTAGATCCGAAAATCAGCTTGCTATTCTTCTCTGTCATTTTATCCTCGTTGTTATTTTTCATTAACCGCAATCAGTTTTCTGAAAAGGATAGTTTTTAAATATTTAGAAAAGTATTTGCTGTTGGTTTTTGACAGAAAAACCAGAAAATTAGCAAGTACAGCCAAAAAGAAATTTCAAATCTGTGCCATAACGTTGCAGATTTGGAAGGTACACTGGCGGGTGAACCTTTTACGCGCAGCAGGAGAGCCCGTGGAGAAGCTGATCCTACTTTCGATCTGCTTCAAAGGCATAATTTTAGCATAACACCAGCGCGCTTTTCAGCACTAAGCTTGGCTAACCAGTCATCCAGGAGTGTCTCGCCTTCACGAAGGAAGAATCTTTCGCAAGGGGCATCCACATCCCTTTGCAGTGCCTTGCTGCTCAGCGGAACCGTGCTTCTAGCCCGTGTTCTTTTTCCAGCCTTTCAAATGGCGGTACCATGGGGAAATGCTATGGGTCCCTTGGCTTTACCACATCCAATTCATGCGCTCCCTCACGGAAATCGAAAGAATTTTCCCAAATTCGACGGAAGCTGAAATCAGAGTACAGATTCCCACATATCTGCATTCATCATGTCATGCAGTATTTTGGATGTAACTCATGAAGATGTGTCAGTTCGCCTTTTTCTGGAAACCCTACAAGGACCTGCAACTGAATGGTTTCAGCATTTACCAGCAGGATCTATTACCAGTTGGGCCACCTTGCGGGATGCTTTTGAAGACAGGTACAAACCTTCAGAAGATGCATTTGCATTATTATCACGGATCACTCACCTGAAGAAAGAGGCAAATGAGACCATGCGCGATTTTATCACCCGGTTCAATGCACTAATCAACCGTGTCCCTGTTGCCATGCTTCCAACACCAGAAAATCAGAAGTGTTTCTTCGTAAACGCTATGAGCTCAAAAGTTAGTTTCTTGCTCCTCCAGGAACGAGTTGCCACCTTGATTCTCGCCCAAGCCGCTGCCATTCGCATAGAAGATAATTTGATAATATCTGGCGAATTGAAAAAGGAATCAGCCAAGCCTAAATCTTTGGGCCCTTTGCCCACTACTTCGTATGATCTAGCCTTTCAAAAGATGGCAAATGACTTGCTTGCATTGAAGAAGCAGTTGGCCCAGGCCTCCCCTAGTTCCTCTTACCGGGATATTCCGCGGAGGAATTTCGTTCCTAACAATGTTTCACAAAGACCACGCTTACTCGCAACCACTTCGCGGTTGGCACTTGAGGCTCCTCCGATCAATGCTCTGGCCGAAATCGAAGAAGAAGAGCAGTATTATGAAGAACCTTCGTCTCAGGGCGAAGATGATCAAGATGTCGGTGAGCCGACTGGCGACTCTACTATCAGGTATATAGAATTTGATGAGGAAGAATCTGATGAAGAGGAGGGTACCCAGGGATATGCAAGCGGACAGTCATATGCTGTTTTTACTCGCTCGCAAGGAAAAGAAGCGGAAGTTGCTGTCCATGTCCAGCAGGAGAAGGCCGTATCAAACGCGCCTCCGATCATTGCTAAAAGAGGTAATCCTCTTCCTACTCAACTCCCTGGCAAATCTTTTACAAGGAAATCCTTTCCCCCCATCTCCCCTCCAAATCAGCCCCCTCATATTCCTACCAAGACCAGTAATCCTATTCCACCATCGCGAAGTGAGGGACTCATTCTTTCACCAATGCAACCGTTGGCCGCATTTGATATCATAGATCATGCAAAAAAGACCAAGATCCAAATGTCTAAAGCTGAGTACCTTCAGTCAAATCCCGAACAGCTTGTAAGATTGACCAAATATATTCAAAGTCAAGCTGTTGTATCTAATCAGGTTTCCCCAAAAGGAATCCTTTCCACTCCCCCTGAATCCCACATAAATGTTGCTTCAACATCGGCATCAGGCAAGATAGAACCTTTCTATCTCTCCCTCCTAATCAATGGACACAAGTTGAGTAACTGCATAATTGATTCCAGGGCCTCTGATAACGTCATGCCGGCAAAATTCGCCCATGCTTTGGGCCTCACTCTTACCAAGCCTTTCGGCAGATGTTATTCCTTGGAAACCAAGCAGGTTCCGTTGATTGGCCAAATCAAAGACACGCAATTTGCATTTGCGGCATTCCCAGATAAAAGAGTAAAGATGACAGTCCTCGTTGCTGACATTCCGGCAGCCTATGGAATTTTGCTGGGAAGAAGTTTTTGCAGCGAAGTTGGTGGAGAAATTCATATGGACTGGTCTAAAGCTAGAATTCCCATCAAAGGCGTAATGCAGAATTTGGAGCCGAAATCACAAAAGAAGTACTTGGTTACTAGCTCTGAGGACCCCAAAGCTCAAATCCTTTTTGAATCATCAAGGATGGGGAACTATTTCTTGTCTACTGAGTCTGATAAAATGTTTGTTCTCATTCAAGAAGGAGATCTTAACAAGATCTGGACCTTGCAGTTCGATGGCAGCTGTGCAACCAGCGGATGTGGCGCCGGAGCCATGCTAATATCTCCCGAGGAAGAAGTCATTCCTCTCTCTTTCAAGTTGCAGTTTTTTAACACAAATAATACGGCTGAGTATGAATCTTTGTTACTTGGCATGCAAGCCGCAAAAGAAAGAGGGATTAAGAATCTGAAAGTGCAAGGCGATGCGGAGCTAGTTGTGAACCAAGTCAAGAGGATTTATCAAGTAAAAAATGAGAGGCTGAGGCATTACCGTAATGCGGTATGGGACAGCATTGAAGAGTTTGACGCTTTTTCGATTGAATCCATTCCAAGAGCCCAAAATGACATGGCCGATTCATTGGCCATTTTACCATCCCTCATGCTTCCTCACCCAGGTTTGAAAACAGACAAATACACCATTAAGGTGGTTTTCCGCCCGAGCGTGCCAGCCAATTCTTAGCATTGGCAAGTATTTAATGATGACAACCAACTCATTGCCTTTCTAGAGAAGGCGGAAAATTTTAAAGAATTGCACTTTGAAGGATCTACTTCCACTTGCCGTGAATCAGTCACCAATCAAGGTGATGAATCTAAAGGGAACAACGACATATGTTAGCTCAAAGGAAATAAAATCCCAAAGGGCCTGGTTTCTCTGGAGCGGTTGTTCGACAGGCACGACCGTTTTGTAAAAAAGAAGAGGTGAGATGACCCTGACTCATACCCAGAAACCGAACCGGTCAATATAGGTTCGATAGAGCACCCGCAATTTGTGAACATTGGAAAATGTTGCACGCCTGAGGAGAAACGAAAATTTGTCAAGTTACTGAAAAAATATATGGACGTGTTGGCATGGTCCTATGCCGATCTAAAGTCTTTTAAGCCAAAGGACGTTCAACACGACATCCCGTTGAAAGAAGATGTCAAAGCCTTTCGCCAGAAGCAGAGGCACTATAATCCTAAGATCTTGGGTACTATCCAGGCTGAAATTCAAAAGATGTTGGATGTGAGAATCATCTTTCCTATCCATCACAGTACTTGGGTAGCAAATATTGTGCCAGTGCACGAGAAAAATGGCGAGATACGCATATGCGTAGACTTTCGCAATTTGAATCAGGCTTCCTTGAAAGACAACTACCCACTTCCGATAATGGATCAAGTTCTGCAAGCAGTAACTGGATCAAAGATGTTGTCCATTCTTGATGGTTTTTCAGGCTACAACCAGATTGAGGTTTCGCCTGAAGATCAATTTAAAATAGCATTCACTACTTCCTGGGGTACATTTGCCTACAGCAGGATGCCTTTTGGCCTAACTAATGTTGGCGCCACTTTTCAACGGGCCATGGATTTTGCATTCAAAGGTATGATGGGGAAAGTCATTGTGGTTTATCTAGATGACTTAACCGTGTTCTCTAAACAACGAAATGATCATTGTGATCATTTGGGGCAAGTATTTGGCCAGGTGCCGAGAACATGGGATTTCCCTAAATCCAAAAAAGTCTGGATTTGGAGTCACGGAAGGAAAGTTGCTAGGGCATGTGGTTAGCAAAGAAGGAACAAAGATAGATACCGAAAGAGTTAAGGCTATTCAAATCCTTACTCTGCCTACAAGCAAGACTGGTGTTCATTCTTTCTTCGGAAAGGTGAACTTTCTCAGACGTTTTGTTCCTGACTTTGCTGAAAAGACTTGTCACATATTAAACATGATGAAGGGGTTACCAACTTTCAGATGGAGCGAAGAGGGGAAAAGGTCGTTTGATGAAATAAAAGCTTCCGTTGCTAATGCATCAGTCCTGGTATGTCCCGATTTCTCTAAGGACTTCATCATGTATAGTTACGCATCTGAGCATACTGTGTCCGCAATCTTGATGCAAAATAATTCGAAGGATGTTGAATCTCCGATTGCATTCATGAGCTCTCCCCTCAAGCCTCACGAACTAAAAATGTCTCAACTGGAAAAGCATGCCTTTTCCGTTGTCAAAGCAGTGAAGAATTTCAGGTATTACATTCTAAACTCGCATACGGTGGTGCTGGTCCCTGACACGGCGGTGAAATCAATTCTAACTCAGCAGGAGTTAGGAAGCTTGCGAGGAAATTGGATCGCAAAGGTCCAGGAGTATGACCTGGATATTAAACCAACCAAGCTGGTGAGGGGCAAGGGCCTGTGTCAGCTTATGGCTGAAAACAAAGATTCAGAAAACCCTGATGAAAGGGGTGACTACACCGATGAAGCACATGATCAGCTGGAAAAACCCAATTCACTGCCTCTGGTCCTATTTGTTGCGACTAGCGATGAATGGTATTCCAATATCGCTTTCTTCCTCACCTACGACGAATGCCCAGTGCACCTAACTGTAAAGGAGAAGCGCACTATAAAGCTCAGAGCAGCTAAATATGTCATCTAGGATGATGGTTTATATAAACGTGGGATAGATGGCATCTTTTTGCGATGTGTTGACAAACCACAACAGGGAAAGTTACTCGAAAGTTTTCATAATTCAGCCTGTAGGGGTCATTTCTCTTCCTCCGTGATAGCACATAAGATCATCCGAGCCAGGTACTATTGGCCGACGCTCTTCCAAGATACAGCCACCTGGGTGGCAAGGTGTGAACCCTGCCAGCAATTCGTCGGCAAGCCCAAGTTGGCTGCCTTTCCCCTAAGGCTTGTTATTGTCAACGAACCATTCAAACAATGGGGAATTGATTTTATTGGTGCACTCAATCCTCAATCGAGTGCCGGACATAGCTATGTCCTTACAACAACGGATTACTTCACCAAGTGGGTGGAAGCCATACCTGTCAAGCATGCCACTTCTGAGGTGGTTTGCAATTTCATTAAAGAAAATATCATTGTCAGGTTTGGCGTTCCAAACAAAATTGTTGCTGATAATGCTTCTAACTTCTCCTCACGGGAAGTTTTTAGTTTTTGCTATGAATATGGGATAACTTTGGCTCACGCCTCAGATTATTACCCTCAGGGGAATGGTCAGGCGGAATCCAGTAACAAGAACTTGGTGACCATCATACGGAAGTTAGTGGATGAGAATCAGCGAATGTGGCACAAGTCTTTGTACGACGCTTTGTGGGCCGATCGTATTACTCCCAAGAGGTCTCTCGGCATGTCACCTTTTCAAGTGTTATATGGCACTGATGCCGAGCTTCCCAATTCTGCTGAACTTCCTGCTCTGCGCTTGGCACGAGCTATCGAAGATGAAACTTTCCAAAAATCTCTTGAAAAGAGAATCATGTATCTAACAGAACTTGAAGAAAAGAGAGTAAGGGTGGTCGACAGGATCACCGAACATCAGAATCAAGTTAAGAGACTGTTTGATAAGAAGGCCAAGCAGAGGGATTTTCAAGTAGGAGACCTCGTCCTTCTGTGGGACAAGCGAAGAGAGCCAAAAGGCATGCATGGGAAGTTTGATTCCCTGTGGAGAGGGCCCTTCAAGATCAAGCAGCTCAACGGAGAGAATAGTTTCTATCTCTCATATCTGGATGGAACCGAGCTCCCGCTTCCTTATAGCGGGCAGCATCTGAAAATCTTCAGGAAGTAGAGCTTGCTCTCTTCTTTGTATAGTTTGCTTTAGTTGTGTGTTTGTTTTTGTCGTGTGTTTGTTTTCTGTTTGTTGTGTGTTCCCTTTTGTTCGCCCTCCGGTCGCCCTTGTTTTTGACTCTATTACCTAATGGATAGACACATGAAGATCTGGGATTCTCTACCCTTAAGTTTCACTCAAAGATAGTCCCCATAAAGAGCTAGCTGTTATCTTGCAAAATTGTCAAGGGCAATTTGCAGGTAACCATACCCAAAAATTTTGTTTTGGCCCCAAGGAAGTTTGACAACGTTCGAAAGAAGCCCAAAATTCTCTTCCGAAAATCAAGTTTTAAGGACTTAGCCATTTTTCAGTCTTTTTGAGCAGGGCGCTGACATTGTCATGCTGACACGATGAATGGTGCGCCAAAGGGCGCTGATAATGTGGTGTCGACATGCTGATAAGTGCGCCCATTTCCAAAGGCGCTGACATTGTCGTGCTGACATGCAAAAAGTTGCGCCAAAGGCGTTGACAATGTAGTGTCGACATGCTGATAAGTGCGCCCATTTCCAAAGGCACTGATAAGTTCTTGTCGACATGCTGAAAGGTGCGCCAAAGGGCACTGATAAGTCTATGCTGACACGCTGAAAGGTGCGCCAAAGGCGCTGATAAGTTCTTGTCGACATGCTAAAAGGTGCGCCAAAGGGCGCTGATAAGTTCTTGTCGACATGCTGAAAGGTGCGCCAAAGGGCATTGATAAGTTTATGCTAACACGCTGAAAGGTGCGCCAAAGGGCGCTGATAAGTTCTTGTTGACATGCTGAAAGGTGCGCCAAAGGGTGCTGATAAGTTCTTGTCGACATGCTGAAAGGTGCGCCAAAGGGCGCTGATAAGTTTATGCTGACACGCTGAAAGGTGCGCCAAAGGCACTGATAAGTTCTTGTCGACATGCTGATATGTGCGCCCATTTCCAAAGGCGCTGACAATGTGGTGTTGACATGCTGATAAGTGCGCTAAAGGGCACTGATAAGTTCCTGTCGACATGTTGATAAGTGCGCCCATTTCCAAAGGCGCTGACAATGTGGTGTCGACATGTTGATAGGTGCGTCAAGGCGCTGATAAGTTCCTGCTGACACGATGAAAAGTGTGCCCTTTGAGATATTTTGTAAATAGGCAGTTGGCTCCTTTTTGCCTTCTTTTCTCTCCTCCTTCTATAAATACCCCAATACTTGTTGTATTGATGCATGAATGAATATCTTTCAGATGAAAAATAGAAGTGAGGAGAAAAGACTTTGAGCTTTTTGTAACAGAAGGAAAATATTAATACAATATTTAGACTTTGTGTTGAATACATGTGTTATGTGCATTAGATCTTTCTTACGTCAAATCTGTGTGTTTATCCTGTTGGATCTGCTTCTGTTTTATTGTCATTTATTCATCATCAGTATTGCTTTGCTCGTTTATGCAAGTAAGTTTGGCTCTATTTACTACCAATCCCAAAACATAAACCTTCTGACCTTTCTGCTTTGGAATTCATTTCTTTTCTTCCTTCGGACCTGCTCTTTCTTCATCCCCTCTTCCTTTCCTTTCTTTTCGCAGTCGGAAACACCCTACTGGGATGAGATCCCAAACCCTCGAAGGCAGAATTTGTAAGACTTGCATAGATTCCTGCTGGTAGAATAGCAATAAACCAGTTTCGCTTTGCTGACTCAAAGAGGGGCTATGCCCTGCACACTGTTGGCTCATTTATCCATAGATCTACCCAAGCGACAGATTTTCGGACCAACACATTATCAATCACTGAAAGAACTAGATCTGCACACCTTAATAGGACGACTAGCACCCAATTCTGACACTAGCTCCCGAGTGATCAATGATCATATCCATTTTTGGATGGTCCTGTCTGAAATAACTTTTGGATCACTGATTTCCATATGAAGCACATATAGTCCAGATTGAGCCTATTCCACCATCTATCCTTCCCAGATCTAGTCCAAACAGTCAGATATCAACTAAGTCACTCTTATCCTCCTATTGGTTGTACTTGCTTATCATTATATTTTGATATATTGTATGTTTATGATATTTTAGATTTAGTCCAGTCGCTTCATTAATATTTAATTTTTGTTAAATCAGTTGGGTATCATTAATCCCTGGACACAAGGTAAATGTCTCATTGCCAAGTGGATGATTAGATTTTTAAACAAGAACGAACCATGGAGGATTCTTATTAGAGATCAAATTCAGTTAGCTACTTGCAAAGACAAGAGGCAAGAGGTAAACATTTTTAATAAATTACTAAATGCTAAATACTTCGGATATAAAAGGTTCCCCTACTGTTAATAATGTTTGGAAAGCAAGGTAAGATGTGCCTAAACTTATTTGTTGGGAGGATAATTCACTTAGGAATGGTTTGAGCTTTCATAATTCCTTGATATTGTATGATAGATTAATTTTGGTTAATAACCAGCATCTTGCTCCTGAAAGATCACTGCATAGCTTCCAATTTTCCAAGAAAAAGGTTTGCAATATTAAGATTTGTGGCATTCACCCTTAATGGAGTGGTCTTCATGGCCTTTAATAAAAAATACCTTTCTAGCTAAGGGCAAAAGATAAGTTATCCTCTTCATCACCTCATTGGTTAATGATAATCTAATGACTAAAATGTCTGCTATAATTCCTTGTAATTTTATCAAGAATTGGAGATGGCACAATGGATCGTGTTTGGACTGATTTCCTATTAGAGATTATTATCTTCATCTGTTACTTGTCTTGCCTATTCAACGACAATTGAACACTAAGTGGAGATGCATTTTATTGCTAACTAGTTGAGTCTTTGAAAAACATTTGGCGTCCAAAAGCGGAGCACAATACATAGTTAGTGACTTGGAGGCTTCTTTGTTACAAACTCCCTATTACTGATAGGACCATATTTATCTTGAATGTCAAGTTGTCGTGTCCTTTTTGCAAAAATAAAGAGACTTTTATTGCATACTTTCTAGAAATGCAAATCAGCGAGAGCTATCTGGCTTGATGTTCAACAAAATTTACCTGTGTTGTTTTCTTTTGGGGATAAAATATCCAAGAATGTCATATTTGAAACGTTCCAGCAGATAATCAATCATTTAGTGGATTTGGAAAAATAGATGATGTTCATGTCTTTATAGCAATACAACTTCTTAGACAGTTTTAACTCGAGACTTACTTTGACATCATATTATACTTTGTGATTTTATATTAGAGCATGAAAGATGAGTTTCTTGACAAAGAAGACTTGGACAAACAATTCAGAGGTTTATATTCAACTGATGTGCCTTCCAAAAATTCACAAGAGGACTTCCAAAAAATTTAAAGAACATATGAGATATATATAGATATTTATATGTAAGTGTTGTAACTTTTATGTATTTTGCTTTGGTGGAATCAAAACGATTTTTTTTTCAGTGTTGACATTGTTTATATATAGATATTTGTATATAAGTGTTGTAACTTTTATGTGTTTTACTTTGGTGGGATTAACATGTCTTTTTTATATATAAATATTTGTATATAGGTATTGTAATTTTTATGTGTTCTACTTTGATGGAATGAACATACGTGTTTTTTTACCTTATTGACATTGTTTATATCACTCTTACACTGTGTCATTTGACGTAATTCTTTAGCAAATTTCAATATTTAAAAAAACTATTTCAGCATAGAAAAGCAAAACAAAATCAGGAAAAAGCCAAAAAACCAGGGGGCAAAATTGAATGTGTTTGTTGAATTCTATAGTAGAAATATGGATAGAAAATAGCGCAATAAAAAAAAGGAGAAGCCAGAAGGCATCCTACAAGTATCAATTGCTGGAAAAGTAATTCTAAGATTTAGATGATGGCATTTTACTAGGCAATTAAATTTTGACGAGTTCCATATCAGATTTACAAAAAGTGGAGCCCACAGAATATAAAGAGTCACTTATGTCCTGCAATGAGTAAGTCACTTCCATCATGGACGGTCTGTGTTGAGCGGACTCCCCAGTGCACTTGCATGCCAGCATCAGCACCTGCACCCCCGATTCAACGTCCCACGTGTCACTCTCCACGACGCGTGGATCAAATATCCTTCCGCTTTTCCCATTGCCAACCATGGTCCTCACCCACACAACCAATCCACTTTCCAGCTCATCGTCACCGCCGACGGCGCTCAGTCCAGTTGCCAGCTGCATCAGAATAACCCCAAAGCTGTACACGTCACCCTTCGTCGTGGCCTTCCACGAGTAGCTGTACTCCGGTGGCACGTACCCCAACGTGCCAACGACGCCGGTGCTGACGTGTGACATGTCCTTGTTCTGATTGCGTGCCAGCCCGAAGTCCGTCAAGAAGGGGTTGAAATCGCCGTCTAATAACACATTGTTGGCCTTCACGTCTCGGTGGATGATAACAGACGTGCATTCGTGATGTAGAAAGCGCAGAGCCCGGGAGCAACCCAGGGCAATCTTCAGCCTACGTGGCCACTCCAGCACACGTGTCTGATCGTGCAGCCACTCCTCAAGGCTCCCGTTCTCGATCAGCTTGTACACCAGTATCCTCTGGTTGCCACGTAGACAACAGCCCAGCAGGGGCACCAGATTGGGATGGCTCAGCCCTCCCAGAGTCTGCATCTCTGCCAAGAATTCCATGTCAGCCTGCGGATCCTCGTGGTACAGCCTCTTGACGGCCACGTGGAGGCCGCCCTCCAGCTCGGCTTTGTAAACGATACCCTGTCCGCCTCGCCCGATGCATCGCAACTCGCTGAAATTATCCGTGGCTTTGGCAATATTTGCGAAAGTGAAAGCACCCTGTGGCGGGCGGAATGAGAAGTTCCGTTCCATATTGCACCCAACATGTTTAAATGGACTCCATTTCCATTTGGAGAGACTCAAACTGGGAATTCTTCTTTGACAGAGCCAACCTGCGCCCAACGCAATAATCACCAGAGCAGCCACGGCCATGCAAATCCCTCCTATTGCCCACCCTGTCAAAGGTTTCGAACCAGAGACCTCCTGCGTTGCGTTTGATTGAGTATTAATGGCAGGCACTGGTTCCAATAGCGCAGATCTATTCAGCAGATGCGGATCGCCCAAGTACGACTGTGGAAAGAAGTCAAGAAACTGGGCTTCTACGGGCACGGGTCCGCAAAGGTTTCTGTTGAAGGAAACGTTGAAGCTGGACAGTGATGTGAGATTCTTAATCGTTGCAGGGATTACGCCTTGCAGATTATTGCGTGACAAATCTAGCATTGTGAGGCATCTGAGCAGACCGAGGGATTCTGGAATGGTGTCGCCCAGATTGTTGTGGGAGAGATTCAAGAATGAGAGACCGGAAAGCCCCGTGATCGCCTTCGGGATATGGCCTGAAAGGAGATTATTCGCCAAAAGAAGTGCCCCCAGTCTGGTGTAATTACCCAGGGATTCCGGTATTGTGCCCGTGAAGCGGTTTCCGGAGAGCTGGATATAAGCAGGGGCTTGCGAAGTGTTAGGGTTATTGACGCACGTAGGAGCACGAATGGTTCCGTGTAAGAAATGGAGCTTGAAATCTCTGCAGCGGAGCAGCTTGAAGGTGTCGTATATGTAGGAATATTTTTCAGGAAACCATTTTGACATGGCCCAGCATTCTCCCACGGTTTTGGGTAAAACCAAGACTTTCCTATTCACAGCAAACATTTCGTCAACCCCTGCTCCAATCAGCCCTATACTGCGCGGAATTGGTCCAGACAGACGGTTGTACGCGACGTTGAGCCAAATCAGGCTTCTGCAATTCACGATTTCAGGAGGGAGATGTCCCTGTAAGTGGTTTCTCGCGACGGAGAACCAGAGAAGAGACTGGCAGTTGCTGATTGTGGCGGGGATCGAGCCGGACAGGCGGTTTCCCGATAGATCCAGTCCCAGGAGATTTGTCAGGTTTCCGATCTCCGGCGGGATGGTTCCAGTGAGAGAATTGGAGGAGATGAATAAGAGGGTGAGAGACCGCATTTTACCTATCTCGGGGGAAATTATGCCAGTGACATCATTGTCGTTCAGGTCAAGAATCTGAAGCCTTCGCAGAGAATATAATTCTCGAGGAATTTTAGCGTTGAGTTTATTGTTATGCAGAAAAAGGCTTTTTAAGCTTACCATGCCACCCAGCGATGGAGGAATTGACCCTTTAAACCGATTTCTCCCGAGCGAAAGCAGTTGCAGGGTTTTCAGGCTGCCGAATTCCGGTGGGATGGATCCCGTGAAAAAGTTCTTCCCTAGCTCCAGATTCTGCAGCTTTGACAGCGAGGCGAGCTCCTTAGGCAGGTGACCTGTCAGCAAGTTCTTCGTAAGCCGCAGGGACGTCAGCGAGCTGCAGCTAACGTTGATCGCCGGGATGTTTCCTTCTATTCTATTGTACCCCAAATCCACTTCTGTAAGATTTCCACAATTATTCAGCAACCCCTTGGAAATTCCCCCGGTAAGATTATTGCAACGGAGGAGCAGCAGGGATAAATTCTTGCAATTCTGTAACTCATCTGGAAGGCGGCCGGTGATTCCGTTGCTGGAAAGGTCGAGAATTTTCAGGCGCGAGCAAACGGAAAAGAGAAGCGACGGAATTTCTCCGG
Source organism: Taxus chinensis (assembly GCA_019776745.2). Taxonomy (NCBI): domain Eukaryota; kingdom Viridiplantae; phylum Streptophyta; class Pinopsida; order Cupressales; family Taxaceae; genus Taxus; species Taxus chinensis. The sequence continues at coordinate 758,393,554 of CM034154.1, read as the reverse complement.
TGATTTGGTTGGAGGAAATGTCCAGAGTTTCAAGAGAAAAATGAAAAAGTGCGCTGAGACTGGGCAGGATCCTGCCGGTGAAGTTGTTGTTGGCAAGGGTTAAGTGCTGGAGTGCTGTGAGATTTGCGAGCGCCGGCGGAAGGGGTCCGGAAAGCGCAGAGTTGCTTAGGTTTAGCTTTCTCACACGTATTTCATTTTCGTCTTGGAAGTATCCACATTCGATCCTGCTCATACCGCATGGATCGTCTATTTTCTGTAACCAGAGCCTCACGCGAAAAGAATTCGGATTGTGTCGCAGCAGAAACCCCGCGATCGATCCCATTGCATCCCTGTCATTCCCACTGAGCGGCTCGGATAACACGATAGCGATGTAAGCCGCCAGTATTACGACAAATTTGGGCAAAAACATCTTCTCCATACGCTCTGCTCTGCTCTGCTCCGCTCCGCTCCCCTGCAATTTCCTGCCAAACGAGGTTATGGAAAACAAGTCTGAAATTAAGGCAGAAATGCGACATTTAGGAGTTCGACTCAGTCAGCGCCGACTATTTTGAAGTCGAATGGGGTGTCAAATCGTTTTTTTCCCGCAAATCAGCCGTATCGAGTTAGACTGTGGACTAAAATAGGCGGGGTTCACAAACGGATTCAGCCAATGTAGAGGAGTTACAGCAGTCAATGATAGTGCCACGACGACCAGCTGGCCAAATCTGTCCGCCATTACACTCCAAATTCTTGAAAACGGGTTATGAATCATGATCCATTATTTGATAATTAAGTTGGAGTTGGAATGATATTTCTCCCAAGGCCAAAAGGAAATTCTAAGTCAATCTAACTGCCGAGTTCAACAACTAAATTTACTAAATACTCTCCCACCTTGCATTCATTGATTGCTGCATCAAAAAGCTTTTGCAAACAATAAATTTTGTAATTATTTAATATATGATGTGGCATTTTCTTTATTGCATCACATTGATTGCTGCATTTTCTGTAATTATTTACACACATTTGTTGCTAAATTTTTTTGTTTCTGCGAAATCAAGGTTATTGCAAAATCTTTACTATACAATCTACAGAGGAGTGTTCTTGCCATATTGAACAAACATGTTGGGATGATTGATTTTGAAAGAATCGGAAGATGTAATGTTCTTATCATGTCTGGTTTGTTTCAATTAACTTAGCAGCACATCCAAAAAGGCTTGCATCCCTCTAACATAACTAAATTCTAAAGATATACGAAGAGGTCTAATTCAGTTGTGTGTGGTTGGCAATAAAGCAGGCTGCCGAACAAGTTTTGAAATTAGAATTACTAGGTTGTGACGTTTGGTGATGATGTCTGGCACAAGTGGGTCTCCCTTAAATTTCCAAATCTTTATAACTAATATTAACACGTGGAAGCGTAAACGTTTTTGTAATATATGTTTGGATTTCACTGTGTTCAATCCAATTTCTTGTTTGTTTTCAACTGAATGTCCATTTCTGGTATTTTTAACTGTATGTCCATGTTAATTATAGATAATAATACTGGGGTAGATGTTTCAAGTGTGAGTGCTGCGAGAGAGGCTAAGATTTTTGGTAGCTATGATGGAAATCAATTGCAAAATTTAAAATCAAATATAGACAATTTTGACAAGTTTTTTTCAGGGAGGAGTTACCTTGAGGTGGTCGACCTTACTCAGGCAGAGGGTACTGATGATGACATGGAGATAAGACCTGAGTAAAAGCAAATTGTGAGTACTTTGAGATGTAATGGGGTTAATGTTGATTTTGGAGGGAAACTTTCATCCCTAGGTCCAAAGAAACGTAAATATATGCACACGTGTTTGTTCTCTTTGTATAGTCAGAAAATTGAATTTTTGACAAGGGCAATCCTGCTAGTTATTTTTGGTCTTCTTCAACATATAGCCTTCTTATCCCATATGTAAATTTCTTTATATATATTTCATGGTGTAAAAACACTAGCTAGAAAATATCATTAGCTTGCAATTACCTTTAATTATATAACACAGTTATAACATGGATTTTATAAATCACATGCTTTACTTAAGAAAGTGCAACAACTAATTAAGAGATTCAATTTCCAGCAACAAAATTATGTTGCAAGCAAAATATTACTAGCATAAAACATTTTGTGTTTTTATAATGTTATAGTTGTAATTGTGCAATTTGATCTATCACCTCACCCTTCTAGTCATATCATCATGAAAGATAAAAAGCTTATGCATTGGCCTAAGGTATGTTTTAAGCCATGTAGGATTATTATTAGCTCATTCATGTACTTATTCACATAAAAAAATATTACAATTCACGAGAAAATTGATAGGTTTCTGTTAAAGACATTGTACTCAAACTACACAATTAAAATAGAGAAAACTACTAACTTTTTCCAAAGAAATAAACCTGATAGATCACTAAATACATTACAAAATGTATTTCAAAATTCTTTTCCTTCATAGAAGTGGAAATTCTTTGAATTTTGTGTCACATTTAAACTACTAATTGTGGACTTCATTCTTTTACTAGTATATCATATTTAATCTCATATGTGATTACCAATTTTTTTTCCATGTTAATGTAGACAAAGTTGCACAAATATTAGCAACAACATGTCACAAATCTTTTGCTACGACTTAATACTTCATTAACTCCAAATATTTTATGTCTTTGTATCTATAATATACTACACAACTGCCTCATTAAATGTTGTATACAATTACGTTTAGTGAAGCAATATTTGTATAGAAACGGTTTTTAGGATGAATTTTTGTATATGTTTTTGTATTTTACATCTACAATTCAACCATGTGACTTATCCAAAAATGTTTAACCATGAAAACTTATACAAATATTATTGAACCACCAATTAATTATTCTAAATGCAATCTAGAATTTTGAAGAACACCATGTCATTTTGTTGTTGGATAAATTAAAGACTATTTTCTCTATTTAGTTTCTATAATAACTTTTATAAATGTTTTTTTGTATACATAGTGTTACTTTATTTTACTTTACATGAAGTTTATTTGATTGCATAACACTTAACTATAGTTTAAACTTACTATCTTACATTACAATTACACTCTTTGTTAACATGTAGTTAGCATATTTTTCTTATTTCACAACTTCACTCATTGACTACATATATTATAAAAGAACTAACATTTCAGTTGTTGTCACCAGACTTGCTATTATTCTACAATTTAACACTTGTTTTGGCAGGATATGCCATTCATGGTCTTGTTACGGTAAGCATCATTAGTGTTAATTTTTGTCATTTGGTTTATTACTCTATATTTTAATGGTGAAGAATTTGTGTTCTCCAAGAATTCATAAGAAGTGATAAGTGGGGATAAATTGTGTATCTTTGTTATTTGAAACATAATTAGGTGCATTCTCCATGGTGGGATTTGAGGGAGTTCCATGTGTTATAAGTCACTTGTAGGCAATCAACATTGTAAATTATACAAAGGTCTTTTGGGACATATTTTCTTACTTTGAGATAGATTTTTAATGAAATAATTATTTTTTTACTAGTGAATCACACACTCCCGTATGGAAAAATACTTTGGTGGGTTGTTTATTTTGTAAACAAAATTCAAAAAAAAGAATGGCATTTATGTCTTAGTGTCATTGACGGTATTGGCACTGGCAAGGGCGATTAATGACCATTTTAGGCATTTAAATGCTATTTTATTGGTCAATAACATTTCCTAGTTTGTAAGATATTTTCCATAAAATAATTAAGTATATTTTTACCAGCGAATCAAAGATTGTCATATGGAAAAATATTTTGATGAGTCTTTAGGCTATAAAAAAATTCAAACAAGTATGAATGGTATTTAATTCTCAATGTCATCAATGCTCTTGGCACAGGAAAACAAAATTAATGACCATCTTGATCATTTATGTGCCTTTCTATTTCAGAAATTATTTTCATTGTTTAGAGGGTCTTTTCAATTAAACAAATATGCATGTTTCTATTCGTGAATTGGAGATTGTCATATCAAAAAAAAATCGATGGGTCTTTAGTTTGTAAAAAAATTAGACAAGTAACATTAGCATTTACGTATCGGTATTATTGATGCTCTTGGCACGAGAAGAGGAGATTATTGGTTGTCATGCTTTACAAAGTGGTTTTAAATGGTTGCTCGAAGAAATTGTTTTGTGTTTTCTTTTGCAAGGAGAGAGATATTCAATGGTGTTTTCAATGGTTTATGTTCACAAGTTGGTTTTAGTTGCAGTCAAGCAATGTGGGTCTGGGTTGTTATGTTTTTTCCTTTATAATATGATCATAGGGGATATACTTATTACATATATGTGCTAGTCGTGGGTAGAAACTGGAAAATGGTGTAAGATAGAGACATGTTTCATTGTTTGAATCTTGTGTATGCCCTACTTATATAGTTTTTAAAAAAAAAAATCTTGTTTGTGCAAGTCATTTACAATAGAAAAGGGTTTTTGTTTGCAGGATGGAAAATTTGTACTTATTTTTTTGTTTTTCCTATTTGTAAGAACAAATTCGGTCCATCTGTTATGGGTTTATTTGTCTTTCTCTTATTTGATATGTCATGGTTCATGGTTTTGTAGTTTTCTTTGACTGCATTTTTGAGCTCTTGTTTGCCAATATTTTTTTGGCATTTTTAGAACATAAATAAATTCAGGTTCGACATACTTATTGTCTCTAAGTGCTCAAGTTGTAGAAAAAAGGGTGTGTGTGGGGATTGTTATGCTTTCCCCTTCAAATATGATGGTGAGGGATATAGTCATTGCATATATGCACTATTTGTAGGCAAAATATAGTGGTTGTGTAGACACTTAAAAATGCATAGTTAGTGTCGGATATTATTTATCCTTTTGTTTGTTTATTATGATAATTCTTGCACTTATGTTAGCCCTAGACGCTTGTTGGGTTAACTTGCATAGGTGTATTGGTTATGTGGAGTTAGGTTACTAATCGTGTTGAGTTACCTTTCGAGTTATGTGGGAGTTAGCTTGCTAGTCTTGTGAAGTTAACTTAACTACCAATATTAGTTAGTGGGATTTCTTCACCACTGATTTAGGTAGTAGTTGCACTTCCCTCCTCCTATATATGTCCTTCTTAGTAAACAATTCTAGACAATGTAATTCAATTCTAAAGTATCGAGAATAAATGGATTATGATGGATTTCCATATATGATATTTTAGCTCTTCTGTTTTGCAAATCTAATGTGGTGTACTATTATAATTTGAGATCCTCGCAGCATGGAACAATCTTCTTAGCATTCCTTTCATGGTATCACTTGGATACCATGAAAGGAACGATACGAAGTTCATTCCAAGTAGTGAAGATCTTAGATGATCATATCACACCACATTTGACAAGCTGAAAGAAATTCACCGTAATAAATTTACAAAAGAATTTGCAAACAAAGAACAATAATATAATATATTATTATGGAACTCTCATATGTGATATTTTAGCTCTTCTGTTTTGTAAATCTAATGTGGTGTGCTATTATCATCTGAGATCTTTGTAGCATGGAACAATATTCTTATCGTTCCTTTCATGGTATCAGAGCGATAGATGACGTAGACATCCATCTGTAAGTTTTTTTGCAAGCAAGAGTTTATTTATTTTTATATATATCTGAATTTGTTAGAACTTTGTTGCAACGTCAATTTTTTACGCAAAACAGAGGGATTTGTTGGATTCGGAAGGCGTGAAAATCCAAAAAACAATTGTAAATTTGGCTATTGAAGAAAACTACTTTTTTTTTAGTTTGTTTTAGTTTTGCAGAGGCAAACATTGATACCTACAGATCCACTTAGGAATCCATGCCAGGGGAAGAAATATTTGCCGGGGAAATAGAAAGTCCAGAAAAATGGTTTCTGGATTTTTCAGGGTTTTTTTAAGTTTAGTACTAGGTTTTTTTCTTCCACTTTGCAGGATCACATTTGGTGAGGATCTAGAAATTTCAGAAATCTGTGGTGAGGAAGAAATATTTTCCAAGGAAGTAGAGATTCTAGAAAAATGGTTTTATTGGGGTTTAATGGGTTTTCTATGTTTGGTACAGATGGGTTTTTTCTTCTTCTTTACAGAGTTCCTATTTGACGAGGATGTGAAAATTATAGAAATTTATGCGAAGAGAAGAAATTTGTGTCGGGGAATTAGAAAGTCCAGAAAAATAGTTTCTGGGTTTTTTACGTTCAGTAATGGGTTTTTTTTCTTCCACTTTGCAGAGTACCTGTGTGGAGAGGATTTGAAGATTTGTGGATCCATTTAGAAATCTGTGCACCTTCAGGGATCTTGAAAATCAGTTCCGACAAGATAGAAAATCTAAAAATAGTTTCTGGTTTTTTTATGAAAAAACATCTTATATTATATTAATTTAATAAGATACAAGATGACTTTCAACAAAAAAATGGGCGGTATGAGAGCATGCCTTAAAACCACAAACAAGTTTTAATCATCATTTTGTTAAGTATCCTCATCATTGGTCCTTATTAAAATGTAAGGATACGACGGAAGCGTAAAATGACATGAAAACCCAAGATACAAACAATTTTCCATTGCTAAAACAACAACTCCATGTAACACACAAACATGCAATGTAATACGCGAAGTAAATAAACTCACCTAACAGGGAAATAAGTACAATGACACACACTCAAACCAACAACATTCAAGACTATTGCACAAATATTTTGTTATCGAGATGTAGTCCTGTTGGTCCGAAAATCTGTCGCGCGGACAGATCTATGGATAAACGGGCCAACGGTGTTGCAGGGCTTAGCCCCTCTTTGAGACAGCAAAGCGAAACTGGTTTATTGCTACTTCTACTAGCAGGAACCTATGCAAGTCTCACAGATTCTGCCTTCGGGGGTTGGGATCTCATCCCAGTAGAGTGTTCTAGGCTGCGAAGAGAAAGGAATAAAAGAAGGAGAAGAGAAAGAACAGATCCGAAGGAAGAAAAGAAATGAGTTCCAAAGCGGAAGGGTCAGAAGATCTATGCTTTGGGTTTGGTAGTAAACAGAGCCAAACCTACTCACATAAATAAACAAAGCAATACTAATAAACAAATGACAGAAAAGTAGATATGAATTCAACAGAAAAGACACATGCAGATCTAACATAAGAAAGATCTAATGTATAACACAGCTATTGAGCACAAAGTCTGAATAATTGTATTAATTGTTTTTATCTGTTACAAGAAAGCTCAAAGTCTTTCTCTCCTCACCTCTATTTCTATCTGAAAAATGTTCACCCTAGAATACAACAAGTATTCTTGTATTTATAGAAGATGAGAGAGAGAGAAGGCAAAATGGAGCCAACCACTTATCTACAAGATATTTACAAAATATCTAAAGTCATGTTGACTTTTACATTTTTGAGTGGATGACATCATCCCATGATGCAACATGGATGATGTCATCGTTGGCACCAACATACTTGAGATATTGCGAAAAGAAAGTCGGAGAATAGCGAGAGGAAGAAGAAGAAGAGGAAGAAGAAGAAGCTAGTCATCATCATCGTCCTGCGGCCGAAAAGGGGTCGCCTGCTTCTGATGCTGCTCAGGAGATGAGATGTGGAACTGAGCGCGGTATTCCAAGAACTTGCTGATTATTGGCCCGAACTGATCCTGTGATGGATCCTTGTGCCGATCACTGATTACTTCGCAAGTTTCCCGCTCTTCTACAAGCTTTTCGGGAAGTTTGGAATAATCTTTCTCCGCCTCAATCAGGAAACCGATGAAGTCCCTGCAAGCCAGCAGGTTATTGATGGATTCGGTATCAAACGTGACTTCTGGCCCTGTTCCTTGAGAAGCTAACTCCTTGAAAATCCGGATAGTATCATCAGCCGTTCTTAAGGTGAGGGAAGGAGTGAGCAACCCTGGATTCATGGATAAAACAATTTTCTCCATTTGATGTATCGCATCCAGGGCCTCTTCCTTCACCTTATCTATTTTTTCTAACACAACTCGAGCTGATCTATCCGATAGTCCAGAGTGGACATAGTCTTGTTGAGGGTCCTTGGGTGACCGAATACTCCGAACTTGACCAAATCTTCGACTGAACAGTCGAACATCTGTTGGAAGGCCTCGTGTTGGAGTCTAGCATTTTCTAACTCTTCTGATATCGGGACTGCTAATGCTTGGAGCTCCTTATTCGCCTTTTCAATGTTCAGGGATAAGCTGATATATTCGGCGATTACCTTTTCGCTATCTTTGAGAATCTGACTTCTCCAAGCAGAAACAGCCATGCCCTGCTCACCGATCTTTGAATATTCATTGATCTTGTCCTGACTGAGCAGCTCAGGAGTCTCGGCGGCAGTTGTGGGAGGTGCACTTCCCATCTTCTGTAAGGCCTGAAGCAGGTATTTATTCTGTTCTTTCAGCAGCCTTTTCTCTTCTTTGGCTTCTTGAAGCTTTTCACAAAGTGCATCAATCGCGGAACGAGCTTCCCCCTGGAGACTTTCAGAGGACGTCCCCATTGTGACTTGGGTCACTGTGAAATCTTCTGGAGACAGATCTTCTTTCTCTTTGGTGGGATCGGGGTAAGCTATTTCCAAGACTCTCTCACCTGCAGCGCTCTTTGAGAAGCGTGTAACCGGCTTGTGCTTCTTTGCTCCTTTAGCCGGAATAACCGAAAAGTCCATCGGAGCGATGGGGACTTTCCTCTTTCGCTGGCTCAGCTGCTGAGAGATCCAAGCTGGTCCTATTGAAGAAGGACCAGAGACAGAGGGGGAGGCAGCAACAGTAGAAGAGGGGAAGAACGTGGAGACACGCGGCGGTGGCATTGAAAGAATAGCCGCGGAGGTGTCCACGGGAGGAAGGGAAACCGGGGCTGCAGAAGACATAGGAAGGGAAGGGAGCCCGGAAAGGAGAGAAGAAATGGAAGGAGACAAATCAGCAAGAGAGGAGAAGATGGATGAAGAGGCAGGGGAAAGGGTAGAAGAAGGGGGAGAGGACACAACCAAAGGAGTGGTTGCTGACACCTGGGGAAGGAGAGGAAGAGAAGAAGAAGGGACAGAAGGAACCTCCGTAGTCGTAGCAACGCCGACATCCTGAGTGGATGGGCCTTCGGGAACGTCCTCCATGAACTCCTCTTCCAAAGTTATGACTTGTTCAGGCTCCGAGGGAAGAGGAATTTCAGGGGCTTCCTCCTGACTGGTGCTTGATTCACCTACTGCACCCTTGCCTTTTAGCTGCTTCTTTGATCTTGGAGGCGCATTACCCAAAGGAGAAGTTATAAAATCTACGCCGAGGTAGATCAATCCATTCATACGGCACCAGAGCTCCGTTCTCCGCATGGTTTCTTTGACCCTCTCCTCAATTGTCTGAGGAGCCTTGCTTCTATCAATGGCCGGGAAGGGCCAATTGTCCCCATCTGTGTTATTATACACCTTGTCTACTTCATCTTCCGAAGTTTGGAAGCCTTTGGGGACGATGGCCACTCCATACTGAATAATTTCTGCCAATGCTAAGCGGGAGTGATCCTGTCTCCTGAGTGCCACCTCATGGATGACGTCAATGTAAATGTCCTCAATTTGAGGGACATGGATAGGATCAAGCTTAGCCCTTGGCAAGCAGCCTCTTGGGTCGAATGTAGGCCTTGCTGGGAAATCATGCTTTAGATTGAGCAATTCTAGCTCGGCAAACATCTCCTTCGCCTTGTGATAGCTGGAACAAGTGTATCGGCCTACTGTGAGGGGGAAAGGAGTTCCACCCTTCTTTCTCTTCTGACACTTCTCATGATATGTGACCAGCTGCCTTGACAATTCCAATAGAACCAGCTTTGGTCCAGCATACCTTGGCAACCTAGTGGGCTCGCCCAAGAAGTTAACCGCCCTCAGATAGGTGAATGTGGGAAATTGGGTGAACAAGGCCCCCCACTTTTCCACAGCAGAAACAGTATTCTTAATTGTGCGGCCATGAGTCAACTTTGGTCGCAGCATGCATATAATATGGTAGAAGAAAGCATCATTGATTTTTGAAAAGTGTTGGATGCTATTCTCCAGCTTTAGCTCTGGGTAGTATTCATATATCTTGGCCTGAGGCCAAGTTCCACTTCGGTGCAGCCCTGGATAGTCCCTTTCAGACGCTGCAGCATACACTACGTAGGAGTTCATATGAAACACTCCTGTTGTGGCAAACTGTTGTAGCTGCTCAGAAATGGCGCTGCTTATTATTTCCCCCCAGCAGAAGCGCTGATCGGGCAAATTTTTGTTCATCGTCTCCAGGTACCGCAGCATCCATTTATGGAAGTAGTGGGCGTCTGAAAGCCCGAAGACTCTGCTCAGGAAAGTGATGGTGTCACTGAGTTCTTCGGAGAAGTCGCTTCGGTGGATAGTCTGGGGCCACCGGGTCACTACCTTCTTATTTTTGAGGTAGACTTCATTCATTAATTGCATGCATAGGTCCTCATTGTCCTCCCAGGTCTTGACACATTCTTCTTGGGTAACGGCCACGAAGCTTCGGTGATGAGGGATGCCAAGAATCTTTTCAAAATGGCGAGTGGTGAGGTCAATGACCACTTCTCCCTTACTATTTTCGACACACCTGGTGTCCTTGTTGTAAGATTGGGCAACCACCATTATGAACTCATTATTAATAGCGCTGACTGGAATCCCACCGGCGAAATGTAGAGCACTACCCATCAATTTATCCATCCAGGGGCTTCTTGTTACTTTCTGAGTTCTCACCCAGAATTCGTCCATGTTAATGTGGCCCAGTTCAGAATCTCTGACATCCATATTGCATTCCGCCTGAGATTCGGGCATTCTAACCCTTTGGTACTTATACTTCATTTCTTCCTCTGTTAGCTTAGCTTTTCCTCTTGGTTTGGCGGGTCTCTTGCTTGAGGTAGACATGTGTTCTTCAAGGCTTATCTGATGATCTGCACGTAGGAGGAGTGAAACCCAATCCAAGAAGCTTGAATTAGTCATTTGATTTTCAATGGGAACGCTAGCAGAAGAAAGAGTTAGAACTTTTAAGGCTCGGGGCGCAGGGCGCATGGAAAATGTATATAACAGGCTGAATAGACAAGGCGCACAGGAAAAGGACGCAACAGAGGTAAAATTGGCGCCAAAGGCGCATGGCGCATGGATGAAGCAAACTGCATTTTATAGAAGGGCGCACAGGAAATGCATGTTACATTGAGGTTTGGTGCGCCCTTTGGCGCATGGGCAGATTGTGCAACATGGAAAAAAGGCACGCCAAAGGTATATGGCGTGGCGCATGGGGGGGCTACACAACATCATGTACTTGCAATGGAAGGTGCGCCCGCGCCTTGGAGGTTTTACACGCGCAAATAACTCTTGCGTTGCATGGAAGCTGGGCGCGCCCTTTAGCGCATAGAAGAGGGATGCAACAGGGGTAAAAGATGCGCCAAAGGGATATAAGGAGGCGCGGGTTTCGAGCGTGTTACAGGCCGAAAGGGTGCGCCTAGGGGCGCATGATTAATAACTGCAGCATGCTGGGTAGACGCGCCGAGGGGCGCGACTGTCTAAGGTGCAACATGACGCGGCAACGCGCCAAGGGGAATACCAAAAATACTTTAAACATTTAAGCATTATTCATTCTAACACCAAGCCTAATCAAACCAACTTCCCCTACAAACTGGAAATGAGGGAGGGAGAGAAGGAAGAAGTTGGTTTATGCGGGATAGGGGAAGAACCAGTCCAATGCAAAACGACATTTAAAAACGGGCCATCAAACGAAAACCAGACCGAGCACACCAAAGCACAAAAATGAAAAAGAGGATGAACCTCTTACCTTCGAATGTATAAAGACGGTTGGAAAGCGGGCCCACAGAGCAAATGACAACGAAAGAGCAGAGCTGACACACCCAGAGCAATCACGTGCCTTGAAAAAAGAACAATGAAAATGACATGGCGCGCATAGGTATATATAACAAAATTTGTCATAAATGCGCCAACCACCATTTGAAAAGGCGCGCGAAAACGACTGTCGACAGAGGAAAGCATGCGCCCTTTGGCGCATGGAAGTAACTGACAACAGGAGAATGGGTGCGACTTTGGCGCATCAAACGAGTTGTCGATATGAATATATGTGCGCCATTGGGCGCACCAAAACGTGGTGTAACAAGGAAAATACATGCGCCTTTGGCGCACCGAGAAGCGTGCTAACATGGAAAACCATGCGCCAAAGGCTTTTAGGGGGCGCATCAAAAATTGATGTTGCAAGGAAAAACCATGCGCCCAGCCAAAAAAGGCTCAAAAAGACTAAGTTCAAAAACTGAATTTCCCGGGAAGGGATTTTACAATATTCTGAATGCAGAGGATCCCTAACGAGGGATCGAAACAAAATTTTCGGTATGGTTATCGGTAAAATTGCCCTTGTCAATTTTACAGGATAACAAGTCCCAAATGTTTTGATAAACTAAAAGGGTTTAAAATGATGCCCCAAGTAATATCTATATGCAAGGGAAAGGATGGAGGACACTTGGGTCCAATGGAAAAGCAATGTGCATGACAAAAATAATACTAGGCAATTGATAGTGCCCCAAAGTACAGATGAAGCAAGCAACATAGATTTTGTAAATGATTGTAGAGTTAGATGATCCGTGAGTCGTTGTTTCAAAACATGTGAAAACGTCAGCAAGATACGAGATGAGTGTCATGTGAGAGACACAAATTTCAGCTGCGAATGAGTTTATTACCAAATTTAGTCTATTTTCGAAGTGTTTACGATTTTTTTTGGATTTTTGGTTTATTTAATAATTTTTAATTTTTTTGATCGATCAAAAGATTTTTTTTAAGAGATCAAATATCTCCTAAAAGTATGCGCAAAGGCCTTAAGGCGAAGGCAAGGGCGTCAGGTAGCAATAAAATGCCCCGGCGAGAAGAATTACAAGCCAAAAAAAATATTTAACAAAAATAATCATCGCGACGGGTAAAAGAGAGGAAAAAAAGATAGGAAATGACACCTGGAATATTCATAAATAATTCTAGGGAAGAGAAATGACCGTAGGGTGGAACTAAGTGCTTTAGCGTACAAAAATTATTAAAAATAATTATGTAAATACAAAAATAATCATTTTGGCGAGTAGAAGAAGGGTTAAGGTGATCGCGATGGAGAAAACATGCACCAAGGGCATCACGAAAACCTAATATACCCACCCGAGGGGGGTAAATCAATCATGAACAGTTCATTTGTAGAAGAACTCTTGCAAATTTTTACTGTGAGCAAGAGCGAGAGCCTTGGAGTGAGATGGCAAGGCTACAGAGCAGGTAGAGACAGGTAGATCGCATCTGGGAGTTTCTTTGGGACCCAGCAGGCGGACCCTACGTGAGTGCCCTATCCCTCTTTTGTCATTTACACATTCAATGTCATTTTTAGGTCATTTTAGGCTAGATTAGGCCTTTTTTGACGTATGCTTGTGCGCACATGCATCAAATCGATGAATGCGCAGACACGCATGTGTCAAAATGACGGGTATGTGTACGCATGTATGTCAAAATTAGGTACGCGCTTGCGTATTCATTGAAGGGAGGGTGTACACATTGGGAGGGTAAAATCATGGACGTGTGTGCGTGTGCGTCGGGGGGTAGGCATATGCGTCAAATTGGGTGTGCATGCGTCTTGGGTAGAATAGGGTGAATAGATAGAAATGGGGGAAGCGTAAGCGTCAGACAAGGTGTGTATGTGTTGAAACAGAGGCGCACATGCGCTGAGTGCACATGCGTAGAGATAGGTGCGCACGCATCGAAATAGTCATGCATGCATCAGGGGAAAGGGGAAAATTCATCCCCGCAACTAAATAGCTAAGGATAGACGAAGATAGACTAGATTTTTGTAGAAGAAAGTGAAAAAATTAGTATGTTAGATGAAATGAAAGAATATTTTTTTAGAAAACTAGATAGAAAGGTAGCCCTATTGTGTGTGCTTGTTTTGCAACATATATTACCCGTCCGTCATACCCGTGAGAGGTATGGCCGACTAGTAGCGATAGAGGCACAGTTTGACGAGGATGATAGGAGGATATTGGATATCCTCCTATACATCACCAGATTAGCCTATGTGGCCGACATGCCACATATTACTTTGGATCATGGCCTCCTTACAACCCTAGCCAAGCGATCACATAGCGAGATTCAATGCTTCTATTTGCCCACTGGTGAGATCACGATCAAATTGGAGGACGTATGGCGCATCATACGGGTCCCTATCTAGGGTGAGTTGATCTAGTATACCACTCACCAGCCTAACATCAATCAGTCATCGAGTTATTTGGTGTCCCAGTGATACCATGCCATGGGATGATAGTTAGATTTTTGCGGTGTATAGAGGATCCCAAGATTGATCGAGTTGTAGTCTACTTGATGGATTTTGTCATTGGAGTTTTACTCCCTGACAAAACTGAAGCTTTATTTCTGCTTGGCCTGATTGGATTTATACGTGGGTTGATAGATGGCGAGACCTAATGATGGGTTCAATACATACTAGCGCACTTATATTGGGACCTTCATTTGATCACATACTATCGTCAGAAGATGATAGGTCCATCCATATTACTGCAGATTTGGGCGTGGGACCATATTGTCATTGGGTGACACGTGGAGATTCTTTCAAGCATCCCTAATATCCTTAAGAATTTTCCCTTGTTAAGGAAAACCTTCAAGGCCTATAACAGGTGTACATCATAGTGTAAGTTTAAGATCTCTTCCTTCTTTGTTCATATCCCAATTATGCCAGTGAAACACATGGATAACCTCCGCATTCATCTTTATACTTAGTCAATCTTTTAAGCTGAGAAAAAAAGAGTCCAGGAAGGGGCAAAAAAAAATGGGGCTATTTATCGAAAGAGCTTTACACGAGATATCTCTATAGTTCTGGAGAATCACCAATGGACTCTGTCCTGGTCATGGAATAATCCTATAATCACCCATTCTGCAAAATATCTTCAGGCTGTGAGCTTTACCAGAAATGCCACTCAAGGAGCTTCTACAATGTAGCTTGATACCCAAGGCCGCTCTCCTCTTCAATCTCTGGTAGGTTCTCCTCATGCAACACCTGAAAAAATGGTAAGGATCTAGTGAAAAATGCTCTAGAAATGTCAGATAAATTAGTCGAAGGTTCTGCTATTATTGCATGTAGGCATAAATCCAACTAGAAGCCAATAGGGTAATACGCAAAAATGTCTACGACCTCGGCTACAAAAATGTCCACGAGAAGCTCCTTAGAAAAATATGTGGACTAAATCTACAGTACTAAGTCCATGGAAAATCTGTAGTGAAATATAGCAGATGCTGAATTTGGCCACTATAAGTGAGGACCGTAGAATCAAATTCAGGGACAGGGAGAAGGTAAGCCTAACACAGAACTAAGTTCACGTTAAAAGCTTTGCTTCCTCTCCTTGAGCCACAAAAGTGTATTTGCTGTCAAGAGATTCTGGTATTTGATAGAATCCTTTTGCACAATCTCAGAAATCTCATGGAATTTGTTGTAGCAAAAAGAGCCACCTGTCTATGATCCGTACCCCCTGAAGGGTAGATTCTGAAAACCAATAAAGCTTCGCGGAATCAAGAGTCTAGCTTCAGGGACCTTGGTGGAAACTGATTTGATGAAAAAAGGAGGAACGAGCAGTTCTACATTCCACGCACAATCCTTGAGCATTGGATATGAATTTTTTAGTCCAGTGGGGTCTAAGGCCATTTCCATAAGTACTTTATATCATTGAAAGGTATCAATGTCCTCTATGCAATGGGAATTGTATTTCTAAATTTTATTGAGGTTAGTTGTGCAAAAAAACAGGTAAAATGTCTCTAGCATTGTCAGGAATGCAGAGTTCCATTTAGAGCCCAACCACCACAATTAATGAAGTATGCTTGCACCCATTTCTTCTTCCAGAAGCTAAAGATCATATGTAAGATGATTTGTAAGGGTGCCCATGCCACTTTTTATACCATTGAATGACAATTTTTGGTTGGTGAGAGAAGAAATCCTAGTTCCACTCTTTCTCTATCTCTCATTCATTTTCTATATATTGTAAACACTTATCATTTGAGAAGGGAGATATTTTGAGATGTGGGGAAACTCTGTAAAATTTGTTTTCTTAGCACCATTGAGCTACAAACCCTCTCATGGGCCTAACAAGTGTATTTGTGCATGTATTTCAATAATGTAATGGACTGTGCATATTCTAAGAGCAATAAAATTTTGTTCATGGTGTTCTTTCAACCCTTGCATTGTTTTGTTGTATCTCCTTGCCCTTCTATTTTGTTTTTGTTTTTATGTGCATGTATGTCTCATTTGTAGGTGCAGGATGTTGTGTTTCATGTAGATTTAGTGGTAAATGAAGATCTGGGTCTATGTCACATTGGTATGACCTCTCTCAACTCCATTTTCTTTTTGTATTCTCCTTTAACAGGATATTTCACCCCCTTTTCTTTGGTGTTATCACCTTTATAGTGTAGGATTTCTTAATTTCCATGCTCTCTCTCCTTGGTCCCTTGGAAATTGTTAGATTAAGAGTAGATAGTCACATTTCCTTCCTTAGAAGTAGTTTAGTGCTAGGATTAGGTAGAGGAACCAACCTTCTTTGGAGGTTCATCTCAAGCCTCAAGTCCCACAACTTGATAGATGATCCAATGTTACCCAAAAACACTAGTTTCTCATTCACACAGGCATGCCAAATTGAAGGGAGTTCTTTTTCATTGATAATAGTTCTAGCACACTAGGTGGGATAGGTTTGAAGCACTTTACCACTTCATTTCATCAATTTTATGTGTTCTTGGTGAAATTTCATCCTTTAGAGGCACATGCAAGCACATCTAGCAACTCCATTGGTTAAACAACCCCTTCTCTGAGTTACAAACCTTTCCTTCCATCCATTTCCATCCATTTTCTTTTCATCCATCTTTCATCTTCTTCCATTCTATGAAGTTGTGCAATCATGGCTTCATTCCCATCATGGAACTCACACTTACAACAAGAACAATGTAGTCCACCTCCAATGTATTTCTCAACTCCTCCAGATCAACATTATGATCAGATTTTGAACCATTATGCTTACCCATATGAGCAGTGTCCATACCAGTTTGGCTATGAGAAACTTTCAAGAATAAGCATGGTATGCATATAATGAGGTAACAATTATATGGAGAACGTTGATCTGTTGGAGAAGATTCAAAGAATGGAGGCTAATATGGTTCAATCCAGGGCTATAACACATATGAAACATTTCAAAATTGGTTGTAAGGGCACCTTGTCTATGGGAAGGCCCTTTTCCAAGACATTATAGCCCATAGGAGAAGCTTGACTTCATGGTTGAAATGCTATTCCCCAACTTGCACAGTGGAATGAGGAGATATTGAAGCATATGATAAAAATGAAAGACAACCTTGTCAATGGGTAAGTCAATCACCAACTCCTTATGCTCATTTTTCTTCATCCCAAGCTTTATCATTTCAGCAGTGTCAAGATTCAATCCCATTGTACTATTGCCCCAAGTGTTGATTTCCCTTCTCCATCTTCTAATCTTCCATCTCATCTCAATTATTTTTCACTTTTCCCTTCCAAGAAGTCATCCCCTCCAAACAAACAAGAAGTTCTATCTCCTCCACCACCACAAATCAATTGTAAAATCTGTTGTAACCCAACCCATCCCTCCTATTGCTATCTCAAGTTCATCTTGGGGAGGCAAACAATAAGAAACCAGTCAAGGAGAGCAATAAGAAGAAGAGCCAAATAGAGAAGAAATGATCAAAAGCTTGGTAAGCTTGGCTCTAAGATTTGGGATTGAAAAGATCCCCTTGATGGTTAAGCCTTCAGAGGAGGTCAAAGTTGAAGAGTCACAGGTGGTGGAAGGATGATTTTGTAGAACAGTGGAAAGAAGAAGAAGATCAACAGTTTTTGCTCTAAATGTAGTGTCCATGAATGCACTTTTTTCTGGAAGAGGATTAATGATCTAATCTAAGTCGCACAATCATTCAAGGAGGAGGAAGAACAACCAGCTCTAAGTCCTATTGAAGAGGAGCGTATGGAGGTGACCAAGAGATCAAATTCAGAGTTGAAGATCACTTGACAAGAAGAAAATATCTCTCCCATTCATTCTCCAAAAATTTTTTTTGGAAGATTTTGAAGGGCCTAGCTTTGATTGATGAATTCATGATGGAGGAGAGCTATCAAGAAGATCTTCATGCCCCAGGGATAGTCCTCTAGAGCAGGAATTGAAGATTTTGATTTCTATCAAATTTGGAGGATGCTAGAGAAGGAGCCCATATAAATTACAACTTTCAGGTCTTCCATTAACCAACAATGAACCTACTTTCATAGAAGATAATGTGCAAGTGCAACCTGAAGGTTGCAACATGCCTCTTGAATCAAAATTAGAAGAGTTTGATCTTCCAAATCCACACCAATGCTAGAGGAAGGATAAGAGAAAGAGGATGTCATCATCTCTTCCATACCATTCACCAAAAGGGGAGGAGTTCCATAGATGTGCCAGAAGGAAGGAAATCAGAGCACATACAGATCCCATCTCTTCCACACCATCCACCTCAAGAAGGTCCACAGAAGACTCCATTTTTGGAGTTGAATTTCAGAGAAATGGGAACATCTATTGGATCATACCTTGCCCAATCAAATACTTGGATTCATTAGAGACAAGAGAAGAGTTTCCACCAGTCATGCTTGCTTCCTGATCATGAGGATGAGCTTCAAAGTTACCAAGGATCAGCACTATAATGCCTCTTCAATCCAATGTAGAGCAACTTGAAGAGGCATTTGTCTTATTTCCAGTTGATACATTTGATTATTTGGGTGGAGGATCGGCATTCTTGTCAGTTTTTCACTCATAATAATAGCCATGTTCAGGGTCAAATCATATACATGGTTGTCCTATTTTGAGAAAGGGAAGCTACTTCTCCTTGCTAGTTGTAAGATTTGTTTGAGTTCCCTTTGCTTCCGTTAGTGTAGAGTAGGTAGGTTTTCTTTCAGTAGAAGAAGTGATTTTGCACACTCTGCATGTTCCACTTGGGTCATGTATGATCTTTCTCTTTTTGTACATAGTGTGTTGTGGTGTTTTGTTGCTCGTGCACAGTACATTGGAGGTAGCATTTGGTGAGATCACCTCCAGTTCCAGTAGTGTTTCAAGTGGCTTAGGGACCAGATTTAAGAGTTTCCAAATCATATTTGTGTTTATCAGGCTTGACTCCATGCCCAATGGATACTTCAAGGCCATTGATCATTTCACCTTAAAGGCAGGTGAACCCACTGAGTCGCCAAACTATTATCCAAAATTCACCCCAAGGGTAAATTTAATAACTTGAAGTTGGAGCAAACAAAAATGAATAAAAGGAAAAAAATCATATTTTTGGCTATCTCTTTACTTTCTCTAACTTCCCTATCAAAGTTGGAAAATTCTAAGGAGTTAGTGAATTTTTTTAGAAAATTCTTCAGAAAATTCAATGGAAAATTTTAGTTGCAGAATCAAAGTGCCATAAGAAAATCCAATGAACAAAGTCACGGAAGCTTCAAGCCACTGGAATTTGGGCCACAGAATGCAAATACATAGAACAAAGTGCCGCAGAACAAATTTTTATCCACAGAACAAAGTCCCTTTGGAAAATGCTACAGAAAACCACAGAAAAATCCGGTGGAAAAAGTGCATAGAAAAAGGCCATGGAAAAATTTGCAGAACAAAGTACAACAAAAAAAAATGTAGAACAAAGTCCATGGAAAAAGCCACGGAACACCACCGTAAAAAAATCCAAGGAAAAAGCTGCAGAACAAATCCGAGAACAAAGTTCACTGAAAAATCCAAGAATGCATGTAGAAAAGTCTGTGAAAAAAAATCTGTAGAAAAAAATGTTGCCATGAACAAATCCATAGAAAAATTTTGTGGAAAAGCCTTAACACCACAAAAAATCCGTAGAAAAAGTGCCAAGAACAAAGGAAAATGACAGTTTTTCACTCAAACTTTCGGATGGGCATAACTTTGATCCAGTGCTCAAAATTTGACAAACTTTATATCATTGGAAAGGTCTCAATGCCCTATATGCAATGGAAATCATATTTCTTAATTTCACTAAGGTTACATATGTGAAAAATTTGGAAAATGTCTCCAACATGGAAATACACAGTTTAGGCCCAACCACCACAATTAATGAAGTATGGCACCCCATTTCTTATTCTAGAAGATAAAGTACATATGTAAGATGATTTGTAAGGGTTCTCATGCCATTTTTAGACCATTGAATGGTAGTTTTTGGTTGGTGAGAGAAAAATCCGAGTTTCACTCTTTCTCTTTCTCTCATTCATTTTCTATATATTGTAAACACTTCTCATTTGAGAAGGGAGATATTATGGGATGTGGGGAAACTCTGTTAAAATTTGTTTTCTCAACACCATTGAGCTGCAAACCATCTCATGGGCCTGGAAAGTGTATTTGTGCCTCTATTTCAATAATGTAATGGACTATGCATATTCTAAGAGAAATAAAATTGTGTTTCGTGGTGTTCTTTCAACCCTTGCATTGTTTTTTTGTATCTCCTTGCCTTCTATTTTTTTGTTGTTTTTCTGTGCATGTATGTCTCATTTGCAGGTGTAGGATGTTGTGTTTCATGGAGATTTAGTGGTAAATGAAGATCTGGGTCTATGTCACATTGGTTTGACCTCTCTCAACTCCATTTTCTTTCTGTATTCTCCCTCAACAGGATATTTCACCCCCTTTTCTTGGTGATATCACCTCTGTAGTGTAGGATTTCTTAATTTCATGCTCTCTCTCTCTCCTTGGTCCCTTGGAATTGTTATATTAGGAGTAGATAGTCACATTTCCTTCCTTAGAAGTAGTTTAGTACTAGGATTAGGTA
This sequence comes from Taxus chinensis, assembly GCA_019776745.2. NCBI lineage: Eukaryota > Viridiplantae > Streptophyta > Pinopsida > Cupressales > Taxaceae > Taxus > Taxus chinensis. The sequence continues at coordinate 758,372,744 of CM034154.1, read as the reverse complement.
GAGGAACCAGCCTTCTTTGGGGGATCATCTCAAGCCCACAATTCCCACAGCTTGAGCTATGATCCAATGTTACCCAAAAACACCGGTTGCTCATTCACACAAGCATGGAAAATTGGAGGGTGATTTTTTTCATAAGGTCAGAGAGTACTTCGATATGGGGCCAAAGATTACCAGGGATAGGGCCCTTAACTAGTTCTTATAGGCGGTACCAACTATGTGGGTACCCCGGAGACAGCTTAGAGATCCAAGATGCACTCCATAGTATGCCCCCTGGTACCATGGATTGATTCCATGCCACTTGACTATTCCTATAGTGGATTATGACATAGGAGTGAGGGCACCCCCAGTGGGGCCGCCTAGTGGTGATGAGGGTGGAGGCGATGGTGATGACAATGACGACGATGATGACGATGACGATGATGATCCATTTGATGACCAACGTCATGTTGGGGTGGGGGACAAGGTCCTCCACTACAGTAACCATAGAGACAGGGACCCAGACTCAGGAAGAGAGAGGAACCTAAGCTGCCAGACATAGACTTTCCTCTAGTAGGCATTCTAGTGGGGATATATGCCCCATTACAATAGGTATTTCCACAACAGGGTCCACCACCTCGTGCTCCAGAGGATGGTGGTGATGATGGAAAACTAGCTTCACTTCAGCTTCAGCTATAGGTGGTGATAACTGTTCACTTACAGGTGGCACGTGAGAGAGACCAGGCCAAGGCACATGTACAAGCCTTTACAGTAGTGAGGGATCATGCCAAATTTTAGGTATGGACCTTAACAGCTGAGAGAGATCAGGCATAAGCCCAAATCACTCAGGGTGGGGATGGTGCAACATGACAACACCAGATTAGTCAATTGGCAACCCAGGGGGCACATATATTGAGTATCTCGTAGTAGGCTCAAACTCAATTATAGAGTGTCACTTCTCAGTGAGATCAGGCTCAGGTGCAGGTGCAAGGCTATATTATTCAGAGAGATCAGGCACGAGCCCAGGTGTAGACTATTATTGCAGATAGAGATCAAGAGGCCGTTGCTGTGAGATAGTACTACGCTGATAGAGGCTGATTTGGTAGGAGAGAGATGTTGCCATTCAGGTGGCCACTTCCCTTGGAGACAAAGAGATGATCCAAGATTTTATGAGAGCTAGTGGTGAGGCCTTGTATTACAAGACCACCTATTATGGAGAATTTCCAGCAAAGTAGCAAGTGACATCTTTTGATCAGCTAAATGTGAGTAGGATAGGCTCCAGATCATGGTGGTCAGGTCAATCAGTCAAATCAGTGTGGCATCCATCTAGATAGTAAGGTGGTACACTGGGAGTTGGCTCATCACAACCACCACTGTTTCGTCCCCCAGGACATAGACTAGGTAGCCTCGGAGAGGGCGAGAGCTGTGGTTGACTTTTATCTTTTATACAGATGTATGTATGTATGTATACAAACCTCTTATAAAGGCTGATGTATCTATTGATGTATCAATATTTTGATTCCTCTTGATGAAGGCTAAGTTTTGATCGATTCCCTTTAGATGGCAGATTGTATCGATGATGTATATTTGATTTTGAGACAAACGTTTATACATGTATTATATGGACATTTGATGGTTTACATTGTATCATGCTTTGATATGCCCTTATGGTGATGATTAATGTTCTGGAGATGTATGAGTTTATCATGATGTATGATTTTATTACTTCCTATGTATATGTCATGTTTAAACTTAGAGATGTTGTGCTTCATGTTGCGTACTGATGATATATTTGTAGATGATATCATATGTTTTTTATTATGTAACATCCTATTTTTTATGCTAGAATTTGGGATGATACTAGATGATATTGGTGCGAGGGGGGATAGACTTGTGATTATGTGTAATCCCTCTTGCCCCCATTGATGATATGATATGTGATGATTAGCTTAGTATACATGCATGATTTAAAAATTAGCATTTATATATATATATATATATCTATATCTATATCTATATCTATATCTATATCTATATCTATATATATGATGTAGTAGATGATGTTATATGTGATGAATGGTAGATGATAAATGTGATAACAAATAGATGTGCAGGAAACAAATAATCAAACATAAAATTAACCAAATTAAACAACTGTACTTATACCAAACAACACAACCAAATGCAACTAAAAATGAATTCACACACTTTTTAATTAATAGATTAAATTGACATTTAATCTAAGTAAAATGAATCATGATAGATGCATACAACAGATGATGACAACATACCAATATCTTACAAGTATGAAAGTGACTAGAGAACATAATGCAACAAAAAATTAAATCAAACAAGATTCAATCCGAGGTAAGAAAAAGAACCACCCAAAGAACACACAACATGAAAAGATAAGTACATAAAAACTATACAAACCACTAAATAAAAAGCAATCTAAGCACTACTTCATTTTTTGCGGGATAACATTAATATATTTTTAATGTTTTGAGTTATTTGATGTAGAAACCAAAATTGGGTCACATTCCTCTTGCCCCCCATTGAATAACCAACTCAAATACATTCACGTAACCATGGCCCCTTCCACCCCACATTAATATTAATTTAATTAATTTAGTTAAATTAATACCCATCCTCACAATATTTATCATTTAATTACCTTAATTGACCTTAATTTCCACCTCACCTAGACACCTCATCTAGCCACCTCACCCTATAACCTATTCTTGGAATGTTTCCATAACTAACTACAACTAAGTCTTACTTGCCTTAATGAGCTAAGATTTGGTCTAACCCTAAAAGCACATGCCTAATATTTCTCTAACCACCTTCCCGCTCATTAGAAGGAAAATATTTCTGTTCTGATTCGTGAAAACAAACCAACTTTGGCAAAAGAAATTAGACAGATCTACGATTTTTAGTAAACCTAGGGAATCCCGCCTTAACTGACATCGGTCATCCCTAAACTAACGACCATGGTCAACGAAGAATCATCATCAGTTTCCATTTATTCACCTTAGCAACCTTGTTTGAGAGGTTGGTGCATTTCTGGAACAAAGGAGACAGATCAGAGTCACATGCAAGCAGAACCAGGATCCTTTCACGCATCTAGACATTCACAGCTAGCACCAGGAAAAATCCAGAAGAATTACACTCACGTGAAGCATCTTGGGATTCATTGTTACGGTACCAAATACCACCCTTCTGATACAACTACCATTACCATTCAACCATCTACTCTACATCACAGTAAGTATATCCCTAACTAACATTGTTGTTTCAGTTAGTAGCTTTTGTTACTCTTATTATTAATCTACACTTTACATGACTCATTCTTCTATCCCATACCAATCTGTAACCTCAACCATTTCCTTACCCACACCACCAAATCACTTATCTTCAGTCCTGTTGTTCGTACCCTGAATACACCTGATGCTTCTTATAAACCTCCTTATCCACCCTACCATCTCTATCAAATCCCATATCAAACCTTGCAATCAGCTCTCTTTGAGTTTCGTACACCTTGACCTTACCGATGTCGATTACCCATAAACCGTCGTCAGTTCTGCATAAACCGTCACCAGTCATACCAGACCGACGTCAGATATCTATGTTTTATACCCTACCCAAGAACAAAGCCAAACAACCTCCTACCTATTGACCTAAACAACCCAGAATCAGACCCTGACCAGTCCCAGTACCTTGACAGTCACCTCATCCTTTAAATCCAACTATAGCCTAGCCTGTTGTGATTGGATTTGCTTATTGTACTTGAATGAGATACCTAAATCATATCAAATACAATAGGACTTTACTTATTTCTCACATTAATTTGTTTTAAAACAGTGGATTGACAGCCATCTAGGAAGTATCACACTTCCTCGGAACTAGCATACGCTAGGCAGTCCACTACTCATATATCATTTAACTTCTCTTTTGTGGTCTTGTTTTCTATTACAAGTAGTTCCTCCATAGCCAAAAGGAAGCTCTCACAATCAACATTGGGTCAAGAAGTCAGAAACACGTGCATCAACCTCCAACCAACCATTTGATAGGTATTCCTCCTACCCCATAACCCTATTTGTTTCGTCTCTATAAAGTAAAGAAAATGGTGAAACATTTTGGTGCACGCCCGGTGGGACCCATCAGGGGTTCCATTGCATTTTCTTCATTTCTAGGTGAAATTTTGTGTGTTTGTTTCCCTTTAAAAGGCTTACACATTAATCTTCTCCCCTGGTAATCCTCTCTTCTTTCTAATTTCTCTTAAAGAAACATTTCTCTTGGTGCATTTAAAAAGAATCATTCTTCTTTCTTGCTTTCTGCATTTAGTGAAAGAGCATACCCTCTCCTATTCATCATTTGCTTCATCGAACGTAATATTTTCGATTTGGGCTTAAAATTGGTTGCATTACATTCTGATTTGCTGCATTTAGCTCACATTAAAATGAGGGCAACCTATATGCTGGAAGTCATGCCCAGCTGATGGTTGACACAAAGAATCGTAGAAAGCACATTCTCTCTTTCTCTGTCTCTCTCTCTCTCTCTCTCTTTGTCTTACCAAACTGCACAAAATTGAAATATACACATCTTTCTTAAACAACATCTTACCTGGGAACACCTATTTGTGATCACACGATCAAATTGGTAGGTACTCCCCAGCTAATTACCTCTGTTGAGTCATTATCTCAGAGGACAGCCCCACCCCTGCCATAACATACCTGAAACCTCTCCTTTTAGATATCCTTCTTCGTAGGAAGCCTTCCTCACCAAAAACTCCATTCTAAATTCATGATTCAGCCTTCTAAATAACATAAGCTCAACACATTAAAAATCACTTTTTAGGTGTGTGTTTTTAGTGTTTTAATTGACATGTGCATTTTGAGGTGTGAGGATATGACTTCTCCATTTTTCCATTCTCTCACCTTACACACTCCACAATCACAGTTGGAGTATTCTGACTTCTTCTGAGTGTGTCAAGACTTCATTGCATCATATCTCAGACCTCTGGGTTGATTATTTATCTCACTAAGATTCACAACAATTCAGTTTTCTACATTTTTCCAATTTTCACAGTAACCAGGCATCGGTTACCCCTTGACCCGGAATTGGTCAGTTCTGCTTAACCGTCATCATCGGTTGTCAGTTCTTTTGGGTTAAATTTGGCCTAAAGAACCCTTATTTCATTTTCCTTTTTTTTCCCCTGTCAGAGTTCATGTGAGTCACTGTACTCTATTCTAGGCTTTGATAAATCAGTCATCATACAACATTGTTCATCTAACTGTCAATCAGTCTTTACTTCATTTGGTAAAACTGGGGATTTTCCGTTCCTGTCTCATTTAGTAACCGACGTTGGCTACCCCTGAACCGGTATCAGTCACCCTTAAACCATTTTCGATTACTTTGTATTGAATATCAATTGATATATTACCCAAATACACCTATAAACACTCATTTTTTTTCATTCTCACTGCTCCCTGTGTCATCTACAGGATACAATCATCACTCATGATATACATTTATTCACATGGTGTTGACTCGCAATCAAGCTAACACTCTTATATTTCACGCAATTCGTCAACCACTCCTGCACTTATTCCTTCACCACCCTCAGTCCTGTCACCCATGGATCCATACCATAACCTACCACCATTATCCCAGGTGACGAGGAATTTCACATGACTCCTTGATCAGAATCCCGTGGCCTTACAATTCTACCTTTCCCACTCTTCCACCTGGAACTCCTTAGGTCAGTTGATATATAAGCATGCCTATATCCATCTCTCCTACCCTTATTCCCACTTCTGCATCAGCCCTTAATAATGTGACATTACCTTCACCTGCTTCACCCCCAGTGGTTTCATAGCTAGGACCCATACCCGTTATGACCACTGCGTCTGCAGTATCTGTTGCACCCACATGTAGTATTTTGTTTGTCCCCATCATCGACCACCCAGACTATAACCCCATCCGCACCCATTGTCTCACATATACCAATTGCAATCACCCGCCTATGGTTTCGGTGACCCCTACTCCATTCCAGAATCATTGTCCTCTCCATTCCCAAAAACACTGCCCCCAATCACTACTAGAGTCACTGACAACCATCCCACCTACATACACATACTATCAACAACCCCCTATCTCGTCTGTCACCCATTTCAGGATACATGCCCTCCATATCAATCCCCTATTCTCAACCTCCCTATTCGGCATCACCATACAATGGAATGTCACCCACATCATAGGTTCAATACCATCCCCCCTTATGCATTATAGGAGGTGCCCTTCCATCACAACCTACCAATGACCTCATCAAATTGATGATGGAAAGGATGCAGACACTGGAAGCATCAGGTTTCAGGCTCACGCAATTCTCTCACCTACGATGAAATCTGTAATGAGCCCATTCATCCATCCATCCCTATTCTCCCATACCCTGTACATTGGGAAATGCCAAAATTCAACCGTTTCAATAGTAAAGAAGACCCACAGTCAACATTTGCGGTCTTTCAAACATGGGTTGTTACCTGATCGCCCATGATGACATGCTTTACTCCTACGGACCTTCCTCGATGTCCCTAACAGGACCTGCATTGGACTGGTACAGTGGGCTACCAAGACACTCCATCTACTCATTTAATCAAGTAGCCCAAACCTTCTTAGATCACTTCTCCATCAACATTGTTAAGAAGGTTACCATGATTGATCTTTATTCCACACGACAGTACGATGATGATTCTATCACTGAATTTGTTCGCTCGCTGGCGCAGTCTAATTAACCAGCTCACATTTCAATTACCTCAAACTAAACTCATAGAGTTGTTTACTTGAGCTTGCGCTAGACACATCTCACCAACTCTGCAGGTGCAGACCTTTTACACTTTTGACGAGGCATTCACCATGGCACGTGGAAATTAGAAATTTTTGCTATCAAAGAGAAGAAAATTTAACTTCGTAACAAGAACATCGCATTCAAATCAAATAAGGCTTCTTCATCTTTCGAAACCCCAAAAAAACTATTCAAAACCCAAAGGATCTACTAACTTGCATAGTTCTCAAGGCTGGCCCCCCTCTCAATCAAACCCAGCCAAACCTCCTTCTAATCTCTCTCCCATCCAAGCTTTCCAGATTCAGATGAGAACAACAAAATTACACTTCGATAGGAGAATCTTATTCTTCTATTTTGGAAAAGCTTGTTAAGGCTGGTGCCATTACCCTTCCACCTATAAAACCACATACTGGTTTTGACCTTGAGCGACCCATGCCCACATGGTATAAGGAACATGAATTTTGTAACTATCATCATGTCAAAGGTCATAGCGACAATAATTGCATCACCTTCAAGAATATCATCCAAGAAATGTTAGACAATGGATATCTAGTCTTGGATAGCCCGAATGCACCCGCTAACCAAAACCTACATATCTTCAAGAATCCATTCCCTAATCATGCCCCATCTTTCCAACCAAACTAGTGACACTTCAAACAATGATAGCAATGTCTGTGAGGTCCACGCTATTTTTGATGACATACCAGTTGCTTCCCAATTGCCTCATGTTCCTTCCATAGATGAAATCTTAGCCTGAGCTCCCCTACCTGCACAAGAACCTATTTCATCTACTCCTCCACCCACAGAGGAACCCCCTTCATTTTCTCCTTCACCCGTGGAAGAGCCTATAATTAGCACACTGCCTTTGGCCCCTCAAATTACCCGAGTAGTCGTCAATGACACCTCTCTTACTCATGGGAGATACATGTTCCACAACCTACACCATCACAAGGAGAGTCAACCTCATCTGAGCCCATCCTCTCCTCTACCCATAGAGGATCCTATAGAAATAACATTGCCTTTGGATGACCATTCACCATCAGACCTTTCAAGATCTCGTTGATCTACTTTCGGCTCTCTTACCCATAGAGTCTAAAGCTAACCATTTCCCTATATCTCAAACACATTTTATGGGGATTTCCACTTGATCCACGTCGGCCCCACTTACAACAGTACCATTTTCATGCTTGGCTGATCACTTGGACTATGTTGATAGAGCCTTACTTTGGGGACACCTTCTACTTCCTGTTTCAACCCAAATGCAGTTGTCACTCACCGATACCTCCACTATCTATCCAAAAGTGTTTCGAGTGACCAAACCAAACACAACCATGACTATTGCAACACCTTCCACGTCACCACCCATGGCCCAACTCACACCTCTGACCACAACCCAACATACATCTACACCCAAACACCTACCCACACCTATATCATCTCCCTTACCTAAACCTATCACTACCTTAGGGGTCATACCAATAACTAGCCTTACTCACCCACCCATCAAATTATATTTAGCCACATCTTCCAAAACTAACACTAAAATTACCCTCGACCCCTAAAAATAAGATCCAACCTCCTAGGCCTCATACACCAACCTCGCCTACCACACCATTATCATCTTCATCCCTTCCATGTCCATCCTAGGACCTCACCCCTCGACCCTAGCCAAGCAACCTCTATCCACCGATAAACCAAGAACGCAGCAACCCATTTCCTCATCACAGAACCTATAATATACCCAGAAACCCACACAACTTTCCGCTTTGTCACCCGTAACCTTCTTACCACCCATACCACCACTACCATTAATAACTTCTTCACTACCCATGACACTTTCTTCTCTTCCACTCACGCCTTCTACCCAACCTATACCACCCACCTCCATAGCACCTCGATTACCCCATGGGTAACCTGTCCTCTTCCACCATATCATCTTTTCCCTCTACATCTCATACACTTGTGTCATCGTTTCCTAAAAAGGTGCAACCTAAAGCTAAAAATCCACTACCCTCCAATAAGGTAGTTAAACCAACCAAACCTTCCATCGCCAGCTCTTCTACCATGCACCTCTACCCAAGCAGATGCAACCAAAACCTAAGACCACTCCACACCACCAAACTAGTAGACCAACCCATTCCCCCTCCTGTAAAGCCTCTTCCTCTACAATCAGTCACACCTGTACTCAAACCCACATTCACCTCCCATTGTGATCCACTAGCGGGGTCCTATGCCAAAATCTTAACCAATCTCCTCGAAACTTCTGTCATCACATTACCACCTCTTAGACCTTACAACCCACTCAAACCCAAACCAAAAGGGTTTGATGAAACTAAAATTTACGCCTACCATCGTGTGCCAGGACACGATGTAGAGAACTGATAAGGCTTTAAAAAACCACTCTTGTCTAATTGTGTCCTCCTGAAGAAAATTTTGATGACGACGATCTTCTTGATGAGGACCCCATTTCACCTTCACCAATTTCACCATAGATCTTCTTCCATTACCTACTCAGCGACCAAAATCTCCACCCCACAATTCTTTTATCCACCCCCAAGATTCGAGATCAACATGGTTCTGTATAAGAGAATTGGCCAAACCACCACCCAAATGGCAATGCACCCTACTCATTTCACAAGGATCGTATCCCCCATTAAGTTTCTGTCCCTCATGCCACTATACCTTTCATGACACACCCTCTTCATCCACTCTCCCCTCAGATTAACATGGTCACATTACCACCCGTGCTTAGAAAGACAAGGGAAAGGAAAAAGTGCAACTGGCCCATCAACCAACCCTGTACCCAACATACCATCTACACCCATACCCAAATTCACCATTTGAGGTCTTGCATATCCTATTTCCGATGGGGTCACACAATGCACAACCACAACCAATCCCCCCTCAAAATGTCTAAAATCAAAACCTTACACCAATCCCTCATGGAGATCCTCAAAATGTCTTTATATAGCCTCTCTCACCTTCGCCTCCAAACCTCCGCCCTCAACTTTTCAGAGAAGAGATCACATCCAACGACCCCTCAAGTCTTTATCGATAATATATGCATCATGGAGGTCCTTAACAATATCCTCCCATGCCTCCAAATGAAGTACTTACCAAATGATGGTAACCCAATTATGATGTGCCCAATATCCTCCATCATTATGTCCCCTCATTGTTGGTACCCACTATTTAATCTCCTTCACAACTTGAGCAACATCATGGATTTTGTAAGACACTCAGAGGCAGATAGATGATTTATATGTCATTTTGTAGTCAGGGAAGCAATCTATCTGACTTGTTGGCACTCAGGCTCTGAAGGAGTGGGTAGCACCTTGAAAGGATTTTGATCTAACCCTCACTATTTTAGGTTGTGCCTTTCAACCAAGGTAAGAGAACCTATATTGCAGCCTCTATTTTATGAAGGAGGTGGAGATATCCTTATACTATGCATATTGTATGGAGATGGCCTTGGGAAAACATGATCAATCTTCCATTATTCAAACTCAACAGAGCTGTCACTACTAAATGATGGAAATGCTTTCAAGACAAGGCTGAGGATGCTAGAGACATGGTATGATCCTGATTTTCTTTGTGCATTTTTGTAAATGGATTGTATTCTTTTGTTGACACATAATGCAGATGCAGGGGTAGTATGGGTAGGATGGGTTGTTTAGAATGATTTTTTGGTGGGGTATTGATGAGACAAACTGGGATATATCAGATCTTTGACAACCTCTACAATACTTGAAACAACTATCAGATAAAATGCTTCAAATAATCAGGACATTCTTTCAACCAGAAGAGGCATAAATGGAAGCCTAGGTAGCACTCTTCACACAATATTTGAGAACTCACCACAAAATCTTGAAGTAAAGAACTCAATTAAACACAAAAATCCTTGATCAAACCACGCCTAAGGTGCCCCCAAAGGCTTACAAGCAATCTCTGCAGTCAAGGAAGGTAAAGTGATTTTAAATTTGTTTATCTCCTTATCAGATGAAGGCTCTTCTGAATATGAGATTGCAAATGCCACTAAACTATCAACCATAAATGGAGATCCTGTGTGATTTCTAAAGACTTTCAATGCAAGATTGCAACAAGAACAATGAAAACTATTTGCAGGCATTTAAAAATGATAACAGACACCATATTGCCCAGAAAAACACATATTAACTCAAAATCTTGTTAGATTCATCAGCAGGGGAGAGTTTCATGAACAATCTCAGAGTTGTGTGATGGCTATACACTTGTAACCAACTCACATACATGAAGATCCAACATAGAAGAAATTATCCTGGTTCTTTGGTGGGTTTCTCAGAAGATGAGCTTTCTCTCAGAATTTGCTCATGATTTTCAATTTTTTCCCGACCTCTTTGCATGTCTCAAAACATGCATTATATATCTCTTGCCACCTTGGAGCCTTCTTTCCCAAGAAAATAATATGCCAAGGGATCAATTATGTTACAACCATTTCTCATGATTCACTGAAAATGACATTTAACAAATTTGCAACGAGAGTTGCCAGGTGTTTCTAAAATGGTGAATCATTACAAATATTCAGATCATTATCCTTTTTGGAGGCATGTTTTTCATCATCAAGGCATGAAGATGCCTTTCCTCTCATCATTTCACCTTTTCACCTTTTAAAACTACCTCTGCAACTTTCAATTTGACATTTCACGTGTTTTCTCGGCTGAGTAAAAATTTATTACAAAAACACCTCAAATCTACAAATTGAGTCATGAAACCGATTTCCAATGATCCTAGAAGGCCAAAATGACATGGAATCACCAAAAATTTGATGAAATTTGATGCAAAATTCATGATTCCAAGCTTCCTGGAGGAAAAATGGTGCCAAAAATGAAAATGCATAGCTGCCCTTGATCTGCTCTTTCTCCTTCAATCTGGGCCCTCCACGTGTCAAACTATGATTGGGAACAAATTTAGGCTCATTTTTTGACTTTTCAACTTTTTTGGAAAAATGGAAAAATTTGAATTTTTCCCCCACCCCTCCGCCTTTGAATTTTGGAGCTGACACGTGGCACATGGTGGGTCCCATTGGGATCGTGCTTCAATTCTGCGCATTTTGACCTTTTTTGGAAAATTGGAAAATTTTCACCTTTTTGCCCCATAAGGCCCACACCTCTGCCTCTGATTTGCCACGTGTCCCTCGCCACGCCTCTCCATTCCAACTCTTTTTTTTGCAGCCTCCCTTTGTCCTCCGCCGGCCCGACTCCATATTTCTCCCCTGCCACGTGTCGCTTATTGATTTGCTTGCAGGCTAATGGCTTCAAATTTTGATTCTAAGTCTTCTTTGCAAAAAGGGAAAAAATTCCCCCTTTCTGTTGATCCACCTTGCCCACCACTGCTTTCCACATTGGTGTGTAGGCCACATGTGCATGTCAAACTATGGCTCCTTTGCATCTGACCATGGGCCTTCCCTGAGGACCTTTTTTTTTGCAAAAGGAAAATCCATTTATCTAAGTTCCCTGTCATCCTGCTCCTCTGCTTCGCATAACATACATTTGTCCCAAATGTCCCCTCGCGGGGTTGCGGGACAAAAACTTCCAATTTTTCCCAAAGCCAAAAATGGCTCTTGTATTTCAGATTTACCTCAAGGAAATTTGTCACATCCCAATGTCCAACAGAAGTAATTTAGGCCACGTAGGAGACATTGTTTGAGCCAATTTTTGATTTTCGGCCAAATTGATAAAACCGTTGGCATGACCTGTAAAAAATGCCTCCAGAATTTAAAATCAGAGATGCCTGAATTTCTCTGCTATTTTTTCCCACGTCATGGGCTTGATGGATTTTTTGAGGGCTCAAAAAAAGAAACAAGGGGAAGCTGATTTTATTTAATCAATCTTTCGACCATGGCATGTTATCAGGTGTCATTACCTCGAGGGGTGAATTTTGGATAAATGAGGCATATTGTATAAAAACCAATTTTGATTTTTTTTATGATCGGGAAAAAGGGAGAACATGACATAGCCCACAAATTTGGAAGAATTAGGGCACAAACAAGGCATGCATGGGTGCTTCTTCAAATGAGGCAAAACAACAAGTTTGGAGCATTTTTAAAACAATTTTTGATTTTCAAATGAGAAGGCCCGTTTTGGAAGGCATGGAAACAAAATGGCATGCAAATGATTTTCAAATGGATTCATTTCACATTTCATTAAAACTGTAGAAAATGTTTCAGGAGAATGCAGAGTGAAAGGAAAATTAGGGAAAAATAATAGAGGATCAAAATGGACACCAACATCGGCTCCAGCTCGGGGATGGGCACTCCCAGTGAGTGCCACAAGAACAACATAGACCAAGTGCCAAAATAATCCATTGGGAAAAGGAGTCATGAGCCAAAATCACCAAAAAAATAGCTGAGAACCCAACAAAAATGGCTGCCACACAGCAAGGCAAACCACAAACCGACAAAACACCAAAAACATAGTGAAAAAACCAAACACTATACACTATACAAGTTGGTGCATACCTCAAATTTGGGGATTAATCCAAGAAATGCTTCAGATGCCTGCCATTAATAGGCAATTCCAAGAATTCCCCATCTAAATCTTTGAGAAAAAAGGTATGCTCACCAATTCTGATATCAATGGAGTAAGGGCCCATCCATAATGCATCAAATTTTCCATGTTTTCCCTTATCCTCATTTCTGCTGTCCCATAACAAAACCAGATCTCCAATATTGAAGGCCCTAGGAGTGACCTTCTTGTCAAACAATCTTTTCAACTTCTCTCTAAACCTGACATGCCTCTGGTGAGATGCTCTTCTCTCTTCATCTAGCTCCACAATTTGATTGATCCTTACTTCATATGGACTGACTTCTTGATCCTCAAGTTGTTGAACAAACTGAAATGAAGATAACTGTAGATGTAAGGGTAGCAGAGCTTGAGTTCCATATACCAACTCAAAGGGGCTCTTTCCAGTAACTCTTTTGGCAGTGATTCTATCAGCCCAAACTACAAATTTCAGTTGTTCACCCCACTTTCTCTTGTTCAACTCCAAGGTTCTCCTAATGATCTTCAACAAGTTCTTATTGCTGGACTCAACTTGTCCATTTCCTTGGGGATTATAGTTTGAAGAATAAGTCAGATTGGTTCCATATTCTTTGCACATTGCCATCAAAGGATTAGCTCTGAAACACATGGCATTATCAGCCACAATCTTGACTGGCACACCAAATCTGCATATGATATTATTCAACAAGAAGTCCATAACAACTTGGTGTGTTACTTTCTTGGTGGGGATTGCCTCTACCCACTTTGTAAAATAATCAGTGGCTACAAGAATCCACTTATGGCCAACACTAGAAGGGTCTGAAATCTCACCAATGAAGTCCATCCCCCACTATTTGAAAGGAGCTTCAATTGATACAGGCTGCAAAGGAAGGGAGCCTGAAGCTTTCATTCTTCTAGAGAAATGCTGACAGCTCTCACATTTTCTAACCAGCATGGTTGCATCTTTGAAGAGAGTAGGCCACCAATAACCAGCTCTCAAAACTTTGTGTGTTGTAACCCTTCCAGCAAAGTGTCCTCCACAAACTCCCCCATGGAAATCAACAATTATTTGGGAGCTTCATCTTCAGTTACACATTTCAAGAGGACACCTTCAGGGTTCTTCCAAGCCAGCCCAAAGTCAGTGATGATGTATTTTTGAGAAGCCAGCTTGAGGGATCTTTTCTGATTTTTATTTAAATGATCAGGAAAACATAAGTGTCTGAGGTAAAATATTATATCCTTGTACCACTCAGATCTTACCAATTTTTTAAGAACATCTGCCCTTTCTTCCTCTACTTCATTTACTTCCACAGTCTGCAAGTTGCTCTCAGCCATGAGCTTGGCAAGACCCAAACCTCTTACTAACTTTGTGGTTTGGATGTCCATATCATACTCCTGCAGTTTATTAACCCACCTACATCTCTTGCTTGAAATCTCCATCTCTGATAGGACATCTTTTACCATTGTGTGGGGAACATAAGCAAAAACTTTTGAACTTAAGATATAAGGCCTGAAAACTTTTGTTGCTTTCACCAAGGAAAATGCTTGTTTTTCCATGATTGTATATTTCAACTCAGCAGCTTGTAAAGCCTTGCTAAAGAAATAAATAGGCCTCTCAGCCCCATCTTCATCCTTTTGGAGCAAAAACAGATGCAATAGTATTTTCAGAAGCAAAGGAGAAAATTTGGAAAGGCTTTTTGTAATTTGGAGCTGCCAAGACAGGTGCATGTTTAAGTGCTTCCTTGATTCCTTCAAAATCCTGAATAGTAGCCTCCTCCCATTTGATAACTTGATCTTTCTTTAACATGCATGTGATAGGAAGAGTCAACTCAGCAAAATTGGACACAAACCTTCTAATGAAATTGATTTTCCCAAAGAAAGATTGGATGCCCTTCTTTGTTTTTGGAATTGGCACCTTGCTGATTGCTTCTATTCTCTCAGGGTCAATCATGACACCAGCCTTTGAAACAATATGACCAAGAAGCTTGGCCTTTTACACCCCAAAGTAACACTTCTTTGGATTGAGAGAGATTCCAAACTCTCTACATCTGATTAACATTCTTTCCAAGTGCTGCAAGGTGGTCCTTTCTGCTCCTTGAAAACATAGTCACATCATCCTGATAAACTACAATGAAGTCATTTATATAACCAGAAAAAGCAACATCCATTGCTCTTTGGAAAGTAGCTCCAGCATTCATGAGACCAAAAGGCATTCTCACATAAACATATGTTCCCCAAGGAGTGGTAAAGGTAGTTTTAAATCTTTCTGACTCCTTGACAACAACCTGATTATAGCCAGAGAAACCATCCAAGGTGGACAGCAATTCAGATCCAGTCACTAACTGCAACATGTTCTCCATGTTTGGAAAAGGATAATTGTCCTTCAATGAAGCTCTATTCAGATTTCTAAAGTCTACACAAAGTTTGATATCTCCATTCTTCTTTCTGACTGGCACAAGGTTTGCAACCCAAGATGAATACCTTGTGGGCTGAATGATCCCTCCCTCCTTCAGTTTCTTCAATTCATCTTGCATTTTCATGGAGAGGAGTGGATTAATTGGCCTTTTATTTTGTCTGAATGGTTTGGCATTTGTTTCAAGAGGGATCTCATGCTGAAATAAGTCTTCTCTATATGCTTTCAGCTCTGAATATGACCATGCAAGACAGTCCTGATATTTCTTTAACAACTGAACATAAGACTGTTTCTCCTCTTTGTTTAGACTGCTTCCCAACCAAAATTTTCTTGGTTTATCCTTTGTTCCCAAGTCATGCTCTTCCACATCCCTTGAGGTAGACATGTTTCTATTGATGATGTAATCAACAGTGCTAAAATTTGACTCAAGAGCAACAAGACCTCTAGGAATGGTGTTAGTTTTCAATTGGATAATATCTTTTCCAAACAAAGTCTCTCTTCCTTCAGTCACACACACCATTGGTTCCCAATCAATATGCTGATCTAAAAACTCACCTTGATTTTGCAAGAACCTTTGCACTTGAGCATCATCATCAAACACTTGCCAATGTTTGATATTATCAGGGATAGCTGGTCTAGTTAACACTTCCACATTATACTCACAATAAGGTGAAATGGTGCAATCTCCAAATCTTGACCCCAACACTACCAACTTGTCAGCAGCAACATTCATACTTCTTTCATGATGCACAATATTGAAAGAATCAAACATTTCAATTAGATCCCAAACTGCATGCTTATACTGCTTCATCCGCTGATTTTTTGTAGCATACAATTTTCTTATTTGTTTGACAACTAACTCTGAATCTCCCTTTGCAATGATGTCCTTGACACCATACTTCCATGCAATTCTCAGACCCAACAACAAGGCTTCATACTCAGCAATGTTGTTAGTACATTCAAAATTAAGCTTGAAAGAAAAAACAAATTCTTCCAATCTAGGAGAAATCAGAATTACACCAGCACCATTTCCAAATTTGGAGCAAGCTCCATCAAATAGCAAGGTCCAAGGAGAACATACCTACTCAAGACACTTTGACTGATCCATTTTGTGTTCTTTTCCATCAGCAAAACCAATAAAATTATCAGCATCAACCTCAGCAAACAACACCTCATAGGAAGCATTATTTGGATCCTCAATTAGATGTAACATTTTCTTTTCTCCATAGAGCTTGACAAGGCTGCCCTCAATGGGAATAGTAGCAAAAGACATGTCCATTTGGACACTCCCTCCAACACTTGCAGCCCACTTTCTTGACAATAACATACCCCACTTGGCAGGGCAATCAACAATCACAACATCAAGTTTTAAATTCCTCCCGGGATAAGATGCGAGCTGCACTACCAAACCTTTCACACAACCAACTACCAACACTTCTCTTGAGTCCATGGCAGTACACTTTCCATAGGCTGGTTATTACTTTGATATCCAACTCATTCATGACTTCTAGAGGCATGACATTACATGATGCACCGGAATCAAACATACAATTGTGAAGTAGCCTATCCTTTATAATCAAAGTTGTGAAAAATGGATCAACATTCAATTGGGAATCAACCAAAGATGTCCCCAAATATACCTCAGGTGTCTCTCTAAAATCCTCTACTGCTGGTGGTGTTCCAAGGTCAACAATGATCTGAGGAGGATTTTCAACAACATTTACATTTCTTTCCTGGAATATTCTTCTCTTCTTTCAACCCCAAGTACTCAAATGCTCTCTTCTTATGCTCAGGAATTCTAAGCAACTCAATGATTGGAACACTCACTTTGATTTGGCTCAATACTTGGGCTATGTCATATGGAATACTCTTTGGAAAAGAAGCATTGGAAGGGAGACAAGAAGATTCATTTGATGGCAAAGGATTCTTGGCAGCTTGGGCATGAGGAGGGCTGCAATTTTTACTTGGGGCAGCAGAGCTTTTGGAAAGTGTTTCTTTCCTAGGAGCTTCTTTTGGAATGCTTGTGAGAAAGGGTGTTTTAGGTTTGGCTTGAGGCCCAACTCCCTTAACAACCTTGCTTCTAGTGTTATAATCTTTCTCTTGAGCTATAACAACATTCATCAACAATTGTCTATCTTCCTCTGAAGGGATACCACCATCATACTTCTTAATCATCAAAGCTCTTAAGTATTCAAAGTCATTGTTAGGAATTTCAAAAGCTTGCACTACATCAACTTCAAGAGTATGAGGGGGAAGAAAGAACTTGTACCCATTTGATGCAATCCCAAAAGGTAGCAGCAGTCCTAGCACTTATTACTTCAGTAGATGTTGCTCCTCCTTGTGAGCTTGAAGAACAGCCCACCATGCAAATATCCTCATTAGTACCATTATCATTATTAGCTTCACCTTCTTGTTGGTCCACTTCACATGGAGGATGGGGCAGAAAACACCTATTACACCAATCAATATCAACAACCTCTTCAATAGCAGCAACCCTAGCAGTTAAGGGATCAGGTAACACTCTTCCTTCATGTGCTTGAGGATGTCTATTTGCAGACCCCATAGGTCCTTTCCCTCTATCATCTGCCCTTTGATCACCTCTAGGATGATTGGAAAATATATCATGGTTTTGTGCTCTTGGCTGACCTTGTGAAGTCTACCCAATTCCTTTCTCAGCTCTTGCCAACTTATATGAGATTTCTTTGACAACCCCTGCCAAAGTTTTCACAACCTCCTCCAAATCAGCTCCCTTGCTAACTTGAGGTTTGTTCAGGGTCTATCAATTTTACACCATCTCTCTTGAGAGGTTTCCCAATGGCCTTAATGTTATTTTCAATTTGAAGTGCCATGGTGAAATCCTGCCTTAAATTGGTAGGGTTCTTGTCTCTTAGGTAATAGGCTACTTTCTTATCAAATGCATCTACATATTTGATTAAACAAGATTCATCACAAGGCCTCAGATTAACTGGCAGCCTTCTCAAAGTTTTGTTAAACCTTGTGTTGAAGTCATGAACTAACTCATTGGGGTTCTTCTTGATATTCTCAAATTCAGACAAGAGAAACCTAGGATCAGTCCTATCACCATATTGCAACCTAAATGCATTCTTCATTTCAGTCCAAGAGTCAATAGAATTATCAGGCAAAGCCTTGTACCAATCCCTAGCATCCTCTTCTAGTGTATGAATAAACAATTTGACATACACATCCTCAAACTCTATCTCAAAATCTTCCATCATATTATCAAAAAGTTTGAGATGTTGATCACCAGTAATAGCATTGTTACCCTGGAATTTTGGCAACCTATTTCTGACATCTTGTGGGACAACATTTGGGTAACCATCCATTCCTCTAAAATCTATAGGACCAAAGGTGTTAACAACAAATGGAGGTCTAGGATGAGCCATATTGTTTGGTGGAGGTGATCTTGGAGGTGAAACAAGCTGATGAGGAGTGCAAGGTCTTTGGGACTCAAGAATGTGATTCACAAGACTGGTATTCTCTAAGTGTTGACTTTCTTGGAAAGTTTTATTTGGATTAAAACACAGAGGTGCAGATTGGAGAAGGAACTCACCTCAGTACAACAGAAAGACCTTCACTAGCTGAGGCAAACAAGTTTATGAGAGGATTTCATGAATCATAATCACTGGAAGAAGAGTGATAATCCTCTACCAAAGGCTGATCTCTCTCACCAATGGATATATCTTTTCCTGATGTCTGACCTTTAACAACTTTCCAAACTCTTCTCCCTTCCAACTCTGAATTCCTTGAATCTGTAAACAACTTCTTAGCAGAGTCTCTAAGGAAGAGAGATCTTCTTCCTTCCAGTTTTGTAGAGATTAGCAACACAAAAGTAAATGACAGAAAGGTAAGACACTGGTATTTATCAATATTAGAACATCATGGAGTCGCCACTAAGGATTTTCACCCTAGTTGTGCAAATGCACTAAAATACTCTTGTCAAATACTTATCAGCACTGAAAATCTTGCTAAACTTTATAGATCAGACCTTCCTTTCTTGAATCAATCAACCACAAATGCAAATAAGGTGCAACCACTGCTGGAAACTGATAAAATTGTAGGCAGAACTTGTAACCTTCATTTAATCCTTACAAATATGATTATAAAATGATGCTTCAACAACATATTTGCATGCAGAATTTGCAAAGGACATTACCAGGGTTTGATATGCATTCAAATATCTCAAATATTCTCAACAAGTTCCAAGTAGAGTCACCAAAAATGTTGTTTGATGGGCTAAAGCACAGAAGAAGTATTACCAGGGATCTGAAGCACTGAAATACAAAATAATATTCCCCAGCAACGATGCCATTTAGGGTGTTGTTGACGGGCTCAAAAGAATATGAACTGGAAGTATTAACAAATTAGTCTGGATATTGCATTCTTCCTCCCCGGTAACAGACTCCATTTAGGATGTTGGTACCTAGATTTAATGTCCTTCACAACTTGAGCAGCATCATGGATTTTGCAAGACACTCAGAGGTAGATAGATGATTTATATGTCATTTTGTAGCTAGGGGAGCAATCTATCTGACTTGTTGGCACTCAGGCTCTGAAGGAGTGGGTAGCACCTTGAAAGGATTTTGATCTAACCCTCACTATTTTAGGTTGTGCCTTTCAACCAAGGTAAGAGAACCTATATTGCAACCTCTGTTTTATGAAGGAGGTGGAGATATCCTTATACTGTGCATATTGTATGGAGATGGCCTTGGGAAAACATGATCAATCTTCCATTATTCAAACTCAACAGAGTTGTCACTACTAAATGATGGAAATGCTTTCAAGACAAGGCTGAGGCTGCTAGAGACATGGTATGATCCTGATTTGCTTTGTGCATTTTTGTAAATGGATTGTATTCTTTTGTTGACACACAATGCAGATGCAGGGGTAGTATGGGTAGGATGGGTTGTTTAGAATGATTTTTTGGTGGGGTATTGATGAGACAAACTGGGATATATCAGATCTTTGACAACCTCTACAATACTTGAAACAACTATCAGATAAAATGCTTCAAATAATCAGGACATTCTTTCAACCAGAAGAGGCATAAATGGAAGCCTAGGCAACACTCTTCACACAATCTTTGAGAACTCACCACAAAATCTTGAAGTAAAGAACTCAATTAAACACAAAAATCCTTGATCAAACCATGCCTAAGGTGCCCCCAAAGGCTTACAAGAAATCTCTGCAGTCAAGGAAGGTAAAGTGATTTTAAATTTGTTTATCTCCTTATCAGATGAAGGCTCTTCTAAATATGAGATTGCAAATTCCACTAAACTATCAACCAGAAATGGAGATCCTATGTGATTTCTAAATACTTTCAATGCAAGATTGCAACAAGAACAATGAAAACTATTTACAGGCATTTAAAAATGATAACAGACACCATATTGCCTAGAAAAACACAGATTAACTCAAAATCTTGTTAGATTCATCAGCAGGGGAGAGTTTCATGAACAATCTCAGAGCTGTGTGATGGCTATACACTTGTAACCAACTCACATACATGAAGATCCAACACAGAAGAAATTATCCTGGTTCTTTGGTGGGTTTCTCAGAAGATGAGCTTTCTCTCAGAATTTTCTCGTGATTTTCAATTTTTTCCCGACCTCTTGCATGTCTCCAAACATGCATTATATATCTCTTGCCACCTTGGAGCCTTCTTTCCCAAGAAAATAATATGCCAAGGGATCAATTATGTTACAACCATTTCTCATGATTCACTGAAAAATGACATTTAACAAATTTGCAACGAGAGTTGCCAGGTGTTTCTAAAATGGTGAATCATTACAAATATTCAGATCATTATCCTTCTTGGAGGCACATTTTTCATCATCAAGGCATGCAGATGCCTTTCCTCTCATCATTTCACCTTTTCACCTTTTAAAAATACCTCTGCAACTTTTAATTTGACATTTCATGTGTTTTCTCGGGCTGGGGCAAAAATTACTTCAAAAAACATCTCAAATCTGCAAATTGAGTCATGAAACTCGATTCCAATGATCCTAGAAAGCCAAAACGACATGGAATCACCAAAAATTTGATGAAATTTGATGCAAAATTCGTGATTCCAAGCTTCCTGGAGGAAAAATGGCTGGCCAAAAATGAAAATGCATAGCTTCCCTTGATCTGCTCTTTCTCCTTCAATCTGGGCCCTCCACATGTCCAAACTATGATTGGGAACAAATTCAGGCTCATTTTTTGACTTTTCAACCTTTTTGGAAAAATGGAAAAATTTGACTTTTTCCCCCGCCCCTCCACCTTTGAATTTTGGAGCTGACACGTGGCACATGGTGGGTCCCATTGGGATTGCGCTTCAATTCTGCGCATTTTGACCTTTTTTGGAAAATTGGAAATTTTTCACCTTTTGCCCCGTGGGCCCGCACCTCCGATTTCCTCGCGCCTTTGTCTTCTGCCACTAAGTGTCCATCTCTGCCGACCTTTTCCTCTGCCAGGACCCATGGGCTTAATCTTCATTTTAACTCCCTTTAAGCCAAGGGAAAATTTTTAACTTTGTCTCCGTTGGCCCGCAGCCTCTGATTTCTCCCCTGCCACGTGTCGCTCGATGATTCGCTAGTGGGCTCAGTGCTTCAAATTTTGATTCTAAGTCTTCTTTGCAAAAGGGAAAAAATTCCCTCCTACCTCCACTGACCCGCTAACCTGCCTTGTCCGCCACGTGTCACCTCCTCATTGGTCGCGGGCCTGCGGGTCAAAATTTTCCCCTACGCGTCCGCTGTTGACCGGGCCGTGAGGGCTGTTGACTTCCACATCAGGCCTGCATCCATTTATCTTGGCCCCTTTTGTGGCCTTTTCACCTTTGCACATCCTGCATGTCCTACATGTGATTTTTGTCTTGTCTGTCTTATGGACTCGTGTGGGACAAAAACTTCCACTTTTTTTGATTTTCTTTACTCTGTAGTGATTTCAAATTTGTGCATCCCGCACGTCACGACGTCCTGACTATCCCGCGGACCGCCTGGGATAGGAAGTTCTGGCCTTATCTGATTCCTTTTTATTTCGGCCCCAAACTTGATAAGACGAACCTTGGCATGACCCACACTAGTACAATCTGCAATGCATTAAAACAAGCATGTGACTCCATTTGTTTGGATTTTTTCAATTTTCTCTAACTTGTTGGATTTTTTCCTTGGATGGGGAAGTTAGAGAGAAACCAAAGGGACCCCCAAAACATGATTTTGGGCCTTGAATCAATCTACTTGCTCAGGACTGAAGAATTTGATGCATGTTATCAAAATTACCTCAAGGGGTGAATTTTGGATAATAGGTACACATGTATGAAACAATCAATTTTGATTTTTCACGATCGGGCAAAAGGGAAAACACAGAATAGCCCACAAATTTAGAAGAACTAGGGCACAAACAAGGCATGCATGGGTGTTTCCTTCAAACCAGGGCAACACAAAAAGTTTGGGAGAATTTTAAAAATATTTCATTGGAAAGGACAAGTTGTAGACCATTATTTCAAAAAATAAAACATTTTTTAGCAAATACAGATTGAAATTGGGGTAAGACGGTGCAAGCTTGAGTATTCTTGCAAAACGGGGCATGCCAAATGATTTTCAAATGGCCTAAGGCATGGAAACAGAAGAAACAACTTCATTTCACGCATTCAAAATGTAGAAAACATTTCAGGGAATGTAAAGTGAAAGGAAAATTAGGGAAAAATAATAAAGGATCAAAATGGACACCAACACCCCTCACCACATAGCCTCTCTCACTATGTCATCGCCTTCCTCTACACCTCCACCTACTCACCAAATACCCACCCTCAACTTTTTAGTTGAAGAGATAGCGCCCTTCCAGTCTGACAACCCTAAACCTTCTTTTTTCATCTCCATCTTTATCGATAATATATGCATATGACGCATTATGATCGACAATGTTGCTAGTATTAACAACATCTACTCCCATGCATATGAACAAATGTGCATACATGTCAATTACATGCATGGTAACCCAATTATGTTGCGATCCTTTAATGATGCCATGACCTCTACCCTAGGTACCATTATTCTCCATGTCCGCGTGGGTCCCCACACTATTCCAGACTTTTATATGTCCTAGAAGGGGAGTTCCAGTATAATCTATTGATCGGTCAGCCTTGGATCCATGCCATGGGTTATTTCCCTTCAACTTTACACCACTACCTCAAATATGAACACGAGGGACATAATTACACCATCCTTGCCAACCCATCACCTTTCAAGACCTGTAACATGCTATACTGGCCCAATGATGTTCTTGTACTAGTCAAGGTATCTACCACTATCCCTACTTCACCTTCACCTACAAGCTCATCCACAAAGACTGCCACCACCTCTCCTACATATAACCTTGTTATCCCTAATGTTGCTACAGCCTCTACCGCTGACTCACCTGTTTCTCCATCATCTAGTGAGTTGTCTATCCCTGCTACCCACATACTCAACTACTGATCCCATAGAAGATGTTTTTCAATGCCTCACTCTGGGGGAATATTTCCTATATAATATCAACACCTTCCTCAGCCCTACAAGAGTAGGGGAACCTACGTCAACACCCTAGTTATGACATCCGACATAGGTGAGGTTTTTCCTTATGGTCCTCCCCACCTTCGCACTAATCTAATGTATGGGGGACTTTATATTACCACCTATAAACCTGAACCTCCATCCCAAACCCAACCATTTTCATCTGAGCTACACTCCCTCACTAACCTCCACTTTGCTCACACTTTCCTCAACCGGTGTGTGTGGAAAGGATTTGGCTTTGGATTTTACAAATAGGGCCACCATACAGTCATTTCTTATACCTCTTATAAACATAATTACCGTAGTTGGGATTGGTTTTGATGCACCACCTTCCCAAGAAGGTCTCATGTCAACCTCATTCAGGGTGAAACATCTTCCCCACCTCATTTACCCACGTTAACATCTTCACCCAAGGAGTCCATAGATCCGGAATCTATTCCTCCCAACTCTTTTTTTTCATAAACACCATTTCTCTGGGGACCTGCTAACCTATTAATGTACGATGGCGAGGCTCTCTCTCTTCTCTCTCATTCCTTTATCCTAACATGATCGATGACGATACACCTTCTATTAATGTTGTTTAATGTCAGGACGATGAGTCCATCCTCACCTACCTTGGTGCAGAAGAATATTATATTCATCGGTCGTTACCCTCTGAGACGTAAATCATGTTGAATGAATTGACCATCGAAATCAACATTAACACTCAAGACGACCCACACATTCTAAAGATCATCCAATCCTTAGACACCACTGAACAGGAAGCATTCACCTCTTTCCTTTGGGACCATAACAATGCGCTTGCCTGGTCCTATGCCGATATGTTCTGGTATTAAACCAAAAATCATGGTCCACAATATTTTAACCGTTCCTGATGCTAAACCCATCAAACAAAAGTTGTGGAAAATGCATCCTCACATTGCTCTTCTGGTCGAAGAAAAGCTTTAGCACCTTCTCTTGGTTTCCTTCATTTTACCCATTGAATATCCCAAATGGATTTCTAACATCACTCATGTCATAAAGGTGATAGGGGGACTCTGCATTTGCACAAACTTCTGTGACCTCAACCTCGCTTGTCCCAAAGACAATTTCCCCCTACCAAGCATCAAAAAACTAGTTGATCTCACTGCTGGCCATGAAATTTTATCGCTTGAATAGATGGTTTCTTTAGCTATAATCAAATATTAATAGCTCCAGAAGATCAACACAAGACTTCCTTCATCACCCCTTGGGGGAATTTCTGCTATCGAGTCATGCCTTTTTGCCTCAAAAATGTTGGTGCTACATATCAACAAGCCATGACTTACATCTTCCATGACATCATGCATCACATATTGGGAGATTACATAGATGATCTACTTGCCAAATCAAAACATCAAACCGAACACCTGCCTGTCCTTAAGGTCATCTTTAACCACCTCATCAAGTACTGTGTGCATCTTCAACCAAGGAAGTGCATCTTTGCGGTACTTTTAGGAAAACTCCTAGGTTTTATCATTTATTTACGTGGCATAGAATTCAATCCTACTAAAGTTAAGGCTATTCTAGATATGCCTCCACCTACTAATCTCCATCAACTTTGGTGCCTACAAGGTAAGTTGCAATCAATTCATCATTTTATCTTGCAGCTTTCTGACCACTGTTAACCATTTCATCATCTTCTCAAGAAAGAAATTTCATTCAAATGGGATGATGAATTCCATAAATCCTTTGAGGCATTAAAAAAATACCTCCTTAAACCACTAGTGCTCATTCCTCCTAAGGATTACCAACCCTTTTACCTATATATTTCTGCCACTGATCAATCTCTAGGTGCCATACTCGCACATCGCAATGAACATCACCGAGAGAAAGTGGTTTATTACATAAGCCACACCCTTATTGACTGCAAAACTAGATATACCCACACCGAAAAACTCTTCTTAGCCTTCGTTTTCATTTCCAGAAAACTCCGCCATTACCCACTCAATCAAAAAACCTTTGTCTTTAGTAATACTAACCCATTACACTATATGTATGCCAAACTCTATCAACATCAACGTGCCACATGTTTTCTTATGCTTCTTGCCAACCTTGACCTTGAATTCATTCATCAAAATTCCATCAAGGGCTAGGCTATTGCTGACCAACTGGTCGACGCACCTCTTTCCAGGAATCAACCATCTAACTTCGACTTCTCATATGAGTCTATAGCTACCCTTTCTCTAGACGAACCCACTTACCAAATGACACTCTTCTTCAATGGCTCCAAGTGTCTAGCGTGGGGGTGGGGCTGGTGTTATCCTCATTCCTCTTGATGGTGAACCTATGATTTTGTCTTTCAAACTTGATTTTGATTGTAAAAAAATTATTGTTGAATATGAAACACTCGTATTGGGTCTCAAGGCTACTTATGCCTTAGATGTTAAGTCAATCAATATATTTGATGATTCTAAGTTGGTCATAAACCAAGTCAATGGTATATACCAGTGTCCTAATGAGATACTTCAAAAGTATAAACATCACGTAGACATACTTTTGACCACCTTTGACCGTTACGCACTTCAAACCACCCCACGTTCTACCAATAAATTTGTGGATACCATGGCCTACTTAGCTTCTAAGATACCTATTTCACCCGCTGACTCTAAAATCTTTGTCACCATACAAAGGCTATAATCACCCTCTTATTTACCTCATGAAGTTTACTCCGTCAGAACTGTTGCCCCTAACCCACATGACATTTGGTATAAGCAATATTCAGAATATCTTTCCCTTTCCATTCTACCCACTGATCTCAATCGTAATGGACAACGTGCCTTTCTTAAAAATGTGCCCTCGTTATGTCATTATGGGTGGTCTTCTTTATAAATGTGGTTTGGACGGTATTCTCTTACGGTGCCTTACAAGTTCTAAAATCCCCTACACCATTAAAAGTCCACGATGGAATTTGTGGAGGTAACTTTAGTGATTTACTTGTCGCAAAAAACATTCTTTTCCCAAGCTATTATTGGCAAACACTTAAACTGCGACTGTTGTAATTATGTCAAACGTTGTGTGAAATGCCAACAACATGCAAATCTCCATCACACGCCTTGTCATGCCTTATAGGTCAGCACGAGATCTTTGGCCTTTCTCTCAATGGAGTTTGGATCTTATGGGTGAGATCAATTCCAATTATTCACAACGTGCCACCAATGGATCATAACCACTACTGAATATTAACACTAAATGGGTAGAGGCCATTCCCCTCATTTCTAGAAAAGCTGAGAAAATATGTGAATTCAACAACCATCACATCATTTGTTTCGTTTCAGTGTTCCTCACCACCTCATCACTGATAATGGAAAGAAATTAAAAAATAAAACCCTATGTAAACTATGTGATGCTTTTGGCATCTAGCTTAGTTTATCATCACCTTATTATGTGAAAACCAATGGTCTAATCTGAATCAACCAATAAAACCTTGAACAAAATTCTTATGAAAGGTAGTCAACGATACTGGGAAGGATTGGCATATGCACATTCCTTTCACCTTGTTGGCTTATCACACTAGTATTCACACTTTGAATGTTGCCACACTCATTTTCTATGGTCTACGATACCAAGGTTGTCTTATTATCTCGAAGTCCATATTCCATGACTGTTGTAATTATCTCAAACATTGCAAGACATGCTCATCAACGATGATTTTTCTCCATCAGATACGTTTGGCATGCAACTTATAGCTTGCATTAGACCTTTGGCCTGTCATCTCAATGGGGTCTTGACCATCTCCAAATCTACCAAAAATGTATCAAACCCCGTGCCTATGAAAAATGTGTTCACGAATGAATCATTTCAGGTACTGAATATTACACTAAATGTCTTAAAAGAAAATCAACTCATGTAACTACAAGAGCTGAGAAAAGTAAATGGGGGAAAAATTTCATCCTAATTGGATCAGACCCTATATCGTTTCACCCATGTTCCTCATGGAGCAGGTGCTTATCTTTGTCTTAACTTGAAGGTAATACCCGAAAACCTGATGCAAACTATAATGACACTTTTAGCATCTTCAACTCATTTTATTGTTGACATTTTTTTACACAAACCAATGGTCAAGCCGAATCAACCAATAAAACTTCTGAACAGATGAATTCTTATGAAGGTAGTCAAGTGTTAGTACTGGGAATTCATTGGCATTCACACATTCAGTTCACATTGTAAAATTCCTGCAATAGTATGCGCACTTCGACTACTGGAACACCCTTTTCTCTAGTCTCCTTTCATCGATGCGTGGAATCTTACCTATCAAAGTCCAGATTCCATCTCTATGGCATGTGGACCACGTTGAGCCTTGCTCATTCCTTGATCACTTTCATCTTTCAAGATCATTTGGAAAAACTTGATTTGATTCGATAAACGAATGGTGGCATTTCTCCCGACCTTCTCTACATTTTTCTAAAATGTATCATAACTTGCATATGTCAAACGTTTTCACGAATGCATCTATAGATATGTCGGTCACCTTTTCCTAAAGGATAATAGACATGTAACTAAGTGAGCAGAAAAGTCTTTTTGTGAACTTTTGACTTTTGTCCTACATTTGCTAAAAAGGACCCTGATATCGTTACACCATGTCTTTGTTGGATTAGGATTGGCTTTTCCAAATTTCTGAAGTGGCAGAGAAAAATTGATTACTTTGAGCCCATTAATGCCTTGTATCTTTGACCATCGTATTGTTTATGTCAAGTCCTATATCACTTTTTGTCGGTTGATTGCGGGGTCATCACTTGAGCACTTTTGGAAATTTGGTTTTACACTTTCCAAAAGGAATTAAAGACTCTAAAATGAGTCATGTGACTTCGCATGGGACCTGGGAACCTTATCTTCAAATATCAGTGCCCGAACTCAAAAGTCATAACATGGGGAGGCTCATGGATAATTCAGGTCTTCTTCCAGATGGAATCCCATGGTCGTTCATCATTGCGGAAACCACTTCTTTCATAGTTAATCTCTATGTGTTACGGTCTTATCTTCTGAAAAAAAAACCTAATTTTCCTCTATAGTCTTGTCCATGACTTAAATGTTCAAAAACAAAAAGGGATGCAAATCCTTGAGTCAAAGTTCCAAAAAAATATGAATCCCCCAAAAGGGACATCTCTTTACTTTAAATTCCACCATTATAAATAGACTGCTCCATTAAAGCACAACTATATCAAGTTATTTCACAAAAAATAAAATCCAGAAGCTTCCTGCATTGATCAGCTTCATGAAGACCTCAAAGAGATAATATTCTCATCCCTTATAGACTTCCCGCATCAATTAGTCTATTAACAATAAACAAATAAAGAAAAAGATGAAATTTTTGTCATGGACTTGCCTATTTTTGATCATGGGTTTGTTGTTTGGAAAGACACGTTGAGCATACACTAAGTTACGCTAAACAACCTATTCTCACCTCCTTTGCCTTTTTAGCCTAATTCCCTCTCTATTCAAGAGACTCACTGGAATCATGACATTTTGTGATCATGTGAATTTTGGTTCACCCTTAGAATAGTCCATTATGCAAGGCCTATAGGGTCTTACGTTCATAAGCCCATATGGGGTACAATAGACTCATTAGGGTTGTTATCAATTAAGATGGTTCTTTTGCCACCTCTTCCACTTCTACCTTCTCCATCACCTACTGATTATCCTATAATAGGAACAGATCACCTATTTCCACGTGTCGTAATGAGATACTTCAAAATTATAAGCATCACATAGACATATTGTTGACCACCTTTGATTGTTACGCACTTCAAACCACGCCATGGTCTACCAATAAATTTACAGATACCATGGCCTACTTGGCTTCTCAAATACCTACTTCACCTGCTGACTCTAAAATATTTGTCCCCATACAAAGGCTACAATCACCCTCTTATTTACCTCGTGAAGTTTACTCCGTGGGAACCATTGGCCGTGACCCACGTGACTGTTGGTATAAGCAATATGCAGACTATCTTTCCCTTTCCATTCTACCCACTGAACTTAATCGTAATGGACAACGTGCCTTTCTTAAAAATTTCTCCCATTATGTCATTATGGGTGGTCTTCTTTACAAATGCGGTTTTGACGGTATTCTTTTATGGTTCCTTACAAGTTCTAAAATCAGGCCATACAACATTTAAGAAGTCCATGATGGAGTTTTTGGAGGTCACTTTAGTGGTTTAGCTATCACAAAACACATTCTTTTCCTAGTCTATTATTGGCCGACCCTAAACCCTGACTATTGTGATTAAGTCAAACATTGCATGAAATGCCAGCAACATGATAATCTCCTGATCACACACCTAGTCATGCCTTACAGGTTGCACAAGACCTTTAGCCTTTCTCTCAATGGGGTTTGGATCTTTTCGGTGAGATCAACCCTCGTTCTTCACAACGTCACCAATGGATCATAAGTGCTACTGAATATTACACTAAATGGGTAGAGGCCATTCCCCTCATTTATAAAAAATGAGAAAATATGTGAATTCATCAACCATCACATCATTTGTTGTTTCAGTGTTCCTCACCACCTCATCACTGATAATGGCAAGCAATTCAAAAAAAAAAACCTACGCAAAATATGTGATGCTTTTGGCATCCAAGTTCATTTTTCTATCACCTTATTACCTTCACAAACCAATGGTCAAGCTGAATCAATTTTTCTGAATAAAACCTTGAACAAAATTCTTATGAAGGTAGTCAACGATATTGGAAAATATTGGCATACACACATTCCTTTCGCCTTGTGGGCTTATCACACTAGTATTCGCACTTCGATTTCTGCCACACCTCTTTTCTCTGGTCTACGACCTCTCAAATTCCATATTCCATCTCTCGCATCTGACTACAAGACATGCTCAATGATGATGACTTTCACCAAGATCATTTGGCACAACTTGATTTATTAGATGAACATTGTCTAAATTCTCTCAACTCATCTCCAAATTTATCAAAAATGTATATAACGTGCATATGAAAAACGTGTTCACGAATGAACCTTTCAATTCAGGTGACCTTTTCGATGGCTTGGACCCTATATCGTTACCCAAGCCTTGGATCAGGTGCTTATCATTTTTCTTCACTCGAAGGTAAATCTGAACCTAAGCCCCTTAATGCCTTGCATCTTTAAAGACCATTTTATTGTTTATGTCAAGTCCTATATCACTTTCTGTCAGTTGATCACTCGTCACTTGAGCACTGTTCACCTTCCATATTACCCATTTTGAAGATCCACGACTCAAAAAGAATCATATGATTCCCATCACCTTTCAGCCTTATCTTCAATATAAGTACCACGGCTCTACTCATAGCATGATTCTCATGGATACTTTTTGTCTTCTTCCAGATGGAATCCCATGGTCGTTCATCATTCGAAACCACTTCTTTCATAGTTAATCTCTATGTTTTATGGTCTTATCTTCTGAACAAAAACCTAATCTTCCTCTATAGTCTTGTCCATGACTTAAATGTTCAAAATAAAAAGGGATGCAACTCCTTGAGTCAAACTTCCAGCAAAAGATGAATCCCTTAAAAGGGACATCTCTTCACTCTAAATTCCACCATTATAAATAGACTGCTCCATTGAAGGACAACTATATCAAGTTATTTCACAAAAAATCCAGAAGCTTCCCACATTGATAAACTTCACGAAGACCTAAAAGAGATAATATACTCATCCCCTATAGACTTCTCGCATCGATTAGTATATTAACAATAAACAAATGAAGAAAAAGATGAAATTTTTGTCATGGACTCCCCTATTTTTGATCCTAGATTTCTTGTTCCGAAAGATACGCTTTCGTACACTAAGTTATGCTAAACCGCCTATTCTCACCTCCTTGCCTTTTTAGCCTAATTTCCTCTCTACTCAAGGGAATCACCACAACCGTAACATTTTGTGATCATGTGACTTTTCTTCACCCTTAGAATAGTCCATTATGCAAGGCCTGTAGGGTCTTACATTCATAATCTCATCTAGGGTACAATAGACTCATTAGGGTTCTTATCAATTAAGCGATTCTTTTGCCACCTCTTACATTTGTACCTTCTCCATCACCTATTGATGCTCCTATAACATGACCAGATCAATGACACTTATATTTAAAAACCACTCAACCTTGCCTATGACCTACACTCAACCATGCATATGACCTAAACTCAATCATGCATGTGACATACACTCAACCATGCCTACCACCTAAACTCAATCATGCGTATGACCTACATTCAACCATGCCTAACACCTATCAACCCATTCCTCTACTTCATCCTAATCTTCCCTAGCTTATAAGAGAACTACATTGGCTTGAGGCCCCTTTTTCGTTGGGGCTATGTAGGCAGCACTTCGAGGACATGGGGTCCTTAGAGTTTAGCTCGACCACTGTTTACCCTAACCAATTCTCCCTTTTAATTTCATATTCCTATTCTACCTTGGTTTCCTTTTTATATCATTAACTAGAAATTAAACCAAAAAAGCATCAATTTATACACATTTTTACCACATCTTCAAATCATTCATTTATCATTTTCACATTTCCATTATAACACATATTTGGAAAGTTAAACCATACCCTACATATACATCACCATTTTCCCCCCATGTTACCAACAACTAGGACTTGAATCACTCCACCAATCACGCCTAAATCAACCTAACTCAATCATGCCTAAATCAACCTAACTCAGCCATGCCTATAAAATTCCTCGACTTAATCATGCCTAATTCACCTAGTTTCCATCACGTACACAAATAATAATGGAAATTAAAACAAGTACACCATCCATGCTATAAATATCATCATCTATAAATCATAACATTTGAGTATACATACATATGTACACAAATATAAATAAATACCAGTCTCTCAAAAACTCACATATACAACCTCACCATCTTTAGTACGCATGCCGATATATGATCAAAAATAACATAAAATCCCATCTACATCCTCACTCTCTTCTGTATGCAAGTTGGTATATATAGAAAAAATGTGTCAAAAACATAGATAAAGTGATCATATATGGTGACTAATCATCACCCCACTTGATATCCATCCCTATCTCCTCCTCCTCCTCTGCCCTTGTATGGCGTCCAACTAGCATCTCACCACCCACCATGGGCCTCGGTCTTCCCTCAGTTGGTACCGCACCTGGAGCTGGCCTCCATACACTAGTGGCCTCACCCTAAACCTGTCTCGGGTCTCTCTGGCACCCTGTACTCTCTACATTGTGCATGCAAGACTTGGTCATCTCACTCAAGGCCTACTGTGCTCTGTACTCTACATAGGATGGGAAATCTATCCTCGAAGCCATAATATGATCCTAATAATATCATGCTTCTCCTAAGGCATCTCTAAACTTGGCCATAAGAATGGTCTGCGAAGGTTCCATCGGTCTCAGTTCCCTGTATCTGTCTCCTGGGACCTTGTCCTATTGGTACTAGTATTCGCACTTCGATTGCTGCCACACCCTTTTCTCTAGTCTATGGAATTGAGGTTGTCTTACCTCTCGAAGTCCAGATTCCATCTCTCTACATCTGACTACAAGAAATGCTCAACGATGATGAATTTCACCAAGATCATTTGCCACAACTTGATTTATTAGATGAACGTTGTCTCAATTCTCTCGACCATCTCCAAATTTATCAAAAACATATATAACGTGCATATGAAAAATGTGTTCACGAATGAAACTTTCAATTCGGTGACCTTTTCCTAAAGGAAAATCAACACGTAACTAAAGAGGAGAAAAGTAAATGGGGTAAATTTACTCCTAATTGGATTGGACCCTATATCGTTACCCATGCCTATGGATCAGTTGCTTATCATTTTTCTTCACTCGAAAGTAAAATTGAACCTGAGCCCCTTAATGCCTTACATCTTTGGCCATTTTATTGTTTATGTCAAGTCCTATATCACTTTCTGTCAATTTATTACTCATCACTTGAGCATTGTTCACCTGCCATATTACGCGTTTTGAAGATCCACAACTCAAAAAAAATCATGTGATTCCCGTCACCTTTCAGCCTTATCTTCAATATGAGTACCATGGATCCACCCATAGAATGATTCTCATGGATACTTTTCATCTTCTTCTAGATGGAATCCCCTAGTCATTCATCATTCGAAACCACTTCTTTCATAGTTAATCTTTGTGTGTTATGGTCTTATGTTCTGAACAAAAACCTAATCTTCATCTATAGTATTGTCCATGAATTAAATGTTAAAAAAAAGGGATGCAACTCCTTAAGTCAAACTTCTAGAAAAAGATGAATCCCTCAAAAGGGACATCTCTTCACTCTAAATTCCATCATTATAAATAGACTGCTCCATTGATGGACAACTATATCAAGTTATTTCACAAAAAATAAAATCTAGAAGCTTCACAAAGACGTCAAAGAGATAATATGCTCATCCCCTATAGACTTCCCGCATCGATCAATCTATTAACAACAAACAAAACCTTGAGATTTTAAAATTTTGGACATACCGGAACCACACCTAAGCGTTCATGCATCTAACCTTGTTGAGTTCTTAGACCATATCCTTTACCTTGGATACCGGACCTCAATAACCCTTATTTGGATGACCATTACGACCCTCACTAACGTACATTTTTTATGTTGAGTAACCCAAGTATCTCATGGAATTTTACAATGTGTGTGTACGTCTGAATGCTCTGCCTACTCACCCACCCTACCTCTTACAATCACCATACCCTCGACCATCACCTTCTTTGCACCTAACCTTGTTTTCTCAAACCACCCACCTCCTCATTTAATCAAACCACTCACTACCTCCTTCTCTAACCTCATTGGTTCCTAGTTTGAAGGGGGTTACCTTTACCCACACATGGGGTAACCACATCTTATTTTTGTTAGGGTCGCTTACCAATACAAGCAACACAATAAAAAGGGCAAAATGTAGACACCAAAATTTGGCCACACTCCTCTTGCCCCCCGATGAATAACCAACTCAAATGCATTCACCTAACCATGAACCCTTCCACCCCACATTAATATTAATTTAGTTAAATTAATACCCATCCTCACAATATTTATCATTTAATTACCTTAATTGACCTAATTTCCACGTCATCTAGACACCTCATTTAGCCACCTCACCCTAGACCTATTCTTGGCATGTTTCCATAACTAAATACAACTAAGTCTTACTTGCCTTAATGAGATAAGATTTGGTCCAACCCTAAAAGCACATGCCTAATATTTCTCTAACCACATTCCCACTCATTAGAAGGAAATCTTCCATTCTAATCCATGATAACAAACCAACTTGGCCCAAGAAATTAGAAAGATCTGCCATTTTTAGTAAACCTACGGAATCCCACCTTAACCGACGTCAGTCAACCAAGAACCATCGTCGGATACCATTTATTCACCTTAGATACCTTGTTTGAGAGGTTAACACATTTCTAGACCAGAGGAGAGAGACCGGAGTTACATGTAAGCAGAATCAGGATCCTTTCATGCATCTATACATTCACAGCCACCACTAGGAAAAATCCAGAAGCATTGCACTCACAGAAGCATTATGAGATTCACTATTATGGTACCAAATACCATCTTTCTAATCAAATACCATTACCATTCAACCATCCAGTCTACATCACAGTAAGTGTATACCTAACCAACATTGTTATTTCAGTTAGTAGCTTTTGTTACTCATGTTATTAATCTACACTTTGCATGCTCATTCTTCTATCCCATACCAATATGTAACCTAACCATTTCCTTACCCACACTTCCAAATCACTTATCTTTTCTTGGTGTTCATCCCTAAATATACCTAAGGCTTCTATAAACCTCCTTATCTACCTTACCATCTCTATCAAATCTTAGATCATACCTTGCAATCAAATCTCTTTGAGTTTAGTACACCCTGACCTTACCGATGCCAGTTACCCATAACTGTCATCGGTTCTACATAAACCTTGACCAGTTGTACCAGACCGACGTCGGTCTCTATGTTTTATACCCTACCCAAGAACAGATCCAAACAACCTCCTACCAATTGACCTAAACAAACCAGAATTAGACCCTGACCAATCCTAGTACCTTGACAGTCACCTCATCCTTTAAATCCAAATATAGCCTAGCCTGTTGTGATTGCATTTTCTTATCGTACTTGAATGAGATACCTAAATCATATCAACTACAGTAGGAATTTACTTATTTCTCACATTAATTTATTTTAAAATAGTGGATTGACAGCCATCTAGGAAGTATCACATTTCCCAAAAGTAGCATACGCTAGGTAGTCCACTGTCATATATCATTTAAATTCTCTTTTGTGGTCTTGTTTTCTATTACAGGAAGTTCCTCCTATCCAAAAGAAATCTCTCACAATCTTCATTAGATTAAGAAGTCATAATGTGCGCATCAACCTCCAACCAATCCATTTGACAGGTATTCCTCCTAGACCATAACCCTATCTATTTCATCTCAATAAAGTAAATAAAATGGTGAAACACCTGAAGGATAAGTTTTGCAAGGCTACTGTTCACATTTTTTTGGAGGTGTCCCTAAGAAAATGTTGCAAAGTTGGTGCAACTGCGTCTTGAGAAGGGATATTTTCTGAATGTTAAGGTTTTTGTGTATTCTTTTTTGAATGCTTTTGTATTTTCTAAGATCATGTTCGAAAAAGCAATGTACAAGGATAAAGAAGTGTGGATGCCCCCAACGTGATGTGGGAATATACAAAGGGCAGAATGCTGCTCGCATATGTTTCAAAAAGGTGAAATGTAAGGGTTCCCCCAATGCTAGATGGGAATATACAAAGGCACATCCTTCATGTAGATGCAAGAACAAATAAGCCAGATCACGACTTTGCAAGATATATTTGGTAGGGTTCCTAGACCTAGCAAAGGAAGTTATTCCTATAAAGCGATGAGGGTTACCCATCCTGATGCAAGAGTAATTTGTGGCCGATGAAGCTTCCTTGATCTTCGGAAACTGGTTTTCACCCAAAGACCTGCCCATTGTGCCACAATTGTGTGGTTTTCACATGTGGAAGACCTTTTTTTTTATTTACTATTTTCTCAAAATTTTCATGTTTTTCTTGTTTTTTCTTTATTTTTCTACTTTTTAGTTCTTATCTGATATTCACATCATGCTTATGTATGGAAGTGCTTGAGGTGCATGTCATTAATAGGTTTTGGAAGTAATTCACCATCTAATTATGCTAGTCTGTAAGCTCTTGATCCATATTTAACAACTACCACGTAAGGCCTTAGCCAGTTAGCTTCAAACTTACTTTTATTTTCTCTATTTTTGATGTTGTTCCTCTGATTTTATTTTAGAACTAGATAACCTATATAAAATTCATGATGAATGATCCATTTTTTATATCCTCTGGATACTCTATTTTTGGCTATGCAATTCCTAGTAAGATCGTAACAGCAACACAATACAAGATACACAAACTTCTCAGACCCTTTTGCTTGAATACAAGCATGGAATATATATGAATGGAGGCTAGGAGGCTACAATTCATTCCTCAACATAGGTTACAACCAAAGAAAAAAAAAATTCAAGTTCTGTGGTGCAATTACTATCATTTATTTTTAACTAAACACAAAAGTATTTTGATGTTCTTTGAGGATCTGGGTATATATTTACACCTCCTCCAGATTGAAAGAGGATCCTAATTTCAAAATATTTGGTTCTTCCTCTGTTCCAATGTTTATATCAATCATCCCCTCAATTAAGGAGGTGTTTCCCTCCTCAAAACTTAGGTGGGGCTGGAGGTAACTCTAAATCCCCTTCTTTATCTACCTTGTAAATATAAAGACCCCTTCCCAGGGAAGATTCGATCATGGGAATCAAAAAATAAGAGGAGGAACGTGAAATCAAGGAAATGTCTATCTCATGATAGGTAAGATGTAGTTTTGCCAAAGCATTTAAATAACATAAAGTCAATTCATCACTATTAACATGCTCTGAACAACCAGAATGACTCTTTGTTTCTATGTATGTCAACGGGTCATTGGTGCTTTACAAATCAAGGGTTCAGTGCGAACTAAAACTATGAAGTTGGTATCTTCTAGGTCACTACTTGGGGTGAAGCATGAAGCAGAAGTCTCTATAGAATCTGTGAGAAGGTTTTATTCGCATGGAACTACCTCAATTGAGATGAAATCGAACCCTTTTGTCAGACCTAACAATGCTATTTTGTAAAGTTGTAGATACTCAGCTCTAGTCTCATATACTTCAGATATTTGATTTGCGACTAGTTGTGAATCACCCAACACCCTAATATTGAGGATTCCCATTCTCTTAGCTACAATGAGGCCTAATAGAAGAGCCTCATATTCAGCCCCATTATTTGTGCATTCAAAATTAAATTTGAAAGAAAAAGGTTGAATCCTTCCTTTGGGTGAAGTAAGGATCGTGCCTGCCCCGGTGCCAAAGCGACACTTGGCTCCATTAAAATGGAGATTCCAAAAACTACTCAGGAAGATGGACATTAAGTCCTCCTTTATACCTTACCCCTTTACATCGGTTACCTCAACCATGCAAACCTCATCTACTGGAAGGGAACCGAGTCCTAAGGCATGTCCTATACCCATAGAATAAAGGGGAGGAAAATAGGAAAATCCTTCTCTAATAGCTCAAAAATATTTGATGTGGTTCCTAGCGTCATTGTCTCTACAATAACATTTTCATCCTTTACCATCGGAATGCCTTCGATCAAACCTGTGACTTCTAAATCCATTGTAGGAACTAGTTTTTCTTCTGGTACCATGCTTGCAGGTTTTTTTAACTGGTTTTGTGGGAATATCGAATTCAGAGTGAACCCCTGTCCTTTTCTTTAAGTTGGCCAAATGTATTTCAAAGGGTTTTAGATCATCTTGTGCCATAAAAACTTTCCATAAATACAAGAATCTGGCCTCCCAAAATGGAGTGGAGGGGATTTCCTTCATGCGGTGGATCCAAGGATAGCCAAGGATCATATTATAGCTAGTTTCCTGGTCTATAATACTAAACTTAGTGAGTACCATCTTGGGCCCAAGAGTAACCAGTAATACTATGGTTCTGATCAAGGTTACTTTGAGGCTATTATAGCCCCTCAGTGTGTTTCATGTTGAGGAGCAATTGGTCTCCCCATACCCTAACTTCTGAAGAAAAGAGAAGGGGACTATGTTAACTGCTACCCCATCATCGATCATTACACGTTTTACATAGTTATTGTAAATACAAACTTGCAGAAACAAATTCGGGTCACCCCTACAAGCTATCTCAGCATCCGTGGGCATCTTACTGATGTCAAAAACGAACCTAATATCTCTCTTAGGATTCCTTGGAGGACTAACTTTGAAGTGTATGTGATTTATCTATGCCTATGGTGGAGGGGTAATGTTAACCAAATGGCCAAGACCTAGCACTTCTAACAGAAAGGCTCGACGAGCAGGGGGAATTCTTTAGTAGATCCAAGAAGGAAATGTGTGAAAAGGTCTTGTTTAGATCATTGATTAGATCATAAGCCCCTAATGTCTTGCTTAGTGTATCATGGGCATTTTCTAACATAACTAGATAAAACCGGATTGGCTGTGTAGAAAAATCCCTAGTTCTTGTA
This sequence comes from Taxus chinensis, assembly GCA_019776745.2. Lineage (NCBI taxonomy): Eukaryota > Viridiplantae > Streptophyta > Pinopsida > Cupressales > Taxaceae > Taxus > Taxus chinensis. The sequence continues at coordinate 758,332,854 of CM034154.1, read as the reverse complement.
GCGGAATTAATTTGGGGTTTGACATCTAATTCTACCAACCCCACATTTTTTTTTGGTTGGCAACCATCCAAAGGGGGTGCCACCTGTGGGTTTGACAAAAGTTGATGCTTCATGATGATGAGTCCCCTACCACAATAACCTTTATTTGAGCCATTTGGATCTAATCTACCATCCTTTGGATGCATGCGAAGAGGATCATTGAAGTTCCCCAGTGGTCTATTCTACGGAGATACTTGTCCCATGTATATGTTTTGAGTGGGAGGTGTTGTTGGGTTTTCCAATAATATGTCAAAAAATATTTGTCTTTGGTCCTCTGGTAAACACTATAAAAACTTGTTACAATTGTGGCAAGTTCTTGCATCTTTCCCACAAACCCTATGGAAACTACAATATAGGTTAGTGTCATAATCTCGAGGCATTTTCTTTGTTCCCTATTGTGGTCTAAAACTATGGTTATTTTTTCATTGTTGATTGTTATAATTAAAATTTTGAAACCCCTTTACCTTGGTTTTGGAATTGGTTAGTATAACCCCTAGGTATTGACTAGGGCTTGGGGTCAGTGTTTATCTCTATTTTTGAGGTTGTTCCTGTTGTTGTTGAGGATGATTAAAATTCACAACATTTACCGAGGGTGAGAAATTGTTGTTTCTCTAATTTTTTCCATTATTGTTGTTATTTTTAGTACATGTGCTGGTAGGATTAACAACCTTATGATTTTTGGGTTGGTCAGTCACAACCATTGGTTGTGACTCCATGATTCTTATTAAGTATCTTTGGTCCTTGATTTTTGTTTATGTTGTTGGAGTAATTGGGATTATTTTGATTGGGAGTGACTAACTTCCCATTTGCTAAATAGGTCTTACGACCACTGTCAATGGCAGCTTGGTACAATCTGAAGAGCACCCTGTAGCAACTCTTCATAGCTCCTTAGCGGGAAATTTTTGAACCTCTTCCTTCATCTCTCTATTGAGAGAGTGGAGGAATATAATCAAAAAGTCTCTATTTGATCCATATTTGGAGTGCTTGCAGAGGAGTAGAGAACCTGCCACTACCTTTGAATAAAGTGGGCTGCAGACTCATTATGTTCTTTCTTGATATGAAGGAATTCCCTGATTCCTGTTCTCAAAAGATTGTTCATATCAAAAGCTTTGATAAAATATGATATGAGTTTCTTGAATGAGTGTATTAAAGCCTCTAGTATCATATATTACCAATCGAGAGAAATACCTTCTAGTGTCTTAGGGAAAATTTTTGCAATGACTGCATCCCATGGGAGTAACTCTTGAATGGTCGTTGTATAAGCCTTGATGTGGGCATTAGGATCACCATCCCCTTTGAACTTCAAAAGATCAGGAAAGGGTATCGGGAGCATGACTTCCTGAATGGAGAAATCTAGGGGCTCCTTGAGATATTTAGAATAGGTCACCATTGCATATGTTTCTACCATTGAAGATCCTTGTTTAGGAGGTGGGGGCTACATCACTTGCTGAAATAGGATAACATAGATATTTGGTGGGGTGTATGACATCCCTTATGGTTTTCCATATGGACCTAGGTAGGTATACATGTCCCCCTATGGATATTTAGAATACATGTGTAAATAGGGGGGTTGTTTACTTTGATATGGAATTGAAGGCACGAAGCTAGAGAACGTTGAATTTTCGGGTGGTATGGCATTTAAGAATGCACTTCTAGATGGTGCCTGTTGCAGATATCCATATATGGCTTTGGGGGGCATATCCAAGATGCCTTTCCCCATAAGCGAGATATCCAAGGTTTTTAATATTCATGTAAATTTGAGGATTCTGTGTAGTATGCATTTTCCCGTAGTTTTGTGGGTAAGGAGGAGTTCATGTTTTCCCTGCATATGAATTCTGCGTATTTTGGGAAAGCTCTAACTCTTTGAATTTGTTTTACCAAATCTGAAATGACATCGCTCATTGACTGGGGAGGTGCCTTGCTTAAGCACCCTTTGTTCAACCATCGAAGGTGGTTGAGGAGTATAGTATCTTGCTATGAATTGTTTACAATGTTACCACCCCTCATTAGCTATATTGTCAGTTGGTGGAAAGGTAGCATTATTGTTTTAAAGCAAGACATTAACTTATCCTAACAACCTATTGAAATATTGGTTCATGTTCTGGAAGTGTTGTTAACTCCTAGCATGTTGTACTAAAATACTCCTCATCTAGATGGGGGATTTGATTGGATTACATGCTAATGGGATTTTGAAACAATACCTGAGGAAATGAACTTGATTCACTAGTGAATGTCATGTTATTTGAACTTGATTGTTTGAGGGGATAGGTCTGAGAGACCTAATTAAGTTCCTCAATACATACAGAAGAACTAACATTAGTTCCATGAAGTAGAGGGTTTTGAGCAGATGAGCGGTTGTTTGCCCATGTTGAAAGTGAAGGTGATTTTTGTGGTATACTTGATTGGTAATGGTACATGTCAAAACCTAGGATGGGCTGACGCATACTCATCGTATCCCAACATATTCAGGGGGTATAATAATACCTGTAGAGTAAAGGATGGACAAAGAAAGTGGAAACGTTTAGAGACTAGCTCTTCACGTCGGGTTCACCAATTTTGTATGATAGAAAATCAACACGTGACCTTATTCACACCCAACCTCCCAAGGTCGTGCCGAGAGAGTCGGTGTGAAATTGAAATGGAATTTAAAGTGATGGTGGTGATCAAGCTAATTGGACAACATTATGTCTGTCAACACACAATACTAGAATATCTGAATATAAGGAAAAGAATGCTCTCCTAACCTGAAGGGGTGTGATGGTACAATCCAATATGATAGCTACTCAGAGACTCCAATTGATGTCTATTTATGCCAAGATTCTATTGATTGGTTGTGGAATATGTGGAAAGTAACCTACAAATTGCCTCATATGGGTTTCTAGAGAAGGTCATAGAAGTGAAGACAGGAGGTGTAGTGGAGCTGCAAAGGAATATGGGTGATTTTCTGGGTCTGGTCTAGAAAGTCTTAGCCTTATAGGCTGCTATGTTCAATAATGAAAGCTATGTAATAATATCGGGTGGAAACGGTGAAGATATAAATACCAGTGTGTGTAAACTAGTGTCAATATCTATCTGACTAGCATGCTCGTTGGGTTGTGGGACCTGTGGGATCACAAACCAAGAGACTCGTGGGGACTGTGACCCTTAGGTGGTTATGCATGCAAGAAAACCTGTGGCCCTTAGGTGGTTATGCATGCAAGAAAACCCTATTTCCAAGAGCATTCCAAAAAGTCATAGGATTGATTAAAAAACTATTTTTAGTGTATTGAGTTGTCCTATTTTCTCAACGTATGGTTGCAGGTGTTCATAAGACTGTTAGAACAAAAACTTTTGTCAATGTCAGTTATTAGCTCTTAGCCCATTGGGTTGTGGAATCAGGGGATCACAACTATAAGTCTTTTCCTGTTGTGGACCATTGATGGTCATGCAAGATGAATTGATTTTTTTTAGTAAATAAACTATCTTTTATAGGAAATCTAACCTATGATTTGTAGTGTTTTCCTCAATATATTAGAACAAAGCAGTAAAACAAGCTAATCTATGGAAAGTAAATGTTTTTGTTCTTTTCTAACTTTTTCAAAGAATGCATCCTAATCTAATAGACAAATTAAATATAAAAAATTAGCCTGATGTAGCTAACTATTTGTGCAGATGTGTGAATCTAAATCTAAAAAATACTATTCTAATTCAATCAAAATCCTTCTAACTCTTCCTCAGAAGTGAAGAACAAATCATAACCCTAACAGAGCTATTATTTCCCATAGCTTCCCTTATAATGTTGAAGAGAAATGTTCCTATTGATTTGATCTACTTGAGATCTACTTGAGATTATCTAGCTAATTGAAATGAACTATTTTTTCTACTCTATTTGATATGCAATTAAAATTAACAATTCATAATTGGCAATTTGATAAACAAAGAAAACAAATACACAACTCCAACCCGAAAAAAACAAGAATATAGGAAAATCTAGTAGTATCAGTATTTTTCCCCCTCAGTTCTTTCCTTTCTTTTCTCTATGTGTTCATGTGAGTCCAAGGAATTGGGAATGCAAAGAACAAAAACAAGAGGATGCCGCTTGAGCAATAACAGCTTGGAAGCAATTTGGATGTAATGCACGTAGAAGAGAGATGGCAAAAAGAGATCTGAGCTTCATGTATGCAATTCATAGAGAGATTATGAAGAAGAAAAATAATACAAGATACACAAAATTCTCAGGCGTTTTTTCTTGAATACGAAGCATGAAATATATAGGAATGGAGGATAGGAGGTTACTTCATGTATATGGTAAGAAGAGGCAGTTCTAACTAATTAAATCTTATTTAAAATAGGGAGTAAGGAGAACCAAGAAAAAAAAAGATATTTTTTAGCTAATTTAGATCATGGATGGATGTAAAAAGCAAATTTAAGTGAACTGTTGCATTTTTAAAACATAGCATGAAGAATCTGGGAAAAGTGGGTAGGACCCGCCGCCTTGTGTAGGGTGGCAGTCTTGGCACTGAATGCCAAAACAAGCACAGTAAGAGGTGGAGAGATGGAAAAATGTGTGGAAAATTTAAGTAAGGATATTTAGGCTACAAATATACACTGTGAATGGGTTTTGGAGGTTAAACACCCTTCTTGAAAGGATTTATAATCATCATTGGGGATTCTTGTAACCGTTTTCTTGACAATGTAGCAAGTGTAATTTTGGGTGCGTACAGTTACCCAGCCTGATACCAGAGTAACTTGTGACCGATGAATCTTCCGTGAGCATTGGAAACTATTTTTCACCCAAAGACCTACCCACTGTGCCACAATTGTGTGGTTTTCACATGTGGATGACTTTTTTTTTCCTTTACTATTTTCTCAATTTTTTCATGCTTTGATTTTTTTTTTCTAATTTTTTAGTTCTTATATGATATTCACATCATGCTTGCACATATAAGTGTTTGAGGTTCATGGAATTCATAGGTTCCAAAAGCTCTTAACCATCTGAGTATGTCGATATATAAGCTCTTGATCCATATTTAGCAACTACCATGTAAGGCCCTAGCCAGTTAGCTTCAAACTTACCTTTCTTTTCTCTATATTTGATGGTGTTCCTCTGATTTTATTTTAGAAATAGATCACCTATATAAAATTCATGATGAATGATCCATTTTCTATATCCTTTGGATACTCTATTCTAATATAATTTCAGATGATTAAGCACTCTGATACACTTTTCATCTAATAATTTCCAGCTCTTCTAGCCGAGCCACTCTATAGTCTTCATCTTTATCAAGATTATCCTGGAGAGATATTATCGGGGAGGGAAGCTCCACTTCCAAGGGTATGATGGCTTCAGGTTCCATATACTAGGGAGTATGGGATCAGACTAGTAGGAGTGTGGATGGAGGTTTGATAGGCCTAAAGGGTGGGATGCATTTGTAAGTTCCAATTACAACCAGTCTTACTTACCATTTTCTCCATGATTCATACAAGGGTTTTATTGGTAGCTTCGGCATGTCCATTACCTTGGGGGTAATAGGGGGTAGACCACTTGAGTTGAAATATGGAAGCATTGACATAATGTCTTAACCATTTTGTTTTTGAAGGATTTACCATTATCAGTGACAATGGTGGAAGGGATACCATAAACAACATATGAGATGATTTCATGATGAATTTGGAAATTTGCACACTAGTGACATAAGTGAGAGCCACAACCTCTACCTATTTAGTAAAATACTCGATAGCGGTGATAATGTGAGTGTGAACATCTAAAGAAGAAGGATGGATATTTCCTATGAGATCCAGGCCCCATTTGGAAAATGGCCAAGGTGTTGCAATATATTGCAAAGCTTGTGCTAGCACATGTATCAAGTTTCCATACTTTTTCATAGCTCACATTTCTTAAAGAAAATTACAATAGTCTGCTTCCATGGTGGGTCAATAATAAACAACCCTTAAGAGCTTATTAGCCAAGACCATACCACTAATGTGTGTTCCAAAAACACAACAGTGTACTTCTTTAATAGCATGGACCGAGTAGGTAACATCCAAACATCAAAGTAGATTCCCATCATAGCCACGATGATAAAGGGTGCCTCCTAGGAAGGTATAATGGGCTATACGGTGGATAAGGGTTTTTTTTTCTTAGAATGGATAATGTCCTTGGGAAATGTGCTATCTTGTAGGTATTTAAAGATAGGGTCATACCAAGGGGAAGATGGACTAACAATCTCACATGCTAAACAATATTTTGGCATGCTATATTCAGGTATTTGTAAATGATCTATAGAGAAAGGCATTTTTCTCTCATGAGGTGGAATGCGTAAGAGAGATCCAATTGTAGTCATAACATCTGTTGATCTATTATGTGACCTCGGTTTTTTCTCAAAGAAAATCTGTGTAAAATACTCCTTCAAGATTTTAACCAATTTATTATATGGAACAAGTTTCTCATCTTTAACCTTATACTCACCATTAACTTGCTTAATAATGAGTTGGGATTCCCCAATGACTTGTAGAATTATTATATTCTAAGTGATAGCCAACTTGAGGCCAACAATGAGTGCCTCATACTCTGCAATGTTATTAGTGCAAGGTAATCCCAAACAGAATGCTCATGGAATAACCTCCCCTGTGGGAGTGATGAGAACCACTCCCGCTCTTGACCCGTGGAAGGTGAATGGTCCATCAAAATGAACATGTAATTCATCAGAATCTTCAATATACATCATGGATACATTAGGTAGATCCAAACACAAAGGTACCATTCTTGGTAGAGGAGCTTCTGCTAATTGATCGGCCAACACCTTTCACTTCAAGGATTTCTAATTCACAAACTCAATATCAAATTCTCTTAGGAGAATGATCCAATTAGCCATTTATCCTGTAAGGGAGGGTTTGGATAAAAGGTACTTGAAAGGGTCAACTTTGGATATTAGTTTGGTTTTATTGTTAAGGAGATAACAAAATTTTTTTTAAAATAGCAAAGACAACTGCCGGGCAGTATTTTTCGATGTGTGGGTAATTTAACTCATAGGAAATCAAAGTGCAACTGAGGTAATAAACCACTCTTTCTCTATGGTCTAGATTGTATTGGGAAAGTAGTGCACCAATAGCAAATTGGGTAGTAGAGATGTACAAGAGGAGAGGTTTTCCTGGGGTAGGCGGCATGAATACAGGTGGGTTGACAAGGTATTGTTTTAGCAATACAAATGCATTTTGACAATCTGGTCCCCAATTGAATGCAACATCCATTTTCAGTGGATGTATAAATGGATGGAATTTATCCACAAGTTGTGAAATAAAGTGACGGATTTCCTGAATCTTTCCTTGTAAACTCCTTAGTTGCTTGAGAGTGGTAGGTGGAGGCATTTATGTGATAGTTGTAACCTTTGCAAGGTCCAGTTCTATCACTCTTTTGAGACGATGAAACCCAAGAGATTTCCTGATAGAACACCAAAGACACACTTCTTAGGGTTCAATCATACCTTGTAATCCTAGAGACACTGAAAAATACGTCTCAGCACTTCAAGGTGCTCTCCTCTGCTTTTGTATTTAGCAAGGATATCATCAACATAATACTCCATGATGTCATTCATCATGTCATGGAAGATGATAGTCATTACATGCTGATAGGTAGCCCTAACATTCTTGATCCTGAAAGGCATGAATTTGTAATGGAACGTTCCCCAAGGGGTGATGAAAGTTGTTTTATGTTGATCTTCTTCTGTAATCTAAATCTGGTTATAACTTGAAAAACTATACATTAAGGACAACATTTCATAACCAACGGTGAAATCAACAATCATGTCAATATTAGGCAAGGGGAAGTCATCTTTGGGACATGCCTTATTGATGTCACGGAATTCGGTACAGATCCTTATGCCAACAGGTTTCTTTTGAACTGGGACTATGTTAGATATCCAATCTGAATAGTCAATAGGTTTAATAAAATCAATAGTCAATAAATTTTTAAGTTCTTCTTTGATAAGGAGTGCAAATCTAAGGTCCATCTTTCTCAACTTATGCTTGATGGGTTTGGCATTTGGGTGCATAATGAGTTTGTACACGACGAAGTCGGGGTCCAAACCAGGCATATTAGTGTATGACCACGCAAATATATGTCCATATTCTCTTAACAACACTACAAAAACCTTCTATTCCTAAGCTAAGAGTGAAGCTCCCAATTTTATCATCCTAGGGTTGTTCCTCTGAACCAACGTTGACACTTATTGTTTCCTCAAAAATCATCTTAAAAGCATCCTCCATCTACATAGGGATCAGGGGGAAGAGTAAGGTCAACCTCCTTAGGTAGCTCGTCATCATCCTTGAATGGATAGACCATTTTTCCCATAGGCTCTTCATTTTGTTTATCTATGAGTGCTTCAAAAAGTCTGTTGCTATGAGACTTGTGTTTTATTCCTTGCACAAGGTTTTTTGTGAAGTATTCTTACTTTTGCCTCCAAACTTCTTATTTAAGCATCCACACATCTCTACCTCTTCTCCAAAGTATGTACAGGTGTCTAGTTGAATTGAAAAGCCTTTCTTATGGTCCCTAGTCATTATATAATCCTTGACTTCCATGAATTCTACAAATGCATCTTCATTCTCAAAGAATCGATTAGCACGTGAAACTATTGATCCCAATCAATAAGTTTGGGATATAGAAGGGTTACTTGGTAATTGGTTCGAGGATTGGATCCAGATAAGGTAAGGAAAAATGAATCAGGGAATATGTTAGTAGAGGCAAGATCCTTGTAGAGGCTATATTGGGAATCCGCGTCACTATTGGAATGAGATGAGTCATCCTCATGTTTAGAAGAGGTGGCATCAATATAAAAGGGTGGAACGTCATGAGGTATTATTCCAAGACCATTCTTGTTTGATTTTAAGTGAGGGATAGGAATGGGATCTAATTTCCCTTGCACATTAATACCACATCCAAACCCATGACATACATCACACGGTGGCCTTTGACATATAGCGAGGCTTGATGGCATGAAGCCATTGTACCTCTAGGTACTCTCTACTGGTGGGATCTTATAACATATTTTCCTTGAATAAGAAACCACTAGGAATGAACTTCTCTAATGGTTTAGGGCATTGATCCCAAGTGCTTTTGAACTGAAAATAGGGATTTCCATGTGTCTTGGGTGACACTGATAAATTTGATATTAATAAAGCTTGTTCAAGAGTGAACGACTCACCTGGGCCATATTTTTTCTGGCATTGCCTCCCATGATGCAAAAGGGTTGACCAATGAAGAAAAGTATTGATTACAAGGAGTGAGTAAATTTGGATCCACATGTTCCTTGATAGCCTTAATTTGTAAAAGAATATCAATACCTGCAGAAGGGCATTCATAAGCTACACGAGAAAAGCTATGCAAGGATTTGCAATGTGTAAATGGTTCTAGACCACATTGAATGGTGATTACTTGTCCTTCATGGCACATCTTGATACACTTATGGAAATTTGAAGGAATGGCCTGCATGGCATGGATCCATGTGTGTCCTAAGATCATGTTGTATGGTAGATCCAAGTCAAGTACATGGAACGTTGTATCATGACAAATCAGCCATACTTCCATTGGAATCACTATAGTTCCTACTGACTCTCACTCCTCATTATCATAGGCCTTGATTATAATAGTTTTGGTGCCTAGATCCATTTATGATTGGTCTAGCTGCTTAACCATCTTCAAAGTACAAATGTTTAGACTAGATCCATTGTCCATAAGTACTCTCTTGATCTTGTGCATAGTAACAATTACTTCTAGATATAATGGTAAGTTGTGCTCTGGGTTGTTACACATGATTGTAGTGTGATAAAAAGTGATATGATCGTTGGAGTCAAGGTGTGCAATCATGACTTAGAGGTATGTGGGATCTACATCAGTGGAGAATCCCAAACTCTGCAGTGTTTTATACAATATGTTTTTATGGGCAGTGGAGATTTTGATGAGATCTAAGACTGATATCCTAGTAGGCATATTCTCTAACTATTCTATTAGATTGTACTGACCTTCCTGAGGAATAGGTAGGGGATCTGGTATGATGAAGTGAGCATGTTGTGTCCCTACTGCACAACATTTTTATAAGATCTTAATAGTATTGACCTGTTCACTAGATGAATGGATACATCCTACGAGGGAATCAAAGGGACTATTATTGGTGGGATAAACATAGGCAACATTCCTATAGTCATTGGAAGTTCTTTTGTGATATGGATTATCTTTTCTTTTTATCTGCATAGTTAGGAAGAGGCCTCTTTTAAGATACCCATTTTCTCATTTGGACCTTGTCCTGAGTCAGGAAAAGAGTCTACGAAAATTTTACCCTATTCAATGAGGTCTTTTATGTAATGGAATAGTATCAAGCATCTATCTATCTTGTGCCCTTTAACACGGTGGAAGTCACAGTACTCATGCTCTTGGAACCAAATGGGTTTTGGAGAATTTCTTGGGTATGATACCATTGCGGTTGGGTATTCCACCATGTTTACGTTATCTAACTGTTTTAGTATGGAAGATAGGGATTATGTTAATGGCGTGAATGTACATTTAATGGGTGCCTTGGGACGAGGTCCTTGTGAGATCTTTAAAAGTAGAACAGTCTGCATGGTTGGGAATCTTTTGGAGTTCATAATGCCATCTCCAATGACATGTTTTTTTGTTGACAAACTTTGTTTTATCTACGGATTTCACTTCATGGTTATGTTTTTCTTTGACAACTAGTTTAAGTGTTCCCTTTGTAATGAGGGCCTTCTCAATTTGACTTCCCTACTCTATGACTTCTTCAAAGTTAGAGCCACTATGCATTTGTAAATGAAGGGCTATTTTTGGGTTCAAGCTAGGCAAAAATATTCTTACTAGATACTTTTCTAGAAATGTACAAGGGAAAAAACTTGCCAACCCTTGCCATCATTGTAAAAATCTTGCAAAGGTTTCGTTGGGCTTCTGATTTGCATTGCAGAGGTTGTTTATTGTGATATCATTTTCCATGTTGTAGGAATAATGTCATACAAATTTTTCTGCTAAAGTGGGCCATGTTGTAATGGAGCCCTTGGGTATGCTAAAGAACCATTCCAATCCCAATGCTCCTAGGCTGCGAGGGAAGAGTCGTATAAATAAATTATCGTTGTATGCAACCTCTTAGCAAGCCATGTCAAAGTATTTGATGTGATCACATGAATCACCTTTTATTTTACATTTATCAAATTTAGGAATGGTAAAATGCTTTGGGAAGGGTTATCATAACATGTCCTTATCGAATGGGTAAGGGCATAGTTCTTCATACAAATATTTCCTGTTATGTCCTATGATTTCCCTCTTGTAGCGTAGTCAGCGTGTCTTTCATTGATTGTAATTCCTGTTCACATGAGTTGTTCTTTGGTAGGATGATATTTTTCTTTGTGCCTTAGCCACTTTAAAGGTCGTGTCTCTAAATGGATCAAAGTGTAACTCTCTAACATTTTTTTTTTGTCTTTGTATTTGTATACAATTCTTCTTGAAGAACATAAGTTTGCTAATTTTTGGCTCAGTTTAGGTATTTTTTTTGAAGGATCTCTTCTTCAACTAAAAGATCCTCTTCCTCATCAAATTTGGGAGGTGGGGAGGATTTGTGCTCAATCTTCACTTTAATTGAAGCTTTATAATAAGGTCACCATGGTAGGTTCTCCTTCAATGGTGGTATGATGTTTCCCAGAAGTAGAGGCATACCTTGTATCAAAGGGGTTATCCATGTCTAAGAGGGATACTCGTTCTTTAGTTTTATTATTGATGACCTTAGTTTCTAATTCACATTTGTGCAATAGTTTAGCTCCTAACCCTAGGAATCTTGTGAGTACTTGATCTCTATTATAATATAGGAGCTCGTTGAATTCGCCTAGGTCTAATTTATGCTTCTCTCAAGAAGAGTCAAACTCCTCTCCGCTATGATCAATTAATGGCTATGCATCCTTAACTTTTGAAAAGAGAGGTACTAAGTTATTTCTACTAAATGGGAAGGATTCAAAAGGGTTTTATCCTAAGTCATATTCGTTTGATTTGGACACCATCTTCGTGATTCTATGCATCAATGACCAAATTTTATACAAGGTTTCATCTAAATGTTTTTAGAGTTTGTGTGAAAACTAGTTGTATGTTTGTGTAAATAATTTGAGGTGATGTTGAGATATCACAGTGTGTTCTAAATGTAATGTTACACAATAATTTTTATTCATTCAAATAACACTCATATGAACAAAATGAAATGATCATTTGAATCGTTCTTTTTCCAAGCTTATACCCTAAGTATGATTCCAAGAAAGGGTCCAAAGCAGATAGTGACAATATCGTATCAATATGTAGGTTAAGTTAGAATTATAACAAGGCCAAAATATTAAAGTGGTACTGGTGAAATCTCTCGACGAGGTATACTAAAACTAGTTTAAATGCCGATGAAAGCTAAGTTTTCTGAAAAATGGACGTTGTGAATATGTATAGCATAACAACACTATCTTGATACATTAACCGAGCAAGAAAGGTGTTAGTATCAAGATGACGTTATTTTTAGTATATATAAGGAAATATCGAAACTCTCAAAAATGACTTAGATGATTTTGGAACTAAAACTAAGTATGAGTATAGGCAAGAAGTTTTTAGTTGCATGAGTAGCATAACTGCACAATAAAGGGACTTATATCAAGTTCTCAAGAGACTGAAAACACAATGTAAGTACCAAGATTGTGTGACTAAAATGTGAGCAAAAAACTATCAACCTAAGGAGAGATAAAATGATGAACCGAAATCGCAGTAGTGAAGATGATCTTGAAATCAAGATCAAAGGACTATCAAAGATACAAAAACATAATTGCGCACTTTAGATGTTTGAACAACCCAGCCACAAACATGGATGGGCATAAACAGAAAAAAAAGTGGTGAGTACTATCTTTGATAAGACGTGCAAGGTATGCTTCCTTCTCACCCAAAAATGGGTGGCAAGAATGCAAGGGTATAGATCAAAACGATGAAAATAAACTAAGTGCCACTTGGGCAGAGTTTCACCTCGTCTAAAGGCGATAAAAGAAATTGAGCTAAGTGAGACTTCATTTAATTCCATGATGAAAGACACTTAGTTCTAACTTACATGGTCTATTTCCCTTTCTCGAGAAACAAGGTTCAGACTCCAAGTGAGTTGTCACTTCTTGATGGTTTGACGTGATAACAGACTAGGAAAGTGGGCTCCAAGGAAAAATGGCTTCCCTAATAAGATCTCTCAACTAGGTGTTACAAGTTTTCTAGAAGTGAGCTCGATTTACCCAAAGAGTCGCAATGACTAATTTGGGAGCATCTCAGCTTTACGTTACCCCCTTCAAATATGATGAGAAACTAGTGCGTTCAAGTTGTATTATCACTAGGGTTGTGATACAGACAGGTTTGAATCTAACTTACAATGTGAAATCTAGTCAAGTGGGTAAGTGGAGTGCTTCCTGTTTCATCCATGAGGTTACTCAGTGGTGGATTACTTTAGGGTTCTTGGAACCACCCCCTTTTTTGTAGATTAAGGTGTTATGCCAAAGGGGTTATGTTCCAGTTGAGCGGATAGGGACGTAACCTTTTCTGAAAGCTACAATACAGTATGATGTGAAATGGTGTGTTTTTTATCTTGCTTAACTTAATGTGGTTTTAAGTAGCACACCATTTGGTAACCTGTATGAAAACATGTGTATTAGAAGGTTTTGTTTTGTTTTGACTCCTTTCTTTGACAATTGTTAGGTCCTATATGCACAGAGTTAGTAATTTTCCATCAAATAATGATATCAAGAAAGAAAATTTACATGTTGTTTTTGGTTCCTAAGATCACCAAAAGGTGCAAAGGAAGAGCATACACAACGTGGAAATTTCGCTAAAACAAATCATATGGAAAGTAATTTTAAACCTGTTTTTTTGGATAAGAGGGAGTTTTGTTTTAACCAACTTTGAAAGTTTAATCTTTTTAAGTGTAAAATAAGTGTTTTTTAGACATGAAAAAAGGTTTTAGAAGTGTTTTTGATCTCCAAGATCACCTAGAAGGTGTGAGGAGAGAGCATACACACTTCACAAGCCTCATTTAGCTAAGAAATTGAAACACTTAAGCTACATTATTTTAAACAACCAATAAACAAAATGTAACCACTTGTTAGACCCTGCAAACACCTAGAAAAATCCAAAGAAATGATCTTATAGCTCGGAGGAAAATATTCAAATTTTAACACAAAAATATATGCATCCAGAATGACACATGCACACCCCAGCCAATGGATACACACCGCAACCAACGCGGATGCGTGGTAGGAATTTATGACAATGGGCTCCAACACCTACACGACCTTGTTAGACATGTATGCTAAGGTTTCAAAAGAGATGCCCTCAGCTCAATGGATAATCATGCAAGTAAAAATTAGAAAATATATAGTGCGACCAAAAACACCAGTGCATCTAGAGGCACAGAGACGCCTGACAGTTGACGAAGATGCTAATGGTTTGACAAAGATGTGGCCCTTTCTAAATGAGCTTTCAACAAGTTTAAGTACACTCAGACAGATGCATGGCCATCTCGAAACCTACAATAGGGTTTTGACGGAGATGCCCCCTGCAGGAAACCTACGCGTACCCCCTAAAAAACCTACAAAAGCCATGGAAATTGAAATTTTTAATAAGCAAAACAGGTTAGTTGTTAGTCAAAGAAGCCTATTTCTAGTTTAAACCCACAAAATATATATGAAAAAAGATGATTTAGCTCATTTAAGAAATGAAAACAAGTAAATAGCAAGTTGTGTCTCCTAGAAAACATGAAAGTGGACTTAGAAGCTTTGAAAAGGGATTCTAGAGGACAACGGTGCGTGCCCCACTTGGTGTGCCAAATGTGTTGAATTAGAAGTTGTAAAATCCATGGAAAGGGGGTAAGAATATCTAAAGAAACCCCAAAGGCTTTTAAACAAACTAGTCAGTGGACCATTAGATAAGAAATAAACAAGGATTTTTCACTTTGCATGCATTAAACTTGAAAGAAACAAACAACCTAAAATATTTAGTACATCTCCTACTCTTGAAATATTTAGCAAATGAACCTAGTAAGGATTCTAAGTAATTAGTTTTTTATTATAAGAATAGGAGCTCACCATTAATGGCTTCAAGGCCAATGATTATTCTCATTTACTCAATGCTTGGTGTGTAGTGCAATGTCAAAAGCAATGTCTCAATAAAAGAAATGAAATGAGCTCTAAACCCTAAGCAAAATGCTATAGTTTATGTTAGGAAGAAGGAGAGTTCTCATAAATCGTCTAGGGGTAGTGGAAATATTTATAGTTTTATATTTGGAAAAGTGGGGGAATTTTGGTGCATGTGGGACAAAAGGATAAGCCAAAAGGCACTTTAGAGAGTCAAAATAAGATTTGACTAGGTTTAGAAGAGGTTAATCATGGTTAGGACTAGTTAAACTTGGTTAGGCTAGTTAATATTGTTTAGAAAGGGATTAGGGTTTTGAAAGAATTTTGAGAGGTTTAATCAATCCAATAAAATGGATTGATAGTCTAAGAACTTAGTAAAATTGGTATAGAAGAGGATGTGAAGATGGTTTAGCTAATAAGGGACTATATTAATCATATTAGCTAGTTTATAGGATAAATATGACCGAAAGAATGTCATAAATGATGAGTTAGAGGATTCAAGTTGATGAGGTATCATCAATTTTTAAGAATGGAGAATAGTTAGTGCAATATTAGGAACAATAGTGCTTTGACCAAACTATAGGTGTCTACAACAATATCCATGTGATTTTCCTTGAATCACAACTGTAATTATCCTTTGATCTAATTCAGATATATTTGGAGTCATTTTCATTTATCGTCTTGTCATTTTAATCAATAAATTGTCTTTTATCTCCTTAAAATGGTTATGGATCTGACTTATGTAGGCCCCTTAACCGCAAAAAACAACTAACATTTTTTCAAGTGTGATTGTGTGTAGGTTTAGATTCAAATCTAAAAGAGTTTTATGCACTTTATTCAATGAGATAAACCACAATCGTCCATCTCTTCACAATGGCAGTATAAGACCATTATATATTAGTAGCATTGATTTAGAGTTTTCATATTAACTAATCCATCTTGTAGGTGATCCAAATCTAGAAATACATTTTGGTAATCATGGTGGGACCATTTTGATTATGGGTAATTCTTTTTATTTTCTAAATCTAATCATGTTTTCTTTAGGATTTATTTTATTTTTGTTTTTACCCTTTTGATAACATTTTTTGCAGATCTAACATATGGTTCTTGCACATTTTCCAAAAAATCCACAAAAATAAAAATAAAATAAATAAGGTTGTGTGAAGTTGTAACTATGACTGGGTTTTGATGATTCTGACACAAAAACCTAACAATTTAGTTGTGTAGGGAAATCAGCAGTGTCGAGTATGTTGTAACTTTATTTCATGTAGAAACCTAAAAACATTCATTTTATTAAGGGAATGAATTATGAAAGAATTACACATTTATTGTAGGTTTGGATAAGGGTAAATACCTATCTGCATAATTGTGGGAAGTACATGTGCATAAGCCCAAAAAATCATTATGAGGAATTATTCAACAATATGACCCCAAAGTAGCTAGCACCTGTGAGGGAATTGGCCAACGAAATGGGTAACCTCATGCCTACTTGAAATACTACAATGCCATGAGATGGTTAGAAGCCAAGGGGAAATTTTGGATCCTTAGTTTGACAACCCCAGTTTGATTGATCGAGTGGATGTAAAATTTAGCATTGGTTAAATCAAGGGGTAAAGTAAAGAAGATGAATCAAAATTTTGGAGTAGCTAGTGTATCATCACTTGACTTGACAATGTGTTTTTATTCCTTTGTAGATTCAGAGAATGGTATGAATTTATGAAATAATAAAGTCTTTGTTAAGTGGTGTTTATCAACCATTTGATGATTCTTCCTTGCATTTCAAGAGCCTCTCTGATAACATTATTTCTGTTGTCATACACATGTGGCTATCTTTTTTCTTCACATACCTTTATCACAGTATCGTATGTATGTGTCTATCATCCACTATGAGTTCTAATTTTAACTCTAATGTCAATTGGAAAACCATGACTATACTATGAATGGGTCCATCACAGATTCTTCCCAAATTTAGAAAATGCAAACTAAGTAACTGACGTACAACCTTTAGATTCATCTATTTACATTTTTTCTTGATCCCTAATTTCTGCATTGCTGCAAATTCAGTTATAAACTGCGACTAAACTAGAACCTTTCAATTCATCTATTCTATCAGTAATGGACATAGTCATCCCAGAGTCATTTGCAAGGGAACAATTTCTGACCTTGGTCTAAATCCAAAAATCACCCATTCGCTTTCGATTTTTTTTAATTCTTGATTTGATCCCCGACACAGTCATGGATGCAACTGTGAATTAGAGATGTGATTTTCATATTTCTTCTATCCATCTTGAGTTTATGGCTTGGGGTCATGTCCTCACGACCCTCATACACTTGGGTATGAGTCCACCTCATACCAATGTAGCCAGGTGCATCTCATTCACATGATGGCATCTTTAGCCATAGGAGAGTACTGTGGAGATTGTAAAGAAATTTCCACATCTATTGCTCCACCTCCCCTAGAAGATGAGGAATTTTACAAAATTTGACCTTTCGATCCCAACTTTGAAGAAAATTCCTTATAGGTGTGATAATTTAGAGGCTCTCATACAATATCTTAGAAGATATTATTGCAAGCTAGGATTCCTATAATATGAAGATCTAATCCACAAACCCCAAACATTTTTCATCCACTATGAAATCATCTCATGAAAGGAACGATAACCAGATCATACCAATCCAAGAACATGGATGCTAATCAAACACCAAGATCAATAGGATGAAAGCAATTCACCAAAATAACTTTACATAAAACCTTTGCAAACAAATGAGCAGACAATATCATATATTATAATGGAACTCAATGCAATACAATGAGAATGGGCCTTGCTTAAATAGGTAAGGAATAACAATCTAAGAACCAGTCAAGGTCGTAGATCAAGCCATAAATCAAGGAAATAACTAGTCATCAAAGAACTAGTTAAGACCATAGATTTAGGAGAGAACTAGACATCGAGGATCTAGTCAATACCATAGATCAAGGAAAGAACTAGTCAATACCATAGATCAAGGCAAGAACTATACCTAACAACTAGATAATATCTCCTAATATCTAAATAAGATAAAAGAAATATCCACACACATAAGTGGGTGAGGATAAATACAATAAAGGTAAATAAAGTACCTAGGTGAACATGAGAGAAGGTAAATACCTACTCTAACACCCCCCTCAAGTGAAGCTAGGGGCCAAAATAGAAGTGGCATGTCCACAATATGAGTCCTGAACAACTAGGCCTGATGAGGTACTCATGTACAATAACTGGGAAAAAGGGACACCACAAGGTACCCAAAACTAGTAACAATAAAGTAAAGAGAGTAAAGACCCGCTCCAAGGCATCCCAAGAAGCTCGGCTCAAAAAACTCATACAATGCTGAAGAAGTTTGGTGTGCACTGTGGTCTGAATCCACTGCTTGATCACAAAACTCAAAAAACAACTGACACTGGGTTTCACCAGAATAGCTCCATACAAGGAGACTGTCAACGAAGTGATGTCAAAAGTGCAAAAAAAACACCAAACATAATTTGATCAAATGCTGCAAATAGGTGTGCCACGATCCAAGAATAAAAACCAAAGCAATAAGGCAAGGACACAAAATCCAGAGTGTCACGATCCAAGAAAAGCTAAGGTAACAAGGCAAGGACACAAAACCTAAAGAAGCAAGATCAACACCACACCCTCCCATACTGCTGAATGGGTGGAGTGGCGCTACAAATATGTATGAGTTATCAAAACAACTACTTGAACACTGACAAATATAACACTAGAATGCACCAAAATAGATCCCCATAAGAGATACTGTCAACATGCCAAAAGTGTCAAAAATACAGATACAAAATCTCTCAACAAACAAGAGAGATACACTACACCTGCTAAAGAAAAATGCTCAAAACAAGAAGCATCAAATGCATAAGGTATAGAAAGTGGAACAAGAGACCGAATGGTGGAGGAGCCATGCCTATAGAGTCCTCTCAACAAATTCCTATGTTGCCACCATGAGTGATCATATATCCACCCCAAATCAACACGGATGGATGAAGAAGATGCCTGCATATGACTTGGTGTAAAATGCACAATGGGTGCATACAAAAGAACATCATAATGTGTGTCAGGTTGATCATGTCTGACAGCTTGAAATATCTCAGGTTTCTCAAGCTTGAGTGAAGGTGCAGAACTCATGTGTTGCTCATGATCCTCAGAAAGAGTCGAGCGAACAAAAAAATGAGCTCTGTCAATGTGTGATCCCAATGAAGTATCTACTTGAAAACCAATGTCATGATGAGAATTCCACTTAACATGTGGAATAAAGGAAACAATACCCCCGTGAATGTCTTCCAATGACTCCGCTAGTGAGACCCATAGAATGGAGCATGCGAGAACTAAATGCAGTGGTATGCTTCTCAAAAAATCCATGCAGCTGAGCAGAAGTAGGATACACAACATGTGGTATTGTAATAGGCATAGATGTGGAAGAGCATGCAGTAACAAGCTTCATAGGTGTATGAGCATCAAGAGTAGGAACAAACTCAAAGACTGACAGATCAATGTCAGTGGGTTCAGGAGCAATAGCTGCAAGTGGACTAGGATCATGGATATGGTTGTCCACAATATGATGGTGATGTTGTAGGCTAGCAAGTTTGTTTTGCAGGGAGTGTATTATTGTATCCTTATCATGAATGAGTGATTATAGAAGAGAAACTCGCTTCTTGAGTAACATTCTATTTTCTTCCAAAAATTTTACAATATCCTCTTGAAGTCCACACCCTTCAGAGAAAAAACATATCATTCTTAGAATCCATGATAGATACAAAATGCAACTCCCAGAAGTTTAGGACGTCGGGCTCACCTGAAATTGTGTCCACAATTGATTACTCCTCCAACACACTTTATAATCCATATTTGGAAAGTCTCAAAATAAATATTTCCCATAGAAAGAGCATGAAAAAACAAGCACTTTTGCAAAAAAAGGCACTCAAAACTGAGTTATCGATAAAAATTTACAAGCTTTTTAATATTTTGCTCTGTTATTCTAAATAAATTGTTATTGCCTTCACCCCACAAATAAAATTAAAGGGGGCTGAAGTTGAAAAGAACGATAACTAGATCATACCAAGCCAAGAACATAGATGCTAATCAAACACCACGATCAATAAGATGAAAGCAATTCGCCAGAATAGCTTTACATAAAACCTTTGCAAACAAATGAGCAGTAATATCATATATTGTAATGGAACTCAATGCAATACAATGAGAATGGGCCTTCCTTAAATAGGCAAGGAATAACATTCTAAGAACCAGTCAAGGTCGTAGATCAAGCCATAAATCAAGGAAATAACTAGTCATCAAAGAGCTAGTCAATAAGGATCTAGTCATAGATCAAGGAAAGAACTATACCTAACAACTAGATAATGTCTCCTAATATCTAAATAAGATAAAATAAATATCCACATACATAAGTGGGTGAGGATAAATACAATAAAGGTAAATAAAGTACCTAGGTGAACATGAGCTAAGGTAAATACCTACTCTAACACCATCCTCAAGTGAAGCCATGGGCCAAAATAGAAGTGGCATGTCCACAATATGAGTTTCCAGAAACTAGGCCTGATGAGGTACTCATGTACAATAACTGGGAAAAAAGGGACACCGCAAGGTACCCAAAACCAGTAACAACAAAGTAAAGAGAGTAAATACCCACTCCAAGGCATCCCAAGAAGCTTGGCTCAAAAACTCGTACAAATGCTGAAGAAGTTTGGTGTGTATTGTGGTCTGAATCCACTGCTCGATCACAAAACTCAAAAACAATTGACACTGGCTTTCATCAAAATAGCTCCATACAAGGAGACTATCAACGGGAGTGATGTCGAAAGTGCAAAGAAAAATACCAAACATAATTCGATCAACTGCTGCAAATAGGTGTGCCACGATCCAAGAACAAAAACTAAAGCAACAAGGTAAGGACAAAAACTCAAGAGTGTCACAATCCAAGAAAAACCAAGGTAACAAGGCAAGGACACGAAACCTGAAGAAGCAGGATCAACACCACACCCTCCCATACTGTTGAATGGGTGGAGTGACGCTATAAATTTATATGAGTTGTCAAAACAACTACTCGAACACTGACAAAATAACATTGGAGTGCACCAGAATAGATCCCCCATAAGAGATATTGTCAATATGCCAAAAGTGTCGAAAATACATATACAAAATCTCTCAACAAATAAGAGAAGTACACTAAACCTGCTAAAAAAATTCTCAAAAAAAGAAGCATCACAATGCATAAGGTATAGAAAGTGGAGCAAGAGGCCTAAATGGTGGAGGAGCCACACCTGTAGAGTCCTCTCAACGAATGCCTATGTCGCTGCCACGAGTGATCAAATATCCACCCCAAATCAACATCGATGGATGAAGAAGATGCCTGCATATGACTTGGTGCAAAATGCACAATGGGTGCATGCAAAAGAACATCAAAATGGGTGTCAGGTTGATCATGGATAACAACTGAAATCTTAAATTTCTCAAGCCTAAGTAAAGGTGCAAAACTCATGTGTTGCTCATGATCCTCAGAAAGAGTCGAGCGAACAAAAAAAGAAGCTCTGTTAATGTGTTTTCCCAATGAAATATCTACCTGAAAACCAATGTCATGACAATAATTCCACTTAACATGTGGAATAGAGGAAACAATACCCTGTGAATGTCTGTCAATGACTCTGCTAGTGAGACCCATAGAATGGAGCATGTGATATCTGAATGCAGTGGTATGATTCTCAAAAAAGCCATGCAGCTGAGCAGAAGTAGGATACACAACATGTGGTACTGTAATAGACACATATGTGGAAGAGCATGTAATAACAAGCCTCAAAGGTTTAGAAGCATCAAAAGTAGCTTCAGGCTCAAAGACTGGCAGATCAATGTCAGTCGGTACAAGAGTAAAAACTACAAGTGGAATAGGAGCATGGTTATGGTTGTCCACAATATGATGGTGATGTTGTAGGCTAGCAAGTTTTGTTCTGCAGGGAGTGTATTATTGTATCCCTATCATGAATGAGTGATTGTAGAAGATAATTTCACTTCTTGAGTGATCTATTTTCTTCCACAAATTTTACAATATCCTCTTGAAGTCCACATACTTCAGAGAAAAGAATATCATTCTTAGATTCCATGATAGGTACAAATTGCAACTCCTATAAGTTTAGGACGTTGGGCTATACTGAAATTGCGTCCACTATTGATTACAACACTCCTCCATATTTGGCACTTTATAATTATAGTGCAAGTCTTATAATAAATATTTCTAATGGAAATAGTATGAAAAAACAAGCACTTTCGCAAAAAACGACACTCAAAACCGAGTTACCAATCAAATGTTACAAGCTTTTTTATATTTTTCTCTGTTATTTATTTTAGTTGCCACTAAAACAAAAAAAATTGTTGTTGCCTTCACCACACATAAAATTAAAGGGGGCTGAAGTTAAGCACCTACTAGTAGGAATCACAAGATTTAAGCCCTCATATGACCAAGGGCTAAGGATTTTAATGGTGTTCGCATGACTTACTATTCTGGGGTGTGTCAGGTGTTTTCAAGAAAGTCACATCCAACAGTGACCTTCTTTTGCCGAAAATAGCAACCTGTGGATTTGCTCGTAATAGTAAAAAATGTGCACAACATCTGTGTACCCTGCCAATAAAGGAAAGATCCGAAAACCTTTTGCACACAAACTGAGACAAATACACCGCAACAGAAAAAATGCCTTGTGTAGATCTCAAATCCAACAGACCCAAAAAATAATCCCACGATTTCTTTTCTGGTGGGCATGAATTCGAGGTGAGCAAGTGTGCTTCTCTGCAACAATGCAAAAAAACCAGATGACTTCAAAATGCTAGAATTGGTCCAATGGAAGCCTCCGTTTTGCATAAAACCACACACAACAAAAAAATACGACCAAATCCCAAATATATGAATATACAAAGATTTTACTTGTAAAATAAATGTTACAGATGGATGTCAACAAAAATCTCCAGCTCTGATACCATGAAAGGAATGATAACCAGATTGTACCAAGCCAAGAACACAAATGCTAATCAAACACCACAATCAATAAGATGAAAGCAATTCACCAGAATAGCTTTACATAAAACCTTTGCAAACAAATGAGTAACAATATCATATATTATTATGGAACTCAATGTAATACATTGAGAATGGGCCTTTCTTAAATAGGCAAGGAATAAAAATCTAAGAACCAGTCAAGGTCGTAGATCAAGCCATAAATCAAGGAAATAACTAGTCATCAAAAAACTAGTCAAGACCATAGATTTAGGAGAGAACTAGACATCAAGGATCTAGTCAATACCATAGATCAAGGAAATAACTAGAATACTAGATAAGGAAAGAACTATACGTAACAACTAGATAATATCTCCTAATATCTAAATAAGATAAAAGAAATATCTACACAAATAAGTGGGTGAGGATAAATATAATAAAGGTAAATAAAGTACCTAGGTGAACATGAGCTAAGGTAAATACCTACTCTAACAGGAAGATACTACTATTATGTCCATTAATAAACACGATCCTAGCCTATTGTCTACAGAGGAAATGATATCCATCAAATTACATATTCAAGTGTTAGATGTTAATATTGTACTAGCATGATAAATTTTATCTCGAAACCATATCACAGAACTAGGTGATCCTATCACTTATAGGGGCATCGTCTAGTTGATTGATAGGATAAATAGCTACAACCACATACTAAATGGATTCTTCTATCAATCCACTTGAAGGTCAAACCTTTGTGAGAAAGGCATAGAACCATCATGCAAGGTAATCCGATAGAATTTGTAACACTGTGAGACAAAAGATCAGTGTATGGGATCTACTAAGGGTCACATTAGTGAACTATTATTGAGAAATAGATGTCATCCATCAGGTCCATGATAAAGATCAAGGTTTAGACATTATTTTGAGATGCCTAAATTTCATAAATTCAAGGTGTAAAGAAGACCCTCAAAGTGATTGACAATGTTCAATATGCTTGTTACACTTTTATGTCACAATGACAAACTTATGTTGAGAAAAAAGGGCCCCTAATGCATGGAATGTAGTCAAAATATATATGAGGTAACTGATCTTACTCAATAGGAGGTACCATTTGAATAATTAGGGGATTCGATTCTTTGATTATTTAATAGCCTCAATGTTGCACACTAGATAATGGTCATATAAATGATAATTAAACCTTAATTTCAGAGTAACTACTATAATGAATGGTTAAGTGTGAATTCTGCAAGTAACGTATAGTGCAATTTTATGGCCTATATTTTGTTGAGAAAGAGAGAGTGTGAATTACCCAATTTGAGCAAGGTTGGAGGCATTGCCTATGGAATGGGAACTGTTGAAATTAACTGGGGATCTATCTTCAATTCCCTGGATATAGCTCAAGGATCTAGTGCAGGTTATGAGCACCCAAATTAAAGGATTCTTTAGATTAGTGACTGGGTGCATTAGTGATTGTCGTGAGTGTTATGTCCAGAAATTACGTTCGATATTTTATCTTGAGTGCTTTGTTGTTGATTCATTTTGTCATTCTGGTTTTATGCAGTCGCTAATGTTGCATGTAACCTAAAAATAAATTTCTTCTTGCATATAGCCCACAATACCACATCAAACCTAAAAAAGAAGGTACAAAATATGGATTCAACATTTTGTCTGAGGGTCACCTGAAGAGTGAACTTAGTAACGATCATTTCACTACATTTTAGAAGTACATGTAGTTCTGTGTGTATGTGTGTCTAATGATGCCCTAGGATTCCCTTGTGTAAGTTACCTAGTGATAACGGGATCAATGAAGGAGCAAATGTCATATCCAGTAGTGAGAATGGATTAAAATGAACTTCCCATCCTATGATGTCAGCAATGGGAAACTATATTTATGGAAAACCTTATATAAGATTACAAAAAATTGGTATAAAAATAGGATTTTCCATCTAGTTTCATAACAAGCAGGTGAATATTAGATACACATGTTTGTGTTAATCCACAACACGTATAAAGCCAACATCTAAGATTCATTGTATTTCTTCCTTTACTAAGAGTGGAACTTTTGAATGCATTTTGTGGATTTGTTTTAGACAGAGTTTAACACCAAGATTGAGGAACGGTGAGATATTGTGCATGGTCGCCATGGAAGGGATCAAGACTTGAGCATATTACGATAATCCCATACAAATGGGTCGAATATTTCATGGAGATAAATGTTTAATCATCATTATGTACTGACAAGCATAAGGTGAAGTAAGCCATAAAACCCCATATATGTCGAGGGTTGTATAGTGGTACTGGGACATTGTATTAAATAGTTTATTTATTTAAAAGAGTGGACCGATCCTCTATACATGAATCAGTACCCAAGTGGTATCAGATTTTGTGTCTTCATTTTTATTGATATTAATCGAGTAAGAGTCACCAAAGTATTTAGTAGCAGCAAGAATAGATGGGAAGCAATTTTTTAATGAAAAAAGGGATATGATTGTAAATCCCCAAAAATTTTAAGAGATAATCATCAGTAGTAAAAGTTTCCAAAACATGCCAATCAGTGGAAGTAGGATCACCAATGACTTCCAGATGTAAGATAGGTAGTGTAAAAGAATGTGAAACAACATAAACCTCATGAGAGTCTACGAATGGAAGATGATAACCAATATTATGATACAAACCTCTTTAGATTGAGTGGTGAGCTCAACAAGGAGTTCTTAACTCTTTGGCTTCATTTCCTATGTCCTTGTAGACCAGTACAATTTTGGTAACTTGTCCATGCCGGCCTAATGCTAAGTTTTAGCAGATAATAATATCTAAGACCATATTGAGATAAATGAGAATTAGATGTGGATGAAATATAAGTATCGGGTAATGCTCGATAATATTACAAAAGGAAAATGGAGAATGATATGTCAAGACCTCATAAAAAACACCTTGATATAGACATTTTAGTCATTCATTAAGAGTAGAAGGGACTGCATGCATGGTATGTATCTAAGGTTTCCCAAGAAGAATGTTATAATTAAGATTATTGGGCATCAATGGTATGGGATAGGTAGAGTACATGGCCCAACAATGATGGGAAGTGTAACAATACCTAAGACACATTTAGAAATGTTATCAAAGCCACAGATAGAAATAGATGAAGGAAATAAAGAGTCCTCAGAGAAGCTGATTTGATGAATTAATGCTAGATTACAAATATTAAGCCCATAGACCATTATCTACTAAATCATGTTTAACCCAAACATTATTAATACAAACATGAATGAAGAGGGGGTATCATTGTCTAAATTTTTTTGAGAAGGGATCTCAGTAAATGTAAAATTAATATGTTCTTCATTAATAGATAAAGAAGTGGTAAACTTATGATAGACATATTTAGGCAAAGTATGAGGATGAATATGAATATTATGTAAAAATGATTAGATTTTATGCAAACAATAAGGATTATCCTTCAATAAGTCCAAGATGGAGACACTCATGGTGAGAGGATCATAAAGGTATTAATGTGAGACAAAAAGAGAAAATATAAGAGTGTTTGAATGTGGGTTCACCAAATGATTTAATAAAAATAAATTTTGTAAAACCCTAATTGCAGAGTAACTGAATATAACTATGGTTTAAAACTACTAAGTATAATATGATGTAAGAAAATAGGAAATTTTAAAACCCGAAGAAAAATATATAGACAAAATTAATTATTTGATTAACAATTGATCTGGAGGTGCTCTAAACTGGGAAAAATGCTAAACATGAAGTGACCAATGTCATAAATGCTCAAGATAAATTCAGGATTGTAGGAATAAGGCCATGACATGGGTGCTCATGGTTAGACAGGGGAACCTGGGTGCTAATGACCTCTTCTGGGAAAGTGTGATTGTGAAAATGGTCAAATCCTGATCCTTACTATGTCACAAATATTCTCTGTTGAACTTCTATGTCTCTCTTTGATCTCTGACCGGGTACCTCTAACCTGCAAAATAAATATCACCTAAAAAATTCCACAAACCACATCAAATCCACACAAAAAATATGTGCAATGGGGCATCGGACTGACCCTGGTGGTCACCCTGAGAGTGAACTTAAGACCATAGTGTTTCATTATATTTTAGACTCTATGTAGTTCTTGTTGAGTGTGTGTAAGAATTAGTGCCCTAGGATGCCCTTGTTCAAGTGCACTTGATAGAAGGCTATAACTACATGTAGAAATGTAAATATAATGTGTGGATGGAAAAATTAACTTTCCCTTCCTATGTTGTGTATGTAGACAATGAAGACATTAATCCCTTGAGTGGATGCTAGATGGATGGCTTAAAGTGATTTAGGTGTTTTTGGATGCAATATTAAGTGATGATAGTATATTCTTAGTTCTTGGTCCTTGATTTTGGTCACATAAATATGTATTTATATGATTCCCTTATTTGAATTTCATAATTGAAAAATGGAATGTTGTCCCATAAGTGGAAAAGGTTCCCAAAAGATAAAATATACCTAAAATAAGTGAGTAAGGTGGAAAAGGGTTAGGGGTACCTAGAGGGGATAGGAGTGCCTATGGGCTCCTATCCTTGTTAGGCACTGGTGTCTGAAGCCATAAAATATAAATAAGTAAATTACCAACTGGGTTGTAGGGTGTGTAATACCAAATAGAAAACATAGAGACAAATAAAATAGGCCAAAGATAGTTGTCAACCGCTAGTTTTCTTGTTTATGAATCATATAAATGCTAGTAAGCTATTTAAGACCTAGATATGTACCCAAATGCATGATTTAGTGTCTACAAATTTTATACACAATTATGGCATTAAGTGACCTTTCAATAAAAAAGTAGATAGAAATTGATGTACCTGATAAGACCTGTCAGTGTGTGTGCTGAAATGCATGTTGAGTGGACAAATGAAGCATGGACATGTGTACATAGTGGAGCTTGGAAACTAGAAAATTATATTTTTTTCATAGGGGTGAAGTGTATGTGTTGCTTATAAATGTATGTACCTATTTTCTGTGAAACCTTATGATTTCTACTTCTTGCTAAGGATGGATCCTATAACAATAAGAGTTAGCTACCACGCCTCGTTCTTGAAATCTACTTAGTCTATCACAAAAAAATTGCATAAGTCTGTAATAACTTTGTAAAAAAGGACCAGTTGTGACACACACATGAGTGTACTACACAAAGTATACAAGGGTATGTAACATGTTTTTTAAGTATGTTGTGTACGGGCAATTTTTGTAGCAATTATCATGCAAAGGTTGATTTTTTTGAGTGATCGTCATGTCATTTGCAATTATTTTGAAAAAGATCTCATTTTTAAATACGACCCAGTCATTTGTGTGGTCTCATGGGAAATATAAAGTGTTGGGAGAGAGGTCTAGCGTTACACTCCATATATGTGATCTTCCTGGATAACACCACTACATATGTTATGTCTATGTTATTTTTCATTTTGTATAAATTTGTAATTTTTTTTGATTTTACTGGGGGGTTTAACCAAATGTAGGAGATATACTATATTCTATGTTCTATCCAGACTATGATTAATATCTTAACAAGACATTGCTAATAAGGGCCTATTTACAAGATGCATAAAAATAAGAAAATAATATGTCTGTGACCCCAGGAAATTAATGGTATTTTTTATGGACATGAGATTCTAATGCACTCTGATGTCTATAGCCTAATGCATTAGTTTCTGTGTTGTTATTGTTGATCCAAGTCTAATTTTGAGCCAGTGTTGTAACTGTAACTTGTGTAAATTATGTACTACATTGTACTGTGTTCTAGCTCTGAGATGTTATATGGGGTGATTTTTTCACCTAATGTATGGCACCCCTCATTTGGGGTGTATGTAACATTGATAGGATTGTGTGGCCCAAATGAGTAGGAAGACCATGTTGTGTTGAAATTGATACTTGTAGGGGGGTAGGGTATGTTCATGGTAAAAACCAAGGCACGTGGATACAAAGTGGATAGATACACATGTTAGGAGAAAAATTTACAAGAATTTCATAGAAAAATAATGTAACAAGCAAGTGAACATACAAAGTGGACCGTGTAAAATGGGTTTCATACATGGGACATCGCTTGGACATATTTCACAACAAAATCACCGTCAAAGATGAAAAAATAAAGCAAACAATGATCAAACAATATATAGGGTATAGCCTACAAACAATAGCATATTAATGGTAGGAAAAAGAAAGTGGGGTCAAAATATGTTAGATAACCATGGTGGCATATAGTCCTGCAAAATTAAATGCTACACATAAAGCACCCGTTAGCATGTTAGAAAGATAAAGAGTCTGTAAAATCATGTATGTATTAATGGAAAAAGTAGTGTGCTAGTAAGAATAGGAAGTACTAAATGATGAAATAATAGAACTTGTAGTGTGTAAGAAAGTACAAGCCCCCAGGAGCCTTGGTGGTACTAGTAAGAGGTACAATGTCAAACATCATTTCAGTGTGTAAGGACCTGCACGAGGTTTGCATTCACAACTGGAGAACAAGTGAGTGTGCATGTGTATATAGAAAATACTATTGATGTATTAAGTATTAGTCTAGCAAAGCACATCATGTAAGTATAAGGAAGCAAGAGTAAGTGCAACCAAGATATGAAGTATGCAACATGTACGTGTGTGATGGAATGGTATGAAATGTGTGAATGTAATAAGAGTACCGTCCCCCCCAGAAAATGTGTATGAGTATGAGATGAGGTTCATTTATAAAATACCCCTCAACAATAAAAAAATAAACCATAGAACAAGAGTGTGTCATTTGGAAATGGTTATTGAGAATGTGTTCTAGAAAGATAGATCATGAATCATATATCATAAAGAGCTAATATAGTGAGGTTCATTTCATATTTAGACCCTCAAAAGTCGAGTATGAACCCATGGAACTAGAGTGCATCATAGGGTAATGGTGATACTGAGTTTTCTACCAATGTGCGTGAGTTGTCAGTGAGAGAGAGAGAGAGAGAGAGAGTAGATGCAAAGCACAGAGAGTAATGTGTATGTGTAGAGAATAAAAAGAATTGATAATTATTGAAGGAGGGAAGAAAGCATGATGCCCCCAAGTGTAAGATGTGGGAAAAATAATGCAAGTAAAATTTTCTAGGAGATCGCCATTATTAGGATCATAACTAATTGGAGTTGGATTAGAGACTTGGTAAGAAATAATGTGAGGTTGATCATATAAAGAGCCCTTACATCATAAATTGTACATGTCCATTGTATATTATTCATCAAGGAAAGGTGGTTATGGACAATCACTATGCATAATCATTGAGTGAGATTTTGAGAATAGCTCAAGAAGGAGTCCTTATAAATAGACATGTGCCCAAAAGGCATAGGAAATGTGATCTCAGTATGATTTAGATCTAGTTTTTCACCAATGTAATGAAACCAAGATTGACCAAGTGTGAGTGAATAAGAACAAAGAGAACATGCAAGAAATATTGTCAAATGAAAGATGTGGAGGCCATAAGAAAAATTAATGAGTACGCATCCATGATAAAGGTGAACTAAGAGTGGGGGTGGAAGGACATCATCTAATGTGAATCCTAGCTGAGCCAAGCCATCATGTATCTAATCAGTATTAAAGCAAGTGGGGTCGAATGGGAAATGATGCCAATACGAATTGTGAATGAAGAGAGTACATGTGAAGCGATCTAGGCATGAAGAAGAAGGAACATGAGGAGATGTAATAGGTGATATAATATCAAATGTATGTACAGTGCCTTGGAAAGGAATCATGGGATTAGTGGATGGAGGAATCTTCTTGAATTGATATTAACCAGGGGGTAAGTGCAGCAAGTTGGGGGACCAAAAAGGGGTCATAAGTGAACGTCATATTGCAAAAAACAACAAAATGTCAACTTGTAGGGATTATTAGGAATACATGCACTCAAAATTAGAAAAAAGTTATATAAATATTAATCCTAGTATCCAGAATCTTGTTTCTAAATGACTATTTTTTTTTTTAAAACGGAAAATTTTAGCTATATTAAACATTCAAAAATTCTATGACTTGTTTTTAAAAAAAAAAACTATAAGATTGTAGTCTATTTTCCTGCAATTTGGGTGACCAAAACTTGTTCTTTTTTTTCCTTTGGTGAAAAGTTAGATGTCACTGTCTATATTGGGATGAATTTTATTTTGTATTTTTTCGAGCAATATTTTTTTTAATAATTTTTTCCATCAAAGTGGTCCGAATTTTTTTTAGAAAATGGAGCACTTTCCATTTTCCCACCATAACTACATCAAAATATATCAAAATCAAATACTTTTTTTTAACGTGTATAGAATTTTTCCATCCTTGGGATAATATAGGTTTTATCGCATTCTGACAAGCGAAAATAAAATTTGTAGTCTTAAATGTATAAATTAAACATTCATGGGAAAAAAATGTCTTAAATACCTACTGTTAGTAAAAAATTATAAAATGATATTTATCTTATTTTATTCACTTTAAAATCAATATTTCTACGAAGCTAACAGTCTCCCCTACGCGATGATACCTTTTTTTGACATGTTTTTTTATTTTTCGGTATAGTTTAAGTCCATGGAAGATAAAATTTGAAGTTTTTGGCCTTTCACACACCATAATGACCTCCCAAAGCTCTGGTTTGGGGAAAAACAAAGATTTCCCAAGCCTTGAGGGTCAGATTTGATGATACAGAAAGAACCGCGATTGTGGTTTATAAACCGTGATCGTGGTTTCAATAAAAGAACCACAATTGCACTTTATAAAGCATGATCATGGTTCTTAAATCATATTTACATGAATCCCAACATTCGATTTACAATGTGATTTTTACAATTTGATGTTACTGTATGAATTACTGCAAAATTTTTCCACTTTCTACACATTTTTCTTATCATTGGAAGCTATTTGTTTACTATTTTTAAGGTGCACTACATCACTTGGAGTTGTCCTACATAAATTGAAACATCATGTGTGATAATAAATGAAGTTAAAAAAGGAAATCATTAAGTAAAAAAACACCAGAGGAATTAGTTGCAAAAATATTTCGAGATTCGGAGCGAATGTTGAAACTTCATGAATAAAAAAGAGGTTCATCTTCAACCCCTACTATTGTAAGCAGTGAGGAACCAAGTAATGTTTTTATTGTCAATGTTGAAGATGAATTAAATAGTCATGATGAAGATTTTTTTACTATCAATGTTGATGATGCGTTAAATACTCGTGATGTAGTTGATGTTGAAATTGAAGGAGACAATGAAATGTGAATCAAGAAATTCAGGTTAAAATCGTACACAAGAAAAATTTGACAAAAACACCTCCTAGATTTTACGAAAGAGACCTAATTATTTTATTGAAATTGATGATAAAATTTTGAAACTAATGTTTGACAAACTTTCTGAATGGAAAATCAAAAGAAAAGGCACTGAAATTTGGGATAATCATTTTGAAATTTTAAATGATTCCCAAAGATTTCAATTGTTGGTTAGTTTGATGAAATTGAATAAAATGAGACCTACATTAAACACCTTAGGATTAAAAACATCTAATATATGTGGTCAAACCTCTGATAATTTTTGAAAACCTTCACGATGTATATCACACTGTTGGTGTCAAGAGATGTACAAGGGATAGTAATATTGTGCGTCATGTACTTGCTACTAGTGATTTGAGTGAATCAATAAAAAAACAACGTATTGATTATGCAAACAAGTTGAATGTTGAAAGTTAGTCAAAAAATTATAATGAAAGAAATTGAAAGACGTAATATCCTTCAATCACTCAATAACACAAATTTTTGGGCATTTTTCTGCTAGAGCACTGTGTACAGGACAAAGATATATTTGATGCTATAAAAGAATTTGTTATTCAATTTTGGCATGATAACACTAGAGGTTCACCTAATATAAGAGATGTTGTAAAACAGAGAGTTGGTTCTACTAATTACAAACCACATCTAAAACATTTCTTAGATATGGCTTAAACTCATATTTTTCATAAGTTTGAACATGAGCATCTAGAAATTAAAATTATTCAACATTTTTTTGAAATGTTAAAACCATTCTATGTGCAAATCAACCATGCTCGCACCAGTCATTATTGTAGGCAACATGTCAAATTTGTGATGCATTATGCTAAATTTTTACATATTCGTTCTAATTTTCATTCTGAAAATATGTTATCGGAATGTGGTGTTCAATTTCCACCAATATCTTCCAGGGATTTCATTCCTATGATATTTTGTAAAAGACAAGCTGGGCAGTTTTTTTATAGTCAGGATTGTTTAGATGGAAGTTGTGGTACGTGCGCATCAGATTACCTAAATTGGAAAGTTGCATTCATGAGATAAATTAAAGGTGTAATAGGAAATAATTTAGTTGATTTTGATAAATATACATCAGTACCATACCATTTAAAAGATGAAAAGGAGTCTAAACGGTGTGAGCTAGTTACAGAAGATATGCCTTTTTTTTAATTTATAAGAAAATTTAAGGATGAAATTTTTTATGAGTATGCTAGGCATACATGGTTTAGGGTTTAGGGTTCAAAGCTCATGGTTCAGGGTTTAGGGTCTATGGTTTAGGGCTGAGGGTTTAGGGTTCAGGGTTTAGGGCTCAGGATTGAGGGTTTAGGGTTTAGGGTTTAGGGCTCAGGGGTTTAAGGTTTAATGTTTAGGGTTTAGGATTTAGGGTTTAGGGTTTCAGGTTCAGGTTTTAAGGTTGAGGTTTCATAGTTTAGGGTTTAGGGTTTAGTGTTTAGAATTTAAGGTTTAGGATTTAAGGTGTAGGGTTTAGGGTTTAGGGATTCAGTGTTTAGGGTTTAGGGTAAATACTGTTTACATTTTAGGGCTTGGTATTTAGATTTTGAGTTTTTGGGTTTAGGGCTTACGGATTAGGGTTTAGGTTTTAGGGTTCATGGTTTAGGGCTAAGGGTTTAGGGTTTAGGGTTTAGTGTGTATGGCTTAGGGTTTAGGTTTTTTGGCTTAGGGTTCAGGGTTTAGGGCTTAGGGTTTAGGGTTCATAGCTCATGGTTGAGGTTTTAGGGCTCATGGTTAAGGGTTTAGGTGTTAGGGTTTAGGGCTCGAGGTTTAGGGTTTAGTGTTTAGGGTTTAGGGTTTCAGGCTCAGGGTTTAGGGTTTAGGTTTCAAAGTTTAGGGTGTTGAGTTTACTGTTTAGAATTTAAGGTTTAGGGTTTAAGGTTTAAGGTTTAGGTTTTAGGTCTTAGTATTTAGGGTTTGGGTTTTAGGGTTTATGATTTAGGGCTTAAGGTTTAGGGTTTAGGGTTTAGGGTTTATGGTTTAGGGCTCGGGTCTCATGGTAAATAAATATTACCCAATATAGCTATCTTCTTGTTCCCATTGCATGGGAAATATTTAACTCATTGTAATGTTCTGTGTCTTACCCATTCTTATTAGTAATTGACAGAGAGTATTCAACTGAAAAGGGTTCATCTACTTTGTAGGAAGAACATTCAAAGAGAGTCATCAAAATTTTATTTCTTTCATCTATTGATATTTTGAAGGAGGGAAATGTCACATTCCTAAATTTCCAATCCTTCCACAGACCCCAGTAGTCCTCAATCCTTGCATATAGGGTGACACCGTTACTTGGCTTCCATTTATAATGATAGAGATATTTGTAAATTCATGTTATTACCTCTAAATCTATATGAATTTCAAGTTTCTTGGAAATCACATCACACCCTTCACAAGGATTGATGACTACCCCTATCTTTTTCAAGGTGATTTTGAAAACATCCATGGGTTTATTATATAAGGAATTATCAATGAATGGAAGGTCACTAAGTCATAGGCCAGGTGACTCCCTTTTAGAACTCAACAAGAAAGATTTACTAGGTGTCTGATAACCCCTTTTTGTTCTTAGCCATTCCCATATTTATATTCTTATTTTGAACACTTCAAGAAGTTATGTCAAATTTACTATCCATTCCAGTAGAAAAATAACTTTCTCTTTCTCCGGAGGAGAGGATACTACAAGAAATTCAATTATAATCCTACACCTTCGCATTGGTATATTCTCTATGTTTGTTTTGTTTCCTGTAAGATTAATTTTTGTGTTCTGATGGTTATTTTTTCCAGCTTCCAATGGGTCATCTTGGCTTCCATAATACCATAAATGGAAATACAAGAAATGTGAATTTTGTTTCAGAGTGTGAATAAATTTAGATTCAAGAGCGCAGGTATATGTGGGGAGAAACAAGTTTGGAAGAGATGTGTAATATGCATTTCATGTAACAAGGTAGATGTCATATCCATTTAGTTACCTATCCCACCTCTCATAAACAATGTAGCTCTATAAGTAGACTTAATGATGGTTCTAGGCACAAAACTAGGAAATATTGATGAAATATGGTTTGGGGTTTAGGGTATAGGGTTAAGGTTTTAGGGCTCATGGTTAAGGGTTTAAGGTTTGGGGTGTAGGGTTCAGGGTTCAAGATTTAGGGTTATGGTTTAGGATTTATGTTTTATGTTTGATGGTTTAGGGTTTTGGCATTTAGGTTTTAGGGTTTGAGTTTTAATGTTTATGGTTAGGGTTTATAGAATGGGGTTAAGGATTTAGGGTTTAAGGTTTATGGTTTAGTGTTTAGGGTTAAGGATTTAGTGTTTAGGGATTATGGTTTATGGTTTACAATTCAGGGTTCAGGGTTCAGTATTTAACGTTTAGGGTTTATTGTTTAGGGCTCGAGGTTTAGGGTTTAGGGATTAGGGCTTAGGGTAAATGGTCTAGGGTTTAGGGTTTAGATTTTAGGGCTCAAGGATAATGGTGTAGGGTTCAAGGCTTAGGGTTTAGGGTTTAGGGTTTAGGATTCAATGTTTAAGGTTTAGGGTTTAGGGGTCAGGGTTTAGGGTTTAGGATTTAGTTGTTATGGTTAAGGGTTTAACATTTAGGGCTCATGGTTCATGGTTTAGTGTTTAGGGTTTAGGGCTTAAAGCTCAGGGTTTAAGGCTCACAAGTAATGGATGAATGTTTAAGGTTTAAGGTTTAAGGCTTAGGGTTTAGTGTTTATGTTTTAGGGTCTACAGAACATGGTTCAATGTTTAGGTTTTAGGGTTTAGGGATCAAGGTTTATAGTTTAAGGTTTAGGTTTATGGCCTAGGGTTTAGGATTTTGATTGTAGAAATTAAATGCTAAAAGCTTTAGGTGGAATGCTGAAATCCTTAAAATTACCTATGTATTGACCAAATTATACTATAAAAAACTATTTCCTAAATTGTGACTCTTGGAGTTATGAGACTAATTCCATAAGGTGTAGAGTGACCCTAATTTCTTATATTTACATAAATAAATTTAAATTATAATAAATAATAAAATATAAATAATAATAAATGAAAAACTTATATCGTGAACACGTTATAGCATGTACATGTTATAATGCGTACGCATTTTGCATTTTCACTTTTTCTAAGCCATGCCTCAAGGCATGGGATCTGGTTTGGATCCCCAAGCCTGAGGCATGGACCTACACAAACACAGCAAACAACCTGTTTTTGCAGGAAAATATAAAAATTCCACTTCCTCCATGATAAATCAACATACAACAATCGATTCGTTTAAAAAACATTATACCACAATGTAGAGAAGAGTTTCTCCTTCTACAAATATAATTTTTCAAATTCTCTGACTAACATAAGGTTTCCATATTATTTATTTTCTAACTATGGGATTTTATAGCTATTTTCTAAATTTTAAATATTTTTATCTTTCATCGTGTATCTTTTTTTTTTGTAATCAAAATTGAAAAAAATTATACTAGCACAAACTAGGCATAATTCTATACATATTAAAAAAAAAATCTAATTTTTAATATTTTTTGAGGTAGTTAGGGAGGGGGCACAGTCGAAGCTCCATTATTTTTTGAAACATAAAATTTTTCTACTAGAAAAATCATTAAAAAATAAATACTTGCTAAAAAATATAAAAAAAATTCTAGCACAAACTAGATGCTCCTAGATATCTTTCTACCAAAGGGTTTTCAAAACTACTAAATGGTGCAAGAAAAAAGGTGGGGGGGGGGGGGGGGGGGGTCATGAAAGTCACTATGTTATGTTTTTTTAAAAAAATAGGAGCACTTGGTCTTTTAGTTATTTGACCGACTTAAAATTATTCATTTTCAATAAAATTTTATATCTTAGAAACTAGACTCAAAATGCTACGATTCATGTATGTACAACATCTTCCAATTTTGAGTGTAACTATTTCAAAAAAATTGTACAAGTTAAAGTTTTTTATTTTTCAAAAAAATGTGTCCACTTAAGACCCCCTTTTGGCCCCCCAACTTCGTGCACTTACCCATTTAGAAAAATTGATAAAAGTGAGTTAGGGGCACAAATCCTTTGTAGTGAAAACTTGGAGACTACGGGAAGAACATGGTTAGGTTGTACAAAGATTCCCAAAACCTATGTTTGACTCGATTCAATTTTATGTGGGAAAGAGGCATCTATGGGCACAAAGGGACCTATGGGGAACTTGTTCACCATGGGGTTAAGTTCTATGACAGGCTCATAAATCCACAACATAATAACCTAGTGACACGTGGAAAATGGATGTTGATAAGTGGACGCAGAGGCATTCCATAGAATTTGTGAAAACACGTGGTGTGACTGAGAAGCAAGGCGCCAACATGCAGGAGTGTAGTTGCCTCAGGATGTTTATGATATTGTTCAATGCAGCGAAGAGATTCTAGAGTCAGTCTGTAGCATTGCAATGAGCTCACAAATACTGCGATATGCTTGCAGCTGTAACACCTGGGGTTACGCTTCAGTCAAACTAAGGTGAATTTTTTTATACCAAAGTGTGCAAGTAATTACAATTAACGCCGCAGGAGCTGATTTTAACACGCATACAATTAAAATTCCTGAGCCATACCAAGAGTTTATAAAATGTGGCTTTAGGGTTCTCTTACGCTGAAATGAGTTAATGATCATTTACAACGAGTTGAATTAGCTCAGTAAGTCATTAGATTAAAGTTGGAAAAGTCCAGTGCTAGACAATGCAAATATGATAGGCCATCGAAAGCAACTGCAAGGGCCCAATTTATAGGTCCTAGACCTCGATCCCCGTAGTCAAACACTCATAACGAGCCAATATACCCAGTATATCAAAATGGTTAAAGCCTTAGGGGGAGGGCATGAGAGAACTTGTGAAAATCTTACTTAGCGTCCTTCGGAAGTCACTACTATAAAACATAGAGGCTGAGAAACTCACCACCACATGGCATTTTCGAAGACCTGGTGACCCACAGACAATGCATTCAGTTATGTGCACTACTTATGGCCATAGTTCATTTGAAACGTTGCATTAGCAATGGGCTCATAATTTCAAGATTTATCACATGAAGCCATAAGAAATGGAGTCTTCCTGGAGTAAGTCAGGGAACCATATCCAGTCATAGTCATCCAGGATTTCAACTATCACATCCCATGTTGCTTAGAACAGGATTTATTAATGTTTTCAAGGGTTTAATATCTTCATAGCACATTATGACCCATTAATACCCTGACGAAATGTATTTTGCACTGCTCTCCCATCCATCTTGTGGGTGAATCCCTATGGTTTTTAGGTTAGTGGATGCAATAATGACTTTGCGTCATCTGCATACCGTCACCTCTATCCCGTCAGCATTATTCCAATATATGTAAAATAGAGCTCATTTTATTAAAGGAGTTGGATAATGTCTTTACATGTTTCTCTCTCTCGACTTCATAATTCTTCTCTACAAGGTATAATGTCGAGCTCCAAGCCTCTATTATATTAGCATGTTGTAATGAAGGATACATGCTTTATTTATTTGTTAATGATGTAGAAATCATAACACTTTAGCAACAATTATATCAGTGTTATGATCATATCCTATCACGTTATCACTTGCATTAAGTTGCCAATATCG
Source organism: Taxus chinensis (assembly GCA_019776745.2). Taxonomy (NCBI): domain Eukaryota; kingdom Viridiplantae; phylum Streptophyta; class Pinopsida; order Cupressales; family Taxaceae; genus Taxus; species Taxus chinensis. The sequence goes on along the minus strand of CM034154.1, from coordinate 758,293,718 downwards.
TCTTATCATGCCTTAACTTCATTCCTACAGGTATGATTAATCTGCATACCTCATATTCTCATTGCAAGTAGAGTATAACTGTGTCGTCATATTAAATGAAATTGCAAATGTAACTTAACAGTGTATGTTGTATTTGTCTGTGATGCTTTTGTCTCATCTTAACCATGCTCATTTTTCTCCATAATCAAATGCATCATGGATTATACTTACATCCCCTTTTGCTATTGCTATAATCATGTTGTAGTGTACGGCATTATAACATTTCCGTATAACACAAGTACGCTGTAAAAATATCAGCTTATATTCATAGAATGGAGGTTAAAACCTCGTCATTAAAGTACATAATGATAGGATGAAGATCAGATAACAAGTACACCATTGTCATTAGAAATAGCCTTATTTACTAACCGCCTTAGGTAGACTCACCAACCTACAATACAGGGTCATCTCACATTTCACAAATTGCAACAGCTATCAAACAAGGTCCAATGTTAGTATCCAGTCTTTATCTATCTTTTCGTACATTACTCGCAAAACCTGCAACTTTTTTGAAAATAATAAAGTACAACAATGTACATGGTCAATTCTCAAGAACTGGCGTGGAATATACAACTCCCTGTCTAGTTGCTATTGTTATGAGGAGTGGGATGAGGAGTAGTGACTGTCTTCCATAAATAATAACCAATAAAGTATCATTACAACAAGGGGCATGACTCAATTCTTCAATGTTCTAGAACTCCATTAGAACATGATCCTATTCACTGTCAACATTTTTTTTTACATATACCAATATATTGAACCTAGTATCAGCAAAATATTGTGATCCAAGGATCGCCATTCATCCAGCTTAACCATTCTCATTCATTAACCATGAATTTTTCAATGCATACCAATCTGAATGGACCTTTAACATACTTGAGATGTCAAAATTAAATCAAAGAAGATGATAATAATAATACTTCTTACCATTTCACCATCCAAGTTCACATATATAAGCCATTTAAGTCAATTATCACAGTAGCACTCAATCAACTTCATCAGAAAGATAAACAATCACCATAATTACTAATCTTTTTTTTGGGAAAATCTGAATGGGATAGGACACTCTACTCATACCTTTGCATGCATATGAGACATAAAAATACCCAACTGTATATTACACATCACAAGATATTTCTTTAGTGAGGCACCAAACCCACTGAAGGAGCAGTTTTCCATCATATCCTCTTGATGTTCAAATTATGTACAACAAGTATACTAGAAATCAAGATGACATCTATGTATGCCACATCAACCTCCAGATATTGTCTGAAAGATATCATTGCTAAATTTTTGGAACAACTCAATCCCATAGTGAACACAAGATTTATCTCAAAATCGCATCCTACATAAGTCCCTTACTCAAGATTTGGACAGAGTCTTCATTGACATGAATCAAGTACTAGCGGGTGTATTAAACATGACTCATAAGTCCATTCATATGCATTAAGATAGAAGATCATTTAGTCTTCTATATCATTCATGGAGGGGACACTGTATGATAGAAAAGTGACATGCGAGCATGAGAATCTACAAGCACACTCTTCTTTGTACCCGACCTACTCGAGGTTGTGTCAAGACAACCGGTGAATGAATGAAATTTATATGGATACAGGCAAACTAGATTGGTTAATCTTATATCCTCGACACGCAATAATGGAATCTGCGAATCTAAGGAAAAGAAGGCCCTCCTAACCTGAATTGGTGTAATGGATCATTCAGATATAATAGTTGTTTGGAGGCTCCAATCAATGTCAAGCTCTGCCGAGATCCTATTTCTTGGTTGTTGGATACGTGGGAAGTGGCCTGTGGGAGCTTCGTGTATATATCTCTAGACAAGGTCATGAAAATGGTGATAGGAGGTTTAGTGGATTTGTAGTGAACTATGGGTGATTTTCTGGTCTAGTCCAAAAAATATTAGATTGATTGGCTTCTATATTTAATACGGAGAACTGTGTGATGATATCTGGTGAGAGTGGTGAGGATCTAAATACCAGCGTTCTTAAAACTGGTGTCAATGCTTAACTGATTTGTAGGCCCATTGGGTTGTGGGACTTGGGGATCACAACCATGAGTTCGTGGTTGTTGTGGACCTGTTATGGTCATGTGAAGAATCAATCCCTTCTTTTGACTATCCAGTAATCATACGCCTTTTCAGCCTCTATGTTTAGAACTAGAAGTTGTATAATTTTCTCAGAATACCTTACAGGTGTTTTGGCAACTTGAATGTGTAAGCTAGTATCTATGTCAATGAGGAGGTCTCCTGCGTCAGGTTGTGGAACTAAAGGATTGCAACCAAATATTTGTTCTCTTTTGAATCCTTGTATAGTCATTCAGATATTTTATCAAGGCAGTCTATAGTTAGGCTGATTTGACCAAAATGTGTATGCCTTGTCGTCTTTGATATTTAACCCTCTCAGTTGTTCACTAATTGCTTGTAGGTTTTTCCGTTGCTCGAAAGACCTGTATCCTAAGGTCTTGATCTATATCAGCTAATGTTGTGGGTAGATTTGGTTGAGGCACTATTGGTTCAAATATATATTCTCTAGGCTCTCTAGGTCCTGTGATTGTCATACAAAATGATTCAACTTTTAACTAAAATTAATAAACTGATTACGAAAGATGTATTTACACTATGCAAGAATTCTTCTATTTTTGTATTTTCGATGAATATTTTAATGAAATTAAAGAGCAGCTATTCTAGTATATTTAGAAAATGAAAAAGTAATCTAGTAACAAAATTTAAAACAAACAAAGTAGCTTGATGTATGCTATTTTCCTGTGCAGTTGTGATTTTATCCTAAATATCTAAGCAACTAATTATTTTAAATTGAAAGACTCTCAATCCTACCTCAGAAGTGAGGAATGAATCACAGTTTCTCAGAAACTATCAATCCCCACATCTTCCTTGGTGATATCGAGAGCGAATTTTTGACTGAAATAAAATAATTCACTACTCTATTTGATATGTTATAACTAGAACTTTGATAGCTCAAACCTGGAGTTTACAGAATAGTGGTAAATCTAGTTGTGTGTGACTTTGTCCCCTCAGTGTGATCTCCTCATTCCTTCATGTTCTCGTGAATCCAAAAAAGCGTGTATATGATAGCATCAGCAGAAGAAGGTATTCGAATAATGGCAGCTTTGGATATAGACCGAATACAATGTGAGTAGGAGAGGGATAGTGCAAGTGAACAGAGCTTGACTATGCAATTCCTAGCGGGATTTATTGTGGGAATACAACACAAATGTAGCCGAGAGTTTTTAGAAACTATCCTTTGTGATAAAACAAAACCTGTAACTCTAATGGATTCCAATCTACAAATGAAACTATTTTACTTCTAAACTGACTTGTATGGAACAACAATGAAGCAAGACTGAAACAAGAAGATCAAATGACCTCTAAACAACAAAGGAAAACTGACAATGGAAGTCAAAACATGAAACTATGGGAATTCTAATTGAGAAATTCAAAAGACTGAATAATAGAATTGAGAAGGTGAGGGGCCATTTGTTTGAAAACAAGCTGGCTATTTATAGCAAATGCATTTACCAGAGGGTAACTCTCAATTGAACTCTTTTACTATAAACAAAGGGAAAACACTATTCACAGGGTGGCCAAAACATAAATGTAAAGCAAAGTAGCTGAAGAAAGCCTAGTAGAAATTGAAGATTTACGTTTGACGTGATCGTTGGAAGAATCTAGAAAATGTGTACAGGACTGCTACCCTGTAGGGTGGCGGTTACGGGACTGCCACCCTATCTTGGGCGGTGGTCATGGGACCACCGCCAAGGCAGGGCGGCGGTCTCGTCACTGAAGACCAAAATGCAAGGAAAAAGGGGGGGGCTAGAGGGAAAAAAAAAGCATGTGGAGGATGAGTGAGGCATATGGGATACAAATGTATACCTGACGAGATTTTCTGGATATCCGAACACCTTGTGAGGAGACCTGTATCATCATTGGGGTATGTGTAACATCTTTCTGGTGGTGCAGTACCCTACAATTTTGGGTACGTACATATTACCCCCTCAGAGAAGTGTCTTAGCCATGAAGAGGAGTAAAATGGTGGATCTGAGTATGGAGGTCCCAAAATGGGGAGTTAGGAGTTATACCTGACATGCCCGTGTGTTGGAAAGTCGCCATCCAAGATCACATTATCTGCAAAAATAAAAAAGGGGACTCAAGTGCAGCTAGATAAAACAATTTGAGAAATAAGGCTAAATTGATATGAAAAGAGGACTTACCATCTACGTGGGGTTTAGAACTTACCTCTGTCGATGCTCTGACCCTACGAAAGACATTCAAAATCAATTTTAGAAAGCTATATATATAAAACAAACTCATTTCACTATTCATTTGCGCGGATTGATTTGATAGTTTTTGAGCTCTAGACCCACGGTGACGGTTTTTGACGAGAGTATAGTCAAAATGTTCATGGTGAGATAGCGATCATGCCTCCGAGAGCAGAACATCGACCCACAAAGTCTCAGGTCAGTTCTTCTCAATTTATTGTTTTTGAACCTAAAATGTGGAAATGATGAAATCTTTGTCTTGGGGGGGTTATTTTTGAAAATGTTAGTTTTAAACGAGTCTCTAGGGGGGGCACCCATAGGGTAGGTCCTTATTTTAGCTAAAATGGTGAATTTGGATTGTTTTTAGGCATTTTAGGGAGCCGTTTGGGGGTTAGGGATAGGACCATTTAAGGTGGCGTTTGGGACTAGCCACCTTACAAGACAGCAGTTACGGAACCGCCCTCTGCATAGGGCAGCGGTTCGCGACAGAAAATAAAAACAATGCTTTCCTTTACTTATTTTTGACATTTTTAGCACTTTTACATGTTTTTAATAGTTTTTCAAATCATATTTTGATATTAACTTACTCCTTTTTTGTGTTTTTGGGTGTATGCAGAAGAAGGAGGAGTATATTAGATGGAGCCGGGAGAGGGAGTGTGATTGGCTCCCAGCAGTGTTAGAGGCACTCTCTCAGGCAGAGCGAGATACCCTTCAGAGGGATGGCATTTGGAGGATTGCACAGGTCCCTCATGTTGCTCCTGCTAGTCACATACTATGTGACTTATTTTCATACTGGGATGCAGATTGAAACACCTTCCGATTGCCAGGAGTTAGGGGTGAGTGGACCATCACCCTGGAGGATGTTTACCATATACTAGGGGTTCCGATCCTTGGGCGGCAGCTATCTCTTAAGACAATAGTATCAAGATCTCAGGTGGTTTAGTGGGCCACCTATATGGGGGATGCAGTTGTTTCGATGGGGTTGAAGAAGGGAGTGAGGATCCGCTCTATTGTTGAGACAGACATTCATGTGCTCTGCAAGGCCATCATGGGCATCCTTGCTTTGAGATTGATTGGGGACAAGGGAGGGGACACCCTCTTATATTGTTGGGCCCCCATTATTACATAGATTGAGGGCCATGGATGTGTCTACGCTTGGGGAGCAGACATCCTTGGGACCACCTACCATGATTTGTACAGGGTGGTCCGACTACAAGGACAGTCACTGAGCCACCCGAATCTTGTCATGAGTTGGGTGTATGAGCATCTCACTCCGTATGGGAGAGGTGTAGAGGCATAGGATCACTGGGGCCATATCAGGGCAGTGAGGTGGATAGGGATGACTGTTATTAGAGCACCCCACCAGCCAGTGGCCTCTTTGACTACTGTAGATATGGAGGCCACTCCTTATTAGGCCATGGTAGGGCTATGGGGAGAGGAGACCATTACATTGATTACTTGTCAGACTACCAGTCAGCTGGTAGATAGGGCGGGGAAGTTGGAGATCCACCCCTTTGATAGAGTACCATAGCAGTTTGGCCTCCCGTATATTGACATGTTTCCTCCGGTGGGGCCAGTGTATAGATCTATTCGTGAGGCTCAGGGAGGTCCTAGAGGCCGGGGTTGGACCATTGTTACTCCTGGTGTTCCTATTGCGGCTAAGAGGGTGGTACGTGCTCGAGGGAGAGCTAGTGCTCCTTAGGCACCTTTACTTCGGAATTGCCACCTGGTCCCACCCATAGCAGTGATGAGCCCATTAACGTGGACTCCGAGTCTGAGGAGTTCATTGGGGGAGAGATAGAGGAGGATATAAAGGAGATGGAGATCGGTGGGACGGGTGGGGAGGATGATAGTGATCCCGAGTGGCATGATACTCAGGAGATCCTACGGGCTGAGAGGGTGGAGTGGAGTGCAGAGAGGGTGACTCTAGTCTCAGAGGAGTTTCTCTCTCAGGATTTAGGGGGAGATGGCGAGTCCATTGCAGGCCATCACATTGCCCCAGACATGGGAGAGGGACACCAGTCAATGGCAACATCAGTGGCAGGCGCAGATCCTAGAGATCCTTCCTGGAGGCCTGGCGATCCGAGTGAGTTGCTACTCTTCTCTTGACTTTGTTTTAGTTAGAATTGTCTTAGTTGTTATTTCTTTTTGTTTCGTTTATTCTTGGTTTTATTTTTGATCATTTTCTAACTTGTTTTCTCCTTTATTTGCAGTGACTGCTGATGAGTGGCGAGACTTGATTTTCTGAGTATGTACAGATACCTTGTTGCTCCCCTCAGAGAAGACTCGTGCTGAGCTTTCTGTGGATGTGGGGGAGCCTTCAGCAGCCGGTAGGCATACCGATGTTTTTTCCTCTGTCTGGCATGTGGCGAAGATCATGACTTCTCTCCACACTGAGGTAGCTGGATATAGGATGGCCGAGCGCTTGATGAGGAGGAGTCATTCTCATAGTGAGACGGTAGCTACTGGCCGTGACCGCGAGCCCTTAGTGCATTCAGAGCACCAGCGTAGCCGGAGTCCTAGACGTGGTGCGTTCTGAGGGATCCCATATTTGAGAGGCCATTTTTGTAGTTTTTATCAGATATTTATATGAGTGTTTTTGTACTCTTCGGGCTCATTGAGCATTTTGACCATGCCTAGTGCATGATGGCATTGTATATAAAACTTGATATATATATATATATATATATATTTAGGATCTAGACTCTTGGTGCCTAGAATTTCATGATTTGTTTCCACATGTCTACTAGATGTTTTTAGAGTACTTGTTTTCATGCTTTTTAGTATGTATGCAATGGATGACAAATGATAACAAATGTTTGAGCAAATGTTTCTCTTTTTTATGCTTTTGTAATGCTGATATGAGATGATACAAACATATGGTAGTACTGAAATTTTGAACTCTTTGGGCAATGTTTGTAATTTCTTCTTATGTTGGCAAAACGTGATGAATGTATAGTGATAAAGAGATGAATTTGCCCCATTCCCAACTCCACGTAACCAGTAAGATGCGAGGGCTCAACACCAAGGGTGAGGAAGGGCACAAATTGTATGAGTTGGACTGAATGGAACGATGAGAGATAGACAAACCAGTAATAGAAACCAAACTTAGACCTACACACCTACCCTACTCAGAGCTACTACCAAGCTTAGAAGGCCACTTACTTTCCAGTTTATCTAGACTTAGATTCATAAATGGCAACTTGGTTGACAAAATCTGGTTTTGAGGATTTGATCTCTTTGGAATTTGGATATTTGTTTTCTCTTAATATAATTTGATTTGTGCTTCCAGCATACCAAGATTTGTTAATTTGTGTGAATGGACCCCCCACACCCTGCCTCATGCCACTAGTAAGAAGCATGGGTTTGTCACCAAAGGAAAGATATAGGTGAGTAAGGGCACTTATTTCCTTTCCCAACCTCACACCACCAGTAAGAGATGTGGGCTTATCATTGAAGGTTGGTGGGGCAAAGAAGTGTGTAAAATAAAATATTCTTGTTTGCTTGGTGCTTTTGATTCCATTTGATTTTGACATTTCTGATCTATGAATTTGGGATATCCTTTCTTTCAAAGATATTTAAGAGGGATAGATGTGACACCAAGAAGCTTCTAGAATAGACCGTAGGTGAGGACAACTTCACCTAGTAGAAAGAAAGAGCAAAACCAAGTATGCAGGCCTTGGTATGGTTTTCGTCAATACTTGTCTGTCAAACTTGATGAGAAGATTTGAAAATACTTGATGATGTTTGAAGAGATGTGTTTTGAATTATTTTGCCAATATTTTCAGAAATTTGTAACAGATTGCTTAAGAGTAAGCTCCTGGACTACAATTTTTACGAAATGAGTGGATGGAGAATGAAACAACTAAATGACTAATGCAATGTAGGTAGCTATAATGTACAAGTGGTGATTCTGATGTCTTATGCGTAAAATCATTTAAGATGCAAGGAATTGACAGTTTCATTGAATTCCTCACCTTCTAGTGTGCACAAAAGATACACACTATTTACTGTAGTCCTTCATGACTCGATATGGGCCCAACCACTTGGGCCAGAACTTCCTTCCTTCGCCGGTTTTCTTATCGATTCAGGCTGTCTAGCCTTAGAACTAGATCTCCCTCATATATTTCTTGCTCATATAATTTTTTGTTATATTACCAGCACATCCAGTTAGCATAGGCTCTTGTGCCATTGTTCGAATTTCAGCCTGGCCTCATCAAGGCTTTCCAGTTGAGAGAGGTGTGCCTCCCTATAAGCTTCTTCGTCCAAAATCCCTTGTAATGAGATACAAAGACTGGGTATTTCAACCTCAAGTGGGAGAACTGCTTCTGCCCTGAATACCAGCGAGAAAGGGGTTGCTCCTATTGGTGTTCTTATTGAGGTTTGATGGTCCCACAAGGCCGGATATAGTTTTAAATGTCAATCTCACTTGTTCTCCTTAATTTTTTTGAGGAGAATAGCCTTTAATGTTTTGTTTGTCGCTTCGGCTTGCCCATTGGCTTGAGGGTAGTAAAGAGAGGCCATGTGATGGTTTATTTTGAATTTTCTACATAACTCATAGACCTCATCATTTTTAAAAGGATGTGTCATTATCTAGAGATAATGACTTGTGGGACACCATACCTGTAAATGATTTGGTTTAGAATGAATTTGGCAATTACTGAACCTGGTACGGTGGTGAGGGGCATGGCCTCCACCCATTTGGTAAAATATTCCATGGCTGTAATTATAAAATTATGGCCATCGGTTGATGAGGGAGAGAATTTCCCTATCAAGTCCAGACCCCACGTGGAGAAGGGCCACGAGGTCACTATTGGTTGTAGGGATTGTGCTAGCATGTGAATCTTGTGAGAGAATTCTTGGCATTTGTGGCACTTACGTACAAATTCTACTACGTCATGCTCGAGAGTGGGCCAAAAATAGCCCATCCAATGTATTTTTCGAGTGGTGGCGTGACCACCGAAGTGGCCTCCACATATCCCACTATGGGATTCATGAAGAATCTTCTTAGATTCTTCTATGTTGATGCATCTTAGAAGCATGCCATCAAAGGCTTTACGATAGAGTACCTGTTCTAAAACAACATATTTAGTGGTAATAATGTGTAACCACCTTCTTTGTTGTGATGTGGCACCTTCCGAGTATGTGTGGTCTATGATAAAATTGATGATATCAGTGTACCAGGGACATGTAGAGATGGGAGGCCTGGTTTCAACAAAGTATATACACTCATCAGGAAAGTCCAGATTTACCAGATCGCCTCCATCTAATGGATTGTCAGCTAACCAATCTGTAATGATTTGTCCCTTAATGAATTTTTGGTTTACGAATGTGAACTCAAATTCACCCATTAAGGTTATGAAATGTCCAACCTTTTTAGATAAAGATCCTTGCGTGAGAAATGTTCGTAAATGATCTATCTTTACAATGACCCTTGTTTCTTGGTTTAACATGTAATGTCTTAAATGTTTTGTTGCAAAGACTATGGCAAGGCATTCTCTCTCTGCCTATGTTATAATGTGTTTCATAATCGAGCAACGTTTGGATAATGAAATAGACCGCACATTCTCGTTTATCAGTCTTCTTGAGCCAGCATGCCAGGCTAGCGAGACATGAGTGGCTCGTGAGTATTAGGATCAAAGGGTGGTCTGGTTTGGGAGGCATTAGCGTGGGTGGAGACAACAAGAAGTGTTTAACTACTTCGAAGGCCTCGTTGCATTCTTCAGTCCAATCAATGTTATAATATTTCTTTAATAGATTGTTGATTGGATGAATGAAAAAACTTAAATCTGGGATGAACCTTCGCATTGCACTGAGTTTCCCAAGAAATGACCTGATTCCAGACTCGTCTGATGGTGGGATCATTTGAGAATATCCTGTATTTTGGCTGGATCAATATCAATCCCTCGTGAAGATATAATGTAGCCCAGAAGTTTACCTCCTGTCACACCAAACATGCACTTCTCTGGGTTTAATGTGACACCATATTCAATTAATCATGAGAGGATGATACAGAAGCACTTCTGGATGATCACAATGCATTTCTTAGCCTTGGCCAACAAGTCATCCACATAGGATTCCAAAATTTTATGGATAAGATCGTGGAATATATATGTCATTGCCCATTGATATGTAGCGCCGGCATTTTAAAGACCAAATGGCATGACAACATAGCAATAAGTTCCCCAGGGAGTTATGAATGTAGTTTTGGCTTGATCCTTTTCAAATATTTTAATCTGATTATACCCTGAGAACCCATCCATGAGGGACAACAGTTCAACCAGTTGTTGCATCAATGATAACGTTAATGGATGGTAATGGGAAGTCATCCTTGGGACAAGCTTTGTTAATATCCTGAAAATCTATGCAAATGTGTATCTTCCCATTCTTTTTGAGGATAAGGACAATATTAGATACCCATTGTGAATAGTCAATGGGCTTGATGAATCCCACTTAGAGAAGTTTTATTACTTCCTCTTTTACCATGAGAGCCACTTTTGGCTTCGTTGGTCTTGATTTATGTTTAATTGGTTTTGCATCTGGTTTAGTGACAAGATTATGTACCATGACATGTGGTGCGATGCCCGTCATTTCTTTATAGTTAAATGTGAAAGCCTTTTGATGTTATTTGAGGATTTGGGTGTGTATTTCTATCTCTTCCAGAGTTAAAGAGGATCCCAACTTCAAAAATTTTGGTTCTTCCTCCGTTCCAATGTTTATGTCAATGGTTTCTTCTATTAAAAAAGCGTTACCTTCTTCAAATTCAGGTGGGGCTGGAGGTAGTTCCAAGCTTTCTCCATTTGTCTATCTCGTAGATATCAAGATCCTTCTGTGAAGGAGACTCTACCATGGAATTTCCAAAATAGGAAGAGGAATGTGGTATTAGGGAAAGATCAACTATACGGTGAGCAAGGTGTAGCTCCACATAGGTGTTTAGATATTCGAGAGTGATTCTATCATCATCAAAGTGATCCATGATAGAAAAATCATCCTCAGCTTCTCCATGAGTCAGAAGTGAGTTTGTTGGTATTTTATGCACACTAATGGTTCGGTATGAAGTGATACTGTGAAATTTGTATCTTCCAACTTGTTGTTTGGAGTGAAACGCGGAAGTTGAGGTTACTATTGAGTCTATGAGAAGGTTCTTCTCTGCTGGGATTGCTTTAATTGATATGAAGTAAAATCCCTTGCTTAGATCTAATACTGCTGTTTTGTATAGTTGTAAATGTTCAGCCCTAGTTTCATATACCTCATAGACTTGGTTTGTAACTTTTTGCGAGTCTCCTAGCACGCTAATGTTATTGATGCCCATTCTTTTGGCTATGATGATGCCAAGGAGGAGAGCTTCGTACTCATCCCCGTTTTTTGTACATTCAAAGTTTAATTTAAAGGTGAAAGACAGGATCTTTCCCTCAGGTGAAGTAAAGATTACTCCCGCCCCAGCTCCAAAGCGACATCTAGCTCCATCGAAGTGGAAGCGTCCAATACTTGCTTGGAAAAATGGATGTTGGGATATCTGTCGTATCTATTTCCTTTGCTTCGGTTACTTCTACCATAAAAATTTCATTTAATGGAAGAGAAAGAAATTCACAGGGTACATCCCATACCCATAGAATCAAATGGTAGGAGGATAGGTAAGTATTTGTCTAAAAACTCAATAATTTTTGTGGTAGTCCCTAGTGACACCGTTTCTATAACATTGATCTCATTTTTGAGTGTTGGAATGTCCTTGACTAGATTTGTAATCTCCAACTCTGTGGTGGGTATCAACTTCTCTTTTGGTTTTGAACTAATTGGTTTGATAAGCTGATTTTTTGGGAGTTCAAACTCAGAGTGAACTCTCGGTCTTTTCTTCAGATCAGCTAGGTGTATATCGAATGGTTTTGGGTCACCTTATGCCACAAATATTTTCTCTAAGTGTATAAATATTATTTCTTGGAATAACGTGGAAGGGATTTCCTTTATGCAGTGTATCCTTGGCCGACCGAGGATCATATTATAATTAGTTTCCTGATCTATAATATAAAATTTGGTGAGGACCATCTTGGGTCCTAAAGTGACTAGTAAAACTATGGTTCCAATCAAAGTGGCCTTGAGGGTATCATATCCTCTTAACGTATTTTGTGTTGTGGAACAATTTGTCTCTCCATATCCTAAATTTTGAAGAAAAGCGAAGGGGACTATGTTAATTGCTGCCCCTTCATCAACCATTACACGGTTAACATTATTATTGTAAATCCATAATTGCAAATGTAAATCTGGGTCGCCTCTTCGTGCAATCTCAACATATTTTGGCATTTTGCTTATACCAAATATAAATTAAGTATCCCTATCTAGTTGCACCTGGCGGATAAACATCAAAGTCTACATGGTTTAATTACGTTTCCGGAGGAGGAGTGATGTTGATTAAATGACCAAGGCCTAATGCTTATAAAAGGGAAACCCTATGGGCTGGAGAATTTTTTAACAAGTCCAAAAAGGAAATGTGAGAGAAGGTTTTAGTTAAGTCATTAATTAAATCGTAGGTGCCTATGGGTTTTACCAATGTTTGTTGAATGTTGTCTAGTTCCAATGGATACCTTGGAGTTGGTTGAGAAGAATAATCTTGTGTTCTTGTTATGGTCTTCTACTCGGTAACTCGGTGTCTTATTCCACTAGGCCAACTATCTTAGTTTGGGGTTGAGTTCCTAGTTGGGGTACGACTAGTGGATTTAATGAAGTTGAAGCTTTGTGATCATTGTTTCCTATTATGCCACCCTATTTGTTTTTCCTTTAGGATATAGCATGTTATTTTTAGAATTATTTGGGAGTGGATCATTAAAGATCTTAATGGGTGCATTTTGAGGGGAAATTGCCCCTACATAAGTGTTTAGCATAGGTATTACAAAATTTTCTAAAAACATATCTATAAAGAGTTGCTTTTGATCTTCTGGCAAACGTTGCATGAATTTATTGTAGTCACGACAAGTCCTAGTATCGTGGCCTTGAATCTTGTGGAAGCCACAATACAAATTGGGATTATAATCTCGAGGCTGTTGATTTAAAACTTATTGTGGCCCAAAACTCTGATAAGGTTGCTAGTTGTTAGAGGTAAAATTTTGAGGATGTTGCCTTTGGTTTTGACTTTGATATCCAATTGGGTTTTAATTTAGACCTTGTGTTTGGATTTGTCATTTTTGTTGGTTGTTATTGTGGTCGCGGTGGATGATTAAAATCCACTACGTTGATTATTGGAGTAAAATTTTTATTTCACTAATTATTAACAGGTAAATGAAATGTTTACAACATTTTCCCTTTTAACTTGGTCAGTTACTCTATCTGTTGTAACTCCGCAGTTCTTGTTAAGGATCTTAGGTCCTTGATTAGTGTTCTTGGTATTAGAATAGGCTGTGGTGTTTTGATTGGGAGTGGCTAATTTCCCATTTGTTCCATATGTTTTATGACCACTATCTATTGCTGCTTGGTCGATTCGGAGAGCACTCTTGAGTACTTCATCGTAAGTTCTTAGTGGGAACTTCTGGACTTCTTCCTTTATCTCTCTATTGAGAGAATTAAGAAAAAAACACTATAGTTCCATTGATCCATGTTTGAGCACTTGCTGATGAGTAGAGAACCGTATGCCATCTTTGAATAAAATGACTAGCGGATTCATTATGTTCTTGTTTAATATGCAAGAACTCCTTGATTCCCGTTCTTAACAATTTGTTCATATCAAAAGCTTTGATAAACTCAGACACAAGTTGTTTGAATGAGTGTATTGAGGCTTCATGTATTCTATAATACCAATCAAGGGCAATACCTTCTAAAGTTTTAGGGAATATTTTAGCAACAACCCTGTCCCAAGGGAGTAATTCCCTTATGGATGTGGCGTAGGCTTTAATGTGTGCGTTTGGATCCCCTTCCCCTTTATATTTGGGTAAATCGGGAAGAGGTCTTGGAAGCATAATACTTCGTATGGTGAAGTCTAGGGGTTCTTTTAAATATTCTGAGTAAGTCCCTACTGCGTAGGCCTCGACCATCGATGGTGCTTGCTGAGGGGGTGGGGGTGGCAAGGGTTGTTGATATGACATAGCATATGCATTTGTAGGGACATAAGGGAATCCCTGTGGTTGAAGGAACATCCGAGGAGAAGAACATGTTTCCTTGTGATGACTTTGAATAAATGTTTAAGTAAGGAGGAGCATTGTTCTGGTATGGGTTGTTTGGTGCCAAGCCGGGAGGTGTCATGTTTTCTACTGGAGCGGTGTTTGAAAATGCAGTCCTAGTTGGCGTTTGTTGTGGGTAATTATACAGATGTTGGTAACGAAAATGGCCACTAAACAAAAGGTGTACTTGATCTCAATGAAGTCAAAATACAATGAGAAACTAGAGCACATTAATTTTCTTGTAGAGAGGAGGTAGATTGCAGGGATAATTTGTAAAACATTATACAGGAATGCTATCAGGGTTACTGCCACTAAATATCTGCACTCCACCATACACAAATCACACATTATATGTCCATTAAATTGGATAAGAAATGTTTCCAAAACATTATATATTATGTATGATTGATAGAAGTACACTTTTCAATTAAAAGTGAAATCCCTGACCTGAATGCATAGACATCTTTGAAGTTGGGCCGTGTCTTCTTCACCATCGGTGTCAAATTTAATCTTATTTCTCACAATGACTATGATGGACAGAGCAAGTAATGCGGCGGTAGCCATTCTCATAATCAAGCTAACTATCACATAATTCTTAGTGGATTTCGCCATTTTCTTTCTTTTTCTTTCTCGATCTCTGTTTTAAAAACGAATGAAAATATCTGGTCCTGCTTCAGCTATTTGTAGTATGATTTGCTGGTCTCTCGTCTGGGATTTCTCGTCAATTTAATTGCGCGGTTTTGTTTATTTTGAAATGATCGGGGGAAATATGTTGGTTATTCTGACCAGAAATGTCGATTTGTTTGCGTTTCGTTTATCATAGTTGCTGATGATTCCCAAGTAACAATTAACTTCGAAAAACTTTGGCTGTTAGCTTTGGCCTGCACTGGATCTGCCGCCTCACTATGGAGGTCACGAACATCTATTAATTAATAGGCGCAATATAGACGCCTACTTTGGCACTCACTCAACGAAATAAAATAGTATGTTTGTGTTCACCCACCAACAGCAAATAGCGTTAAGTATGTAAGGTCTCTAATCTTAACTAAGTTAACGAACTTGTTATATAAACTCTTCCTTTATTTTTAATCTAGTTATTTGCTATAATTTTAGTGCATTTATTGATTATTGTTTTTAATTATACTTACATTGAAACTTGTTCCTTGTGTTTGTTCCATTTTTGACATGTTTCTTTATGTTCTATCAGAGTTTCAACCCTTATAACTAAATAATTTACCCATTAACTCTTTAATCTTCTTTGTTTGACCTAGTTTTCTTCTCCTTCTCCCTATTTTCATTCTCTCCATGGTTTTCTCTCCCCTCCCTAGTCTACTAGCCACTCTTCCAAAACTATAACATAGTATAGTTTGATCAGCTAAAACCCTATCACTATGTTGTTGGTTCCCTTTCTTTGTGGACGCCTTTGACCCCTAAGTTAGTTGCCTCGCCAAAACCATATTTTTATGGTTATGGTTGTGTTAAGTAAAAGGATTTTTCACCCAATCTTTTGGGTTTATTTTTCCTTTTTCTTTGGACATTTTTTGCATTGAATATTGTTGATGATTGCCTCTAAATTTGTGAACAGCTGCATATGATTTTGCATTGTAATTTGAATTATGTATTTTGGTTTTATTTTATGAGTTATATATTTATTAAATTTAATTACAATGTTCTATGGTTAGTTTAGTTTATTTGTTGGAGTAAAACCACTTTCAACATTTACATTTTGGTGAACGCACGTTGTTTTGCTCAATTGTTGCCTTCTTGGATCAGATCTTGTAATGTAGCCAAATTCTAACCAAACATGATTTACTGCAAATAATATAAACTCCAAAGAAAATAGATCTCCTTCTTCGTTATCAAATAATGAATTAAAATGTTTCTTAAATAGGAAAAAAAATTCCCAACTCGATTTTCCAAGTAAACTCTAACTAACTTTGACTAGAGTCTACTCTAAGTGGTGGAAATTACTATTTGTAGTATTTTACTAGAACCTGCTATTCTTAGTAAGTTCGCATGCTTATTCATACGAGAAACAGAAATTTCCATGCCATATTCTGCATTCCTAAATTAGAGGAATTTCCAACTTACTAACTCATAATGCAACTAATAGAATAAAATTAACTAATGCCCAAAAATAGGGAAAAATTGAACTACAACTTAAATCCTAATTTTTGTCCTCAAGATGGCGGATTTAGGGCCTGAAAATGTGTTGAAAAACTTACTCCAATTGATAGGGCTGGTTACTAGTGAGTTCCTCTCATTGAAAGCATGTGGTTTAAAAAAAAAACGGACTCAAATGGACACCCGAGAGCTCAAGTTATGACCTTGTCAAATTCTTGCTAATTTTGGCGCATCATTCTCCCCTACTTGAAAAAAACGCATCTCCTGCAAGTTGTCTTCTTCAAACTCCTTCCATTTATCTGTATCCAAATTTTTAATCTCCCACTCTATGACCCAAATATTTTCCTCTTGTTCCATTCATTTCCAATGGACCAAATATTTGTTTGTATTTCCCATGTCACATGTCCATTATTTTCTTATCTAGAATCTGATCCATTTTTTCTCTTCTTCTTCACCAAAACTTGTTGCCTCTAATTTACTACTTGATAAATAACATCCCCTTCTACACAATCTCCATAAAAATAATACAAATCTGAAACATTAAACACTAGAGAAATATCAAAATTCCTTCGCAATTCTACCTCATAAGCATTATCATTTTTTTTTTCACAATTTTACAAAGACCAATCTTCTTGTACTTCAACTTGTTATAGGTTCGTTTTCGAAACCTTTCCTTTCCACAGATACACCATAACCAATTCAACAAATTGTAAATACCTTTCTCCGTCTGTGCACATCTGTTATTTCCTTATACTTATCATTACTATTCTACACCTTCTTTGGCACTTCTTCCTGTAATTCTTGTATATGTTTGGCAAATGCTTCTACATCATCACTGACTCTACCATCGACTGGTAGTTGTACCAAATCTAACACCCCATTTGGATTACTCCCATAAAAAAATGAAAATGAAGAGTTTTCTGTGGATCTATTTATGGAATTGCTATATGAAAACTCATCTTGTGGTAATGCTAAGTCCTATTGTTTCATGGCTTTTCCCCAACGATGCACCTTAATAGGTTTCTCAAACTCTAATTTACCACCTCTGTTTTCCCATCAATCTAAGTATGATAGGCACTACTGAATTATAGTTGAGTTCCCTATTTATTCCATAAAGTCTTCTAGAAGTGACTTAAGAACCTTGTGTCCCTATTTGAAGTGATGGTTTTTAGAACACCATGCAAATGAACAAATTCTTTGAGAAACAAATTGGCTACGCATGTCGCATCACTTGTTTTCTTAGCAGGCATTAAAATGAACCATCTTAGAAAAGCTATCAAAAACCACATAAATTGAGTCATTACCTCGTTGTGTTTTTTGTAATCCTAAATCAAAACCCATACTCAGATCTATCCATGAACCTTTAGGAACAGGCAACAACATATAGAACCCTATATTTTGTGCATGACCTTTCGAGACTTGATGAATTCAACAACTCTCTAGATATCTTCCCACATATTTTTTCATGCTTTGGCCAATAGTATTTCTCTACTACCAAGACTATCATTCTTATCTTTACCAAAATTCCTAGCCAATCCTCCACTATGCAACTCTTTCACAATATTCTCTCTTATAGACCCAACTAGAATATATAGTTGGCATCCCTCTCACTAGGTAGTCATCCTATAAAATGTACTAATCCAGCACATCTCCTGCATATGTCTGATAATGGACAAATGAACCTTTCAACATTATCCTTGAAATCAGTAGTCAGAAGAATACAAACCCTTTATTGATTCAAGACCCACCACCTCATTTTCCATAGTGGTAAACAAAGTCACGTGCCTACTCAATGCATCTGCAACTTGATTATGTTTTCCTAATTTATGTTTTGGAGAAAAATTATAACCCTACAAAAAAGATACCCACTTTGCATGCCTACTATTCAACTTCTTTTGTGTATTCACATACTTCATAGCTATGTGGTTTTTAAATAACACAAAATCCTTAGGCACTATGTAATGCCTCCAATGCCTTAATGCTTGTACAATTGCATAAATTTCCATATCATAAGTATAGTAGTTATTTCTTACCTCATTCAACTTATCATTAAAGAAAGCTACTGGATTTCCACCTTGAGTTAGAAAAACACCAATACCCATATGTGAGGTGTTACAATCAACCTCAAACACTTTATCAAAATATGGTAGAGCCAAAATGGGTGCCTCTGTCACCTTCTTCTTCAAGAACTGAAAACTTTCCTCAACTACCTTTGTCCACAAAAACTCCCTTCCTTTGGTGCAATCTATTATAGGTGCTACAATATTGCTGAAATTTTTTAATAAAATTTCTGTAAAATCTTGTTAGACCATGAAAGACTTCTTACCTCTATTATACTCCATGTGCAGTAGGCCATTCAATAATTACCTTTATATTTTGTAAGTCCATCTATACCCCATATGCTGAAATAATAAAGCCTAAGAATACCAAACTATCTTTCATAAATATGCACTTATTCATATTTGCATAGAGTTTTTATTTCCTTAACACTTCAAATATCACGCTTAGATGCCTCAAATGTTCTTCCTTAGATTTTACTAAAGATCAATATATCATCAAAATACACCACAACAAACTTACCATTATACTCCTGCAGCATGGTGTTTATCAGTCTCATAAAAGTACTAGGTGCATTAGATAACCCGAATGGCATCACCAACAACTCATATAATACATTTTCCTATCTTGAATGTTGGTTTCCACTCGTTTCCTTCTCTGATTTGAATATGATGGTAACCACATCGAAGATCAATCTTGGTGAAATACCGAGATCTGTTAAGCACATCCATCATATCATCAAGGTGAGGTATTGGGTACCTATACTTGATTGTAATTTTATTGATTGTCTATGCTATCCAGTGCACATTCTCCATGTTCCATCCTTCTTTGGTTTTAATAAAGCTGGGGTTGCACACAGACTCATGCTCTCCCTTATGACCCCCTTTCTCATGAGCTCTGCCACTTTCCTATTCAACTCAGCATGCAATGTCGGGCTCATCCTATAAGCCGCTTGATTTGGGAGTGAAGACCCTGGAATCAAATCAATATGGTGTTGAATATCTCTTTTGGGTGGTAATCCATCTGGTAGCTCATCAGGAATAACATCAGAAAATTCTTTTATTAATTTAGTTTTTTCTACTGGTATTTGTGCACTTGCAGGTTCATCCTTATTTGCGACTAGTGCATAACAAAAACTGGTTGCCTTTTCCTCCTTCACAAATTCCTTTGCAAAAGCATATTTTCAGCCTTCCCCTCTTCCTTAAGTAGGTAGTAAAACTATTTTTGTGCCATCCTTCCAAAAAGTATAAGTATTCTTTCCCCCGTCATGAATAACTTTCCTATCAAATTGCCATGGTCTTCCTAGTAGCATATGACATGCATCCATAGGAATAACATCACACCAAATCTCATCCTTGTAACTTTTCCTAATAGAAAAACTTATTAAACATATCTTATCAATAGTAACTTCATTACCCTTTTTAAACCATGCAATACGGTAAGGGTTAGGATTCTTCTCACAATGCAGACCCAATTTCTCGACCATCTCATTTGAAACCATGTTCTCACAACTACCACCATCAATAATAACATTACATACCTTTCCTCTTGAAGTGCATCTTGTTCTGAAAATATTTGTATGCAGCCATGTATCCCCCTTGATATCCTTTCTTGGAGCAATCATCTGTCCTCTTGATCATCAAATTTTCTCCAACATTTGGTGGAATTTCTAGGTCCTGTTCATCTTCTACTTGTTCAGCTTCAACAAGATTTACTCTTGGTGCATCTCCTTGCCTCTTGTCATGTGTATAAGAATGCGGGCATTCAAAATCCCGATGCCCCTCTTCACCACATCTGTAACAAATAAATGGTCTTCGTGGAGCCTCCCATCCTCTATCGCCAGGGTATCCTCTGCCCCTAGAAAATCTTCTAGGCCTCTTTGTTGATTTTGGAAATCCATTGATCTCCCTATCTTCTTGCTTTTCCAATCTGTGAGATAATTCTCCCCTACCTTGGTTGAAACCAGCTCATCCCTAGAAAGGAAGATGAGGCCCCCCTATTCATTCCAGGTGATCTCCTAAAACTTTGACAATTTTTTTTTTCCTCGGCCTTTAAGGCTAATTGATAGGCATCCTCCATGCTCTTAATCCTATGCATACTTATCTCATCTTGAATAGAAAATTTTAATCCATTTACATACCTTGCAGCCATTTTTTCCTCAGTTTCTTCATGCTCTACGTGAATGGACAACTTGTAGAACTCATCTATGTATTCTTGCACTGTTTGTAAGTTTTGTCTGAGATTCTAAAACCTCCTGTAAAGGGTTTGTGCATAATCCATAGGGAGAAATTTATCTTTCAACTTCTTCTCCATCTTACTCCACATCCTAATTCTTTCTTTCCCCTTTCTTGACCGCTCTTTCTGTAGGTGATCCCACCATAACATAGCATGACCTTTCAATTTCGTGCATGCAAATTTTACCTTCTTTTCTTCTGACATAGCCTTCCACTCAAAACATTTCCCCATGCTAGTCAACCAGTCTATCAGCTCCTCTGGTTTTAGACTACCACCATACTCTGAAACATCAACTCTTATCCCATTGATTCCTTAGTTTCCTTCTAATGCAACTTTTAGAAGCATCTATTTCTTCAAAAGTTCTGTTTGAGATAAATCTCCTATAAAGGGTTTGGTGCACTTGCATTTCCTCCTCTTCACAAACTTCTTCTTCATCTATGCCATCTCCACCTTGATTTCCTCTTTGGGTTATCATTGCAACAAGCACAACAACTTGCCTCTATAGATCTTGCAGATTTCTGTTCATCTACTCAATATTGCCTCCTCTTCCTCTTCCTCTTCTTGCCATTATTTTAAAAAGACTCGAACCTGCTCTGATACCAAATAATGTAGCCACATTCTAACCAAACATGATTTACTGCAAATAATATGAACTCCAAAGAAAATAAATCTCCTTCTTCGTTATCCAATAATGAATTAAAATGTTTCTTAAATAAGAAAACAACTCCCAACTCGAGTTTCCTAGTAAAGTCTAACTAACTCTGACTAAATCTACTCTAGGTGGTGAAAATTACTATTTTTAGCAGTTTACTAGAACCTGCTATTCTTAGTAAGTTCGTATGCTTATTCATACAGGCACAGAAATTGCCATGCATCTTCTACATCCCTAAATTAGAGGAATTTACAACTTTCTAACTCATAATGCAATCATTAGACTAAAATTAAGTAATTCCCAAAAATAGGAAAAAACCAAACAACAACTTAAATCCTAATTTTCGGCCTCAAGATGGCTGATTTAGGGCCCGAAATGTGTCAAAAACTTGCCCCGACCAATAGGGCTGGTTTCCGCTGCGTTCATCTCATTGAAACATGTGGTTTAAAAACAAAATGGACTCAAACGGACACCCGAAGCTCAATTTATGACCTTGTCAAGTTCTTGCTAATTTTGGCGCATCATCTTGCTTTTGTTGGCGATAAATCTTATTGTTCTACAACATGTTCCATTTTACTTGTTTGCAATATCTTATCCTTTTCTTTTAAAAGTTACATTGAAAATCTTATTGTGCTTCAAATGACTTAGCCCTTAGATAAAAAATTTCAAGTTGGGTTCCTTTCTATAATCCCACATTTTAATGGAAAACATAAATTTTAAATGACATAATTGTTTTATAAGTTTAAAAGTGTTCTCTTCAAATATAGTAAGAGTAATACAAATTTGATAATATATGCACAACAACCTATTGATTCCTTTGTACAACATGTGAAAACCCTTTGAAAAAGAGATAATATTGATATAGATACTTGTTGTCATGTACGGATTCACGTTTCTTATGTGAATGCAATAAAATATAAGATAATGATTATTGGAAAGTAAATGTTAAGGATCGTGATTATGAGGCCGAAATAGAAGACAACAAGAAATAAGATCTTATATTAATATATAATTAATAAATATACTAGTGTAGACACCTAAATCTAGGAATTAGGTGTTTGATAATCACTAATTTTGTGTATATCCCTTATTTACGAAATTTATTCAGAAACTGAGAATAAATGCATTATCATTTCCTATCCTAAGGATTGCAAATGCTCCTCATTCTCTCACTCAAATTCTCATAAACCTACATGTATTATCTAAATTCTTATAAACATCTCTTTCCTACTTCTAGGACTCTCCCAACACTCTCATCACAACATCCATCTTGTAGACACTACCGCCCAATATGACACTAGTGTATGAAAAATTGCACTACATTCCTTTGCTTCTTAATGGTCTAAAGTTTTAATTTTATCCTAATTCCCCTTTCTAGGTCAAAAACCTTATTTCAGAATTATATCTCATGAAAACTCATAATAGCAATTCAAACATTCTCATTTACTCACTTGGAGACTTAGGAATCACTTGACTCCTAATTATAAATAGATAGCGAAACATGATTCTCATCTCCAAATCTCACGAAAAAATGCACTAAACTTCCATAAATAAGAGAATTCTTCTATAAAGGAAGGGCTCTATATATCACCTCACCTCTGATATAACCGAACACCGGGGAGCGGAGTGGAGTGCCGATGGTATCGTCTAGGAAATGTTTTTGTCAACATGGCACAAAAAATAACATTGAAAAAATAAGACAATTAGGTTGCAAGCATCGAAGCCTTTAGATCCATTTAATATTTGTGAGCTTTAAAATACAAAAATAAATAAATAGAGTTTGTCTCAAATCGAGATAAATCAGTGGCCAAGTATTTCATAAAGGTACATGTAATGCCTTTATCTTATTAATCTATGGTTTTCAAAATTGTATTCTAAATATAGTGTTTTATTTTTGAAACAAAATTTAATTTTTAAATCTATAATATTAATTGTAGCATTTTCAAGTCTCTACCCTACCAAATTTTTCGTAACTTCTCATTTGTAACATTGCAATAAGTTTATTAAATTTTAATGTTATGTCTATTAAAATGGTCATTATTTATAATTATAACACAACTTGTAATATTTGAAGTAAATTATATAAAATAGGAGGAGATTTGAATGTATAATCACTCTGGTGTTTTACAAATTAGTCAGTTTTACAATAGTAATGGAAGTATAACATGAATTTACAATATTTATAATAAAAACCCTTCAACGGGTCTTGCTCATTCAATATTCTATAGATTTAACATTTGAGTAATTATTTTTTTCTTATGAAACTTGTGGTTGAGAGATAACATTTTCCTTTAGTATCTTTAAGAATGTTGTGACTTTGGTCTATGAACTCACAAGAAATGGTTTTTAAATAGTTAATGTGAAATAAATCTTATAAGTACCCAAAATAAGGTCAAATTAAAAAATCTTGAAAGGTTTTGGAAGGATAATAAAAGCAAATACTTGAATTTTTAATCAACCTCTAATTTATCCTAAAAATAAGCTCTATATCATCCAAGTTCGAGGTTTAGGAAAAATAGTGATTAAGCTAGTGTAATTGTTTGTGTACTTGATGATCAAACTATGCACTATATGCACCACTAACCTTTATAAGCTTGCAAGTTAAAAAGAAAAAAGAAAAAATTTCACAAATTTCAATAATGGAGTGCTATGGTGTCATGTCATGCTTATATTAACACAAAAGGATAAATTTGTCATTTACAATTCAGCTTGCAAAGAAATTTAAACTCAAAATAGAATTACTAATAAAATTAATATACTCTTAACTAATTTTAGACTTCCTGTTAACTCAAAAATATTATCATAGAATCCATATACAAAATAAAAATGCGCAAAAAACTTTTCTTGGAATAGAATTATGCAAGCTAGGAATGCATTCAAATCCTAAGTATAAATCTCTTATAGAGAATGTGTCCCAAGGTCCTTAAAATATAGGGATATTCATAACACTAACATATTATATTTGGTGAGGATGTAGTTATATAAACTTATAAATGTTTTCCCACCTCTTTGGGGATAACTATACAATAATAAATAAATAATATGGTTGTTAATTAGGAAAAAGTACCAATTCCTTTGTCGAAGACTTACCCTAACCCTAGGCAAAATAGAATTGGCAGAATAGAGAACCTTGCTCTAGAAATGATGGTGCTAAAGAAGGTGACAAAGAAAAGGAACGGGATGATGGCCCTAACCCCAAGCTTTTGCTTTGTCTAACTGACTATTTCCTCTAGAGAGTAGCAAAATTGTGAGGAGATAATTCTACTTGAGGTGAGTCCTCGAATCATGAAAGTTGCAAACCTTTTTCCATGCGAGTGGATATAGGTTTATAGTCAGACATTTATTACTTTTCCAGTAGTGTCTTGGAATAATTTATCTGGGAGATAACCATATCACTTTTCACACAACAAAAATATGATGCTTCTTCTACCATATCTCCAAGTCAAGATAGTAATGAAGTAGCCCCAAATCTGTCATGTCGAAGGTTCTTTTTGAGATCATTGTTCACAATATCAACCTGATCTTCTGAACTACTTTTGTGTGTCTTGGAATAATTTATCTGGGAGACAAAAATAAGAACTGTTTCATTGACATGAGGATGGATGTGAAGTAAAATTATCCAGTTCTCCAATATCAACATATAGCTCCCCTTGTAGCACATATTTTCTCTAAGTAGTCTCCTCTAGATGATCATCTGATTCAGAGACTAGTCAGTGAGAGGTGGTTGGTAATGGTTCTTTTTTTGTAACTATTAAGTCAAAGTATGACTCATCACAAACCATGTCTCGACTCTCGTATATTTTATTTATCTCAGGATCCATGAGACGGTACGCCTTCGAGGTAGTGCTATAGCCCAGTAGGATGCATGGGAGTGTTTTCGGATCGACTTTCTTTCTCTTTTGAGATGGAACATGTATGTATGTTGTGCAACCAAATACTTGTAAATGAGAAATTGATGGATTTCTACCACTCCATACCTCTTCTGGCATTTTATTTTATAGAATCTTTATCGGTGCCTTGTTGAGAAGATAAATAGATTTATGTACTGATTTGTCCCAATATCGATCCTCCATCTTTTCTGTTGATAACATGCAACGAGACCTCTCCATCACTGTGCGATTGCGTCGCTCCACAACATCATTTCGTTTGGGTGTGTAAGGAGAAGTCAGGTTATGCTTAATTCCTTGTTTTTTCAGGAAGGCCAATAAATTCTTTGATGTGAATTCCCCCCCACGATTTGAGCAGAGTAGAAGAAGTGGTTGTTTGGTCTATTTCAAAACACGTTGATATAAAATATTAAAATGGTGAAGAGATTCACTCTTCTTCTTCAAGAAAAACACCCACATCTTTCAAGAGTGGTCATCTACGAACAATAGGAAGTACTTGTATCCTGAAAATGAAGCAGGTAGTGGTTTGTTCAGATCGGTATGAACTACCTCCAGATGCTTCTTTCCATGGAAGGTGTTTACCTTAAACGGATCCCTGTGTTGTATTCCTGTAAGACATCCAGAGAAAATAGGCAAGGAACTAGACAATTTGAGAAGTCCATGTACCATTGATTGTGAACTCAACTGGTGCAAAGATCCAATAGACAAGTGACCATATCAGTAATGCCATAGGGAAGTATATTATACTATTGAGGTAGATAAAGCTACTATAGAAGATAAAACAATATCTAAAGAAAATAACTTATCTTTTAGAAAAGCTCTACCAATAAATGTACCTCATATTCAGATCAAGCATGATTTGATGCCATTTTGAAAAATAAATTCTACCCTTAGATGATGATTAAGGAGCTGACTGACTGATAAGAGGTTGCTACTTAATCCAAGAACATATAGTATCTTTGTAAGTGTACATTTTCATTGTCCCAGAGGAATGGTAACTTGGTCTATTCCTTCTACAACGTACTCTTTGTCATCTGCTATGCAAACCCGGTCTCCAGTGGGTTGTTCGTTTAGTGAATCAAACAACTTTTTGTCACCTGACATATGATTACTGGAACCCAAGTCTATCAATCATGCTCTCTTCATCAGTTGTGAATTCTGAGAGACTAGTATAAGATTCTTACCATAATTGGATCATTCTGGTGACTCCTCATCAAAGTTAGCATTATGTTAGGTTGCGAGATGTCCCTTCTGCTTTCGTTGGCGAGGAAGTCATTTTAATATTTTAAAATCATCGTGCCCAGATGTAATTTTTTTACTTGATGACCCTTGTTTCAAGCCATTGTACAAGCAGTGATCAGTGTCGTGAGTGTTGGTTTTGCATATGTGACACCACCTCTTGGACTTCTGATCTTTCTACAGTTAATGTGGATGTGCTTGTGTTTTCTTTTCTAGGGGACATTTTTGATACTTCTGGCCATGATGTGGCTTCGAGAAAAGGGATTTATCCTGGACCTAATCTTTGACTAAATTGATGGCCTCTTCTTGCTACAGTAAGTTCACGCGTTCTTCAAATTCCACTATTTATTTAAATACATTCAGTGTCATAAAAAACACTCAGAATTGAGAAGGGAATGCTCTCAAGGTGATTGGAAAGAGAAGTTTGTCTTCCACTATTTCACCGAGTGCTAATTGTTATTGTAGAATCACAACCCCCCTAAATGTCTGCAACTAAATGGGTTGAAACTCTCACTGTGATTGCACAACATGGAGCATCTCTGAAAGTGTGGGACTTTGAAATAGAGAGAGCTCTCCAGATGAAGGTCAGTTCCTATTCCTCTGTTCAGGTGCACACATAAAACTTTGTAGAAGATCTATTCCAAAACCTATTCTAACTTTCAAACAACACATGGTTAAGAGAATGCAAGAAATTAAACCTAAAATAACTAAGTTGTTACACCAAAGGAATGCTAAACACTAGTTTTACTATCGAACATAGACCATTAAGATGTAATACAAACACTACGCACAAATAACCAATATTGTAATGAAAGATCAAATAAAGACAATGAACATAAGAGAGGGTTGAAATCATCCATAGAGATGTATTATTACTTCACAAGATGATACAGAGCATTACAATGGAAAAAAGGAAAAAACTTGAATCAAAGTATTAATAAAATGTTCAGACTCCACAAATTC
Source organism: Taxus chinensis (assembly GCA_019776745.2). NCBI lineage: Eukaryota > Viridiplantae > Streptophyta > Pinopsida > Cupressales > Taxaceae > Taxus > Taxus chinensis. Next base: position 758,266,083 of record CM034154.1, on the reverse strand, counting down.
ATCTACAGACTAGAGAAGAAGGGAGGGCACAAAACAAAAATATCAAACCCCTTACAATGAGCCAAGATATTCCCTTTATAGATGCAGTGAAGAGAGGAGAAGAAAAGAGGAGGGAAACCTGATTTGGAGGTCAACTACCAGCCATAAACGCCCCCTACAAATCCAACCACAATCTGTCAATTCCGCCTCTCTATGTCTATTTTGGAGTGTCGAAGAAGGAAGAACAACAGATCAAATAAAATTTGATGTGGTTGTTGAAGCAATCGGATCGTATATTAATGGCATGACTACATTTTCCTACTTCTCACCCACCTGACCTTTTCAAAATTAAAGTTTTAGGCCTCCATGGCGTAGAGGATGTCGAGGCCTTTTAAAAAAGTCTTCTCCCACCCAAATCTGAGCTTCCAATCAAAATATATGACTATCTGAAGGTCCTCAGGTCGGGTGCTTAACGTGGCTCACAATGTGCAAGGGTCTGTCCATACAGGGACCACGTGGCACCTCTGTGCTTGTTTGAGATTTTACCCCTACCTTTTCTCTTGTAGTTGTGCCGAAGAGACACATGGTGCCGTCTGTGGGGTTTTGGACTTTTCAACGACCGTTCTTTCCTTTTCAGAATTTGACCACGTGGCGAGATGACACTTGTTTGGAGACTTCCCTTTGAGATGTACCTTCCAAATTGGACCGATGAGGCACGTGGCACCCTCCATGGCCCCTTTATACTTAGAAGATTTAGGTCTGATGTATACTGCCTTTACGGGTGGGACCCTTGTAGCCTGTCCCTTAAATTATGATAGCGGGACACGTGGCATTATCCATGGTCGATGTTGTTTCCTTTGTGTTTGGCTTAGTATCTTTTATTTGTAGGGGCCCTATGTTTAACTCTGGACACGTGGAGGCTCAACACTTATTTGGAAATTTCCCCCAGAGTTGATCTTTGAAGTTGTAGTAAGTCAACACATGGCACTTTCTGTCAGCCCTTCCCTATTTAGACATTTCAATGACCAGTGTGACCTTTTCTCTTACCTCGGCCACATGGTAGACTGGCGCTCATTTGAGAACCGCTCTTTGGACCAAAATTTGGTGTTGTACTAGGATGACATGTGGAGGATTCCACCGATCTGCTTTGTTCCTTTATACTTAGCCGATTTGGGACCACTACCCATTTGAATTTTGTGGTACCCTAGACATGTGGAGGGTGTGCATTAATTTGGAGACCCTATTTGGGCCTAACCTTTGGAGATGCGTCAAGTTGACACATGGAGGCTTCCTTCAACTTGGCTCTGTACTTAGCCAATTCAATGGTTGTCGCTGCCCCCATTTAGAGTCTTACCATGTGGTGAGCCCACGCTCATCCATGGACCCTGTTCGGACTGCGACCATTGGGGATGCATCATTGGGACGCATGGAGGCTCTGCACTCATTTGGGGTTTCTTTTTCATTGTGCCTTTTGGAATTGCACCAAGATGACATGTGGTATCTTTTGTGACTCTATTTGTTCAGGCCGGAGCATCTCATATACGATGAAGTCCAAAAATTTGAGCCCATTTCTCCATCTTCTTCCCTTTTGAACCTTATGGACTCTTTTGACACCACTTGCCTCCTTTGTTGATTTGAAAACGAGTGTTGTATTTTTTTTCACTTTTAAAAGTTTCCAAAGATCGTGATTTTCTTAACCAATTTTAAGTATTCTAAACTCCAAAAATTGATTAAATTCTGATTATTATGAATCCATTGAAGTGTGGAAAACTTGTGTAACAAATAAATAATTAGAAAACTGAAAACACTCAGATAACAAACAAGATTGTTTATGGGGTTCGGAAATTCCTACGTCCCCGGGTTTGGATTGAACCGATCCATTAATAATATTAAAATGTAAGTACAATAACTCTTACAAACAACCAATAATGAATAAAAACCTACAAATGAACTGCTCAATGTCCCAAGAACTCTGAAAAATAGCAAAAACTGTCCAAAGAACGATCAGTGGCTCCTACAGTGTTTTCACAATGTGATCTCCCTGCAACTGTGTTAGAAAAACACCTACAAATGGATATTTAAAAAAATTCTATGAAAAAAAAATCATATATCTGAGATCATCTCTGAATTCTGAACACTTTTCATGTTTACACCAAGTCACAATTCGAACCAGAAGTGCATTGAAAATTCGTGTTTTCCAACTAGCTGTCTTGTAGATCCCTGTTAAAAACTGCATTCAAAGCTTCCAAAAATAAGTTAAAACTCAACAAAAAATATCAAATATTACATCGTTGGAATCGTCTCAGAATTTCCTTCATTTCATATTTTTACTCCGAGTTCTCATTCTGAGTGCAAGGTCTTCAAAAATGGTGTTTTCTAAAAATTGCCTTTTCACTGCCTGAGAAATAACACTGAGTCCTCTCATCCTTGTTAGCTTTGCACAGTACCTGACCCATTTTGATGCGGCCTTGTATAAGTGGGAAGCGCCCCATTTTATAATATACAAGGGGCCCAAGCCTCTAGGCCACACATGACCATTTTGTTTGGTAATAGTGGATTGGTCTTGGGCCCAGTTGAGGTTATGGGTTCAAGACCCGGTGGCATGCATTATGGCAACCGAGTTTGTTTTGCATGTGGGTGAGATATCCCACATTGAGCGGAGGTAGTCATGATTGGAGGTTTAAATGTAAAATGACCCACCTTTTTAAACGTGGCTTAGGCCACACCTGTTCACTTTTGTTTGGCCACATAATAGTGGCGAGCTGGCTGTTTGTTTACCCATGTTGCAAAGGTTATGGGTTTGCTTGTATTGCCCACAATGTGGGCCGTGATAATGTGCATTCTAATACCAACCGAGTTGGGTAGTTTGTTATGATAAGTTTGACCGAATACATGGGCCGAGCTGTTGGATATTTAAATGACCCAAAAAACATGAAGCTGACCCAATAAATGTGGGTTAATCCTCCGAGTTCTTAGGTCTATCCCGGTTTGTGTGGAAATAACACCGAGCAAAGATAGTAATGAACTCGGTCAATCCAAACACATATGACTTGGAACCATATGGCAATACATGATGAATAATTACCAAAGCACTATGAAATTCGACCACACAATAATATGATACATTCAATAATGAAATATGGCAATAAATACCACTTGTCGACCCTCGAAAGGAAAATCAAACTTGTGGTGGCAAGCCACGTGGTGGTTTGAGGACCCACCACGTCGGCGATGATATAATCGTCCTCACGGCGGCCAAGCTCCCCTCCGTAACAAAAGTTGAGCCTCTTGTTCCCATGCACCATTTTTACATGCTCGTCGAAGACCGAGTGATCGAAAACCATGCAAACAACTCCCTTTTTCTTTTTCGCCACGTGTCGCAGTGCCATTGGTCCAATATTGACCAGTTGACCAAAGTTGACTTTCTCGTTGTCTGAACTTTGACCGGACATAACTAGAGCTCCCAGATGTCCGTTTGTCACGTTCTCACAGTTGTTGGAAAGCTCTCTGAGATTATATTCTGCATAGGCATGGTTTTTGGGAAGTTTAGGGAACATTTGACACTAAAATTGATCCCCTGATCACTCCTCCCTACTAAGAAGGCTTTTTGTCCACAAAAAGTTGTGTATCAACCCACAAATAATGCTATCTCTTCCTGCATTGCACAAACACATACAAGAACCCAAAATAACATTATAGGTTAAATAAATGCAAATAGTTGATTAGCTAGTCACATAACCGATCAGATAATAACACCCAATTAAGCTAGTGTTCAATTGAAACACTGCAACCCTGTCAACTCTACGCACAACTATGAACTATCACACCCCACTGTAATGCCATAACAAATAACTGACCAGATAATAACAGCCATTCTATTATGGAAAGCTAGTGTTCAATTGTCACTTTGTGATACGTCCGATTACCAAAAATTACAATTCCATAACACAGATCAGTATACAAGACATCTAAACTGCCCACAATTAGGCTAGTGCCCACTGCCCATCTGAAACTGTAACAACTGCAAGTATTCACTATCAGAATATAATAGACTATCAATGCCCAAAAATATCGCTATAGTCAACAACTGAATCAACATGAATATGCCAAAACACTGTATGAATATGCAAATATTCGATCACAAATAATAAGTCAGATAATAACACCCATTGTTAGTTTAATAAATTTACTATTGTAACCACATTTGAAGCTAAATGTTCAACTGACACTTTGTGATTATGGGTCTGATTACAACTGCAAGTTTCAAATTTAGACATGCTACTGATGCCTATCCCTGCATAGTGTTTTCAACAATGGAACTACCAACCAATATGAGAAAACAAAACATGAGTATGATGAACCTATCACTCAAATCTTCTCTTCAGTTGTTTCCATTCATTTTCAAAGCTTAAATATCAACTTAGGAACAAATCCTTATCAATCAACAAGAATCCCTAAAATATAGCTCTGAATTTTTTTTTGCTTGCCTACTATCAACAATTTACTGTAGTGCAAATATAAAGTTGAGGAGTGTTTTTCCCAACCAATCACTTGGGTTTTTCTGTTTTGGTTGTTTTACCTTCTCAATACCAAAATGAGTTTTAGTTAGGTTTAGCACTGTTGGTTTTACAATATTGTTCTTTTTAACAACTTTCCAATTTTGTTGTTTAGGAACAAACCAACAAACCTTAACATCATGACCATTCCTATTACAATGGGAACAAAATTTAACTTCCCTATTTTTAGGAGTCTTACCCATTTTACCATTCTCAGAACTCTGTCTACGAGAATGATTCCCCTGTTTAGGAGAGGTAACATTCTTGCCATTTCTCACCTTTCCTTGGTGAGATTGGTCTTTAGCACCTGCCTTATCATTCACAAAAGGCATTAACTTCTTAATCAAATTTTTCCTCTTCCAACAATATGCAACAAAATGATTAGTACCTTCACAAAATGTGCAAGGGAAAGCATATTTCTACCTACCAAAGCTATATTGTTCCAACTGAAAGAGTGTATTAGAAGTTTTAGGATTTGATTTTCCCTTAGTGCTATTTTTAGTGTAAGTGGAAGGAGGTGGAATCTGATTACCTCTTTTACCTATTTTCTTACACCTTTCATTGTTCCTCCTGATGGCGGAATCCTGTAATTCTAGTGGCGTAGATCCTTGGCTGTTGGAAGCTTGTCTTCCTTCAGCTACTTTGGAACTTTCTCCAATTTCCATTTTCCCACTAGAATAACCCAAACCTACAAACTAAGGCTGATCCTCTACCTGTATCGGGTTAGCACCACCTTTTCCATTTTTACCAAGGCCCGTTCCGTTAAATCCCATCTTAACCATTAGCTTAGACCCAAGTCCCTTAGTGTGTTTTTCAAACTTGACCCAAAGGAATATCTGAAACTAAAATGATAGGAAGAATTAAAATGTGAACAACTTACAGTACATTCTATCATTGTACCTGCATCTGATTTAGAAGGGCATTTCCTTCTTATGTTCACCTTGTTGCAACTTTTCCAAGAGAGCATCCTTGGTCTGTATTTCTTCCTGTAACTCTTTAACAAAGCCCATCAACTTCTTGCTCTCTTCAAGCATCTTGTTAACATACTCCCTCTTTCTTGGTTATAGAAGATTGTGGCTCAGATTTTAACCACACTATTTCCTCTTTCAAGAAAATAAAAATGATATCTCAAGAAAGATTTTTTTTCTTGGAGTTGGTGTTTTATGCCTTTAATCTCATCCAATCGCTCCTATTTGGATGACTTGCCCATGATTCCTTGTTCCTGCAAACACAACTTGTACTTCCAAAATTACACACTACGAAAGAAGATTAACAAGCCCCAAAATGCCTGCACATTGAAGACTAAAATAAATACTTGAAATTGAAGCCAAAATTTCAAACACAATTAGAAGCTAATCCGGCAATCTAATTTCTCTGATATCAAACTTGATCTAAAAACGTGAGTTCTATTTTTTTCACTTTTAAAAGTTTCCAAAGATCGTGATTTTATTAATCAATTTTAAGTATTCTAAGCTCCAAAAAGTAATTAAATTATGATTATTATGCATCCATAGAAGTGTGGAAAACTTGGGTAACAAATAAATACTCATAAAACTGAAAACACTCAGATAAGACAACTAGATTGTTTACGGGGTTCAGAAATTCCTATGTCCTCGGGTTTGGATTGATACCGATCCATTAATAATATTGAAATGTAAGTACAATAACTCTTAAAAAAAATCAATTATGAATCACAACTTGAAAATGAGCTAATCAATGTCCCAAGAACTCTGAAAAATAGCAAAAACTGTCCCAAGAATGATCAGTGGCTCCTACAGTGTTTTCATAATGTGATCTCCCTTCAAATGTGTTAGAAAAACACCTACAAGTGGATATTTAAAAACATTATATGAAAAAAAATCATATATCTGAGATCATCTCTGAATTATGAACACTTTTCATGTTTACACCAAGTCACATTTCGAACCAGAAGTGCATTGAAAATCATGTTTTCCAACTAGTTGTCTTGTAGATCCCTGTTAAAAACTGCATTCAAAGCTTCCAAAAATAGAGTTAAAACTCAACAAAAAATATCAAATATTACATATTTGGAATTGTCATCTCAGAATTTCCTTCATTTCATCTTTTTACTCCAAGTTCTCATTCTGAGTGCAAGGCCCTTCAAAAATGGCATTTTCTAAAAACTACCTCCTCCTCCTCCTTTGCAGTCACTACGTCCCTGCTATATATAAGTTAAAGCGCTGAGCGTTGTCTCATCTCATCCGAGCTTGTAGCTGAATTGGTTGGGCGGATAAGTCTTTGGGCAGTAGATGTTGTGGGGTGTCAAAACCCGGCGGTCTTGCATTTTGATGCGGTCTTTTTTATCTGCATATGTGGTGAGAGATCCCACATCTGAGCGTGAAAGGTGGTCATGTTTGGAGGTTTAAATATACAAGGGGGCCATCTATTTAAATCGTGGCTTTGGCCACACCTGCTCACCATTTTGTTTTGCCACATAATAGTGGTGAGCTGGTTATTTATTTATGCACATTACAAAGGTTATGGGTTTGCTTGTATTGCCCACAATGTGGGCCGTGATAATGGGCCGATTCTAATCCCAACCGTAGTAGGGTTGTTGGCAATATGGATAAGGTTTGACTGCCGAGTTACAGTGGAAACCGAGCTGTTGGATTTTTGGGTGGCCCAAACAATATGAAGTTTACGTTGGTAAATGGTGAGTTTTTGTTGATCACTCTGAGTTGCTTAGGTCTATATGCGGATATGTGTGGGAGATAACACCGAGTAAAGATAGTAATGAACTAGCCCAAAATCCCAAACACATAAAAAATGACATGGAACCATATGGCAATACATGATCAAATAATTACCAAAGGTAATATATGATATTCAACCACACAGTAATATAATGATCATTCCATAATGAAATATCGCATTAAATACCCCTTTTCAACCCTCGATAGGAAAATCAAACTTGTGTTGGCAAGCCATGTGGGTGGGTTTTGTGGACCCACCATGTCGGCGATGATATAATCGTCCTCACGGGCGACCGGGCTCCCTTCCGTTACAAAAGTTAAGCCTCTTGTTCCCGTAGCCCGATTTTTATGCTGTGTCGAAGACCGGAGGTCAAAAACCAATGCAAACAACTCCCTTTTGCCTTTTCGCCACGTGTCACCTTGTCAATGGTCCAATATTGACCAGTTGACCAAAGTTGACTTTCCTGTTGACCAAACTTTGACCGGACATAACTTGAGCTCCCGAGTGTCCGTTTGTCATGTTCTTACAGTCCTCAGAAATCTCTCTGAGAGGATCTACTACACTAGGAATGGTTTAGGTAAATTTAGGGAACATTTGACACTAAAATTGATCCCCTGATCATTTGTCGACCCTACTCTTTACTTGAGTCGAGATGCCCTACACCTTGTTTGTTGGATTCGAATGTGAACCTGCTGGACAGAGCCGAACCTTCCAATTTCCTTATGTGTGGGGTTGTGTTTGACCAATCTTATCGGGGGTGAAATTGGGATAGTAGTTTGATGACTCACTGGGCCATCTTCCTGCTAGATGAGGGGATCAATAGCCTTATTGCATCCATTAGGTGTGGAGTAAAAAATAATAGCCTGGTACTGACCCTGATCCTACCCCACTATCTGTACTCTCAATTTTCATAAGAAAATCTTGGAGATGGGGTTTCTGAGAGTAGAAAACTGTATTGACTTGGGGCTTTCATTTGTCCCTAAAATGGACTATAGGCATATTGAACTGCATGGTGATACAACCTCGGAGTAACAAAACACAACAACACGCTATGCACAAAATTGAAAATCATACATATCCCAAGTGAGATATGCAAAGTGTGCAAGGCAATTCTTCTATTGAAAGAAAATCTACCCCTACTCTTATACTAACCAAAGAGAAAGGGGACTCAAACAAATCCTGCAACTGGCAGGGAGAAGTAACCTCCTTTTCTTAAAAGGGGCAGCCATGCAAATGATTTGACACTGAATATGGCTGCTCATATGAGTGAAAAACTAACAAGAGTCCAATTTTTCACCCAAATGATCAAGGTATCAGCTGGAAACAAGAAAAATGCCTCTTTTAGTTGCTCTGGATTTGGATTGAAGAGGTATTGCAGCTGATCCTTACTAATCTGATACTCATTCTCACACCTTGAAGTGGGCATGATTGGTTTTGGATTTTCCCTTGGTTCTAATGAAGCCAAGTACCTGATTGCGAACAGTCTGGTCCTTTGAATGTGCTCATGGTTCTAAATTTCAACTCCAAAAACGGATTTTTGCTGTGGACCCTCCTGAGTGAATGGTGTGAGAGAAATTGGAGAGATGGGATCCTCGTTCCTTTTTACTTCCTCCTCCTGAGTAGAGCATGGAAGATTCATATCTTCCAACCTTGGTTCTAGAGGGCTATCATGAAGTACAAGTTGTTGTCCTTGAAGGATCTCCTCCATGGCAGCAGACTCATGTGCTTGGAAGGTGGATGATGGAGGAACAAATGATGTGATCTCCTCAGGCTCCTCTCCATCAAAGCACTCTTCCAAGTTAGATAGATAATCTACCTCCTTGTTATCCTGCTGCATGTATTCGACCGCCTCCATGGTGTCATCTTGATCTGAAATTTGATCACCATGGTTCCCTTCATCCTCAAACATGAATTTTGAAAGCTCAAACTATTCTACAACATTAGATCTTGGAGGGGATGAAGTGGGAGGGAGAATTGAAGGTTCTTCTGTGACCTGCTTCGCACTTGGACCCTTTGAAACTACATGGTTATCCTCCATAGCCAGAATGTACTATTATTCCTTTGGATTTGGAGTAGCTCCTTCTTCCCATGCTTGTGCTGCAGCTGAAGCTTACACCACTTGTGGCTTGACCCCAACCTCCTCCATAGGCTTAACCAACAAGGGAATTTTTTTAATCCCAAACCTAAGAGCCCAACTCTTCTGATTTTCTATCCTTCATTCTATGTTGTTTTCCTCTTCTTGTTGTTCTCCTTGACTAGTTTTTGAAGTCACTCCCTGACATGGAATTGGGAAAGTAGCAGGAGTGGTAGGTTGGGATTCAACCAGTTTTGCTATTGTTTATGGTAAGAGGGTAGTGGAACTTCTTGTTTGTTTGGAAGGGATGACTGCTTGGAAGGGAAAAGGGAAGAAGAACTGAGATGAGATGGAAAACTAGAACTTGGAGGAGTGAAATCCACAATGGGGGCAACAGGTGAAAGACTTGAAAATTGAAACTCAGAACAAGATGGTGATTCTTGGGGAATGGGAAGAGGATTGTGGGGAAGCAATGCTGAATTTTCCCATTGACCTGTAAAATATTCAACATCCTTAACCCATTTGTTTGAGTTAGGGCAGCATCTCGATGATGTAACTAAGTTTCTCTTGTGGGTTGAAATAGATTGCAGCAGGGTTATCCCATGGACAAGGGACCCTAAATCCAATCTTGAATGATTTCTCTTGATTCATAGCCCAGACCTGCATCATACTTGCTTCCAATTTGTCTATCTTTAGCTGCAGCTCCACATTCTTGGGCATAAGATATCCCCCATAACTGACATATTCTTGTTCTTCCATAACTGCACATTTCTACTCATGTCCACATGGATTTGCATATTGCTCTTGTGAGTATGCCCATTATTGATTTTCTTTATAACATGGGACTGGAGGAGGTTGATAATAACCTGAGAATGAATTTTGTATATTTGGAGGAGAGTATGGATTGTATGGTAGTTTCTGCAAATGTGAGTTTCACCGTGGGAATGAAAGCATGATTGCACAACTTCATAGAACAGAAGAGGATGAGAGAGGTGGAAGAATAATGGATGAAAATGGATGGGGAGAAGTTCTGTAACTCAGAGGATGGGTTGTTTGACTAGATGGAGTCACCAGATGTGTTGAAACATGCCTCCATAAGCTAGATCTCAGCAATAACACATAAAACCTGCTGAGATGAAGACGTAAAGCTCTTCAGTCTAGTCCCACTGGGCATGCCAAAAATATTAGTCTAGAATCACAACACCCCTAAATGTCTGTAACTAGATGGGTTGAGACTCTCAGTGTGATTGCACAACATGGAGCATCTCTCAAAGTGTGGGACTTTAAAATCGAGAGATCTCTCTAGATGAAGGCCAGTTCCTATTCCTTTGTTCAAGTGCACACATAAAAATTTGTAGAGTATCTATTCCAAAACATATTATAACTTGCTAAGGATAAATGGTTAAAAGAATGCAAGAAATTAAACCTAAACTAACTGAGGTGATGCACCAAAGGAATGCCGAACACCGACTTTACTATGAAACACATACCATTAAAATGTAATACAACCACTATGCACAAATAGCCAATATTGCAATGAAAGATCAAATAAAGGCAATGAACACAAGAGAGGGTTGAAATTATCCAAAAACATGTATTATTGCTTCACAAGATGATACAAAACATTACAATGGCCAAAAGGTGAAAAATTGCATTACACTCTTAATAGAAGGTTCCAACTCCACAAATTCGTTTGCAGACTAGAGAAGAAAGGAGGGTGCAAAACCAAAATGTCCAACCCCTTACAATGAGCCAATTTGTTCCCTTTATAGATGCAGTGAAGAGAGGAGAAGAAAAGAGGAGGGAAACCTGATTTGGAGCTCAACTACCAGCTATCAACGCCCCCTACAAATCCACCCATAATCTATCAAGTCCACCTCTCTATGTCTATTTTGGCATGTCGAAGAAGGAAGAACAGTGGATCAAATCAAATCTGATGTGGTTTTTGAAGCGATCAGATCGTATATTAATGGCATGAATATATTTTCCAACTTATCAACTAACTAACCTTGTCAAAATTAAAGTTTCAGGCCTCCATGGCATAGAGGATGTCTAGACCTTTTCAAAAAGTCTTCTCTCACCCCAATTTGAGCTTCTAATAAAAGGATATGGCTTTTTGGAGGTCCTTGGGTTAGGTGCTTAATGTGGCTCACAATGTACAAGGTTCTATCCATACAGGGGCCACGTGGCGCCTCCATGCTTGTTTGAGATTTCACCCCTTGCCTTTACTCTTGTAGTTTTTCTAAAGAGACACGTGGCATCATCCGCAGGGTTTTGGACTTTTCAATGGCCGTTCTTACCTTTTCAGACTCTGACCATGTGGTGGGTTGGTGCTTGTTTAGAGACTACCCTTTGAGTTACACCTTTGAAATTGCACCGATGAGGCACGTGGCACCCTCTGTGGCCCTATACTTAGCCAATTTGGGTCTGATGAATACTGCCTTTATGGGTGGGACCCTTGTAGCCTGCCCCTTAAATTATGACAGTGGGACATGTGGCATCATCCGTGGCCACTGATGTTTCCTTTGTGTTTGTCTTAGTATCTTTTGTTTAGCGGGGCCCTATGTTTGACTCTGGACATGTGGAGGCTCAACGCTTATTTGGGAATTACCCCCAGAGTTGATCTTTGAAGTTGCACCAAGTCAACACATGGCACTTTCCGCCAGCCCTGCCCTGTTTAGACTTTTCAACGGCTAGTGTGACCTTTTCTTCGACCCCAGCCACATGGTAGACTGGCACTCATTTGAGAACTACTCTTTGAAACCAACTTTGGTGCTACACTGGGATGAAATGTGGAGGTTTCTTCTGGCCCGCTCTGTTCCTTTATACTTAGCTGAATTGGTCCCATTACCAATTTGACTTCTGTGGGACCCTAGACACGTGGAGGTTTTACACTAATTTGGAGACCTTGTTTGGGCTTGACCTTTGGAGGTGTGCCGAGGTGACACATGGAGGCTTCCTTCAACTCAGCTCTGTACTTAGCTGATTCAACAGTTCTATCTACCCCCATTTGAAGTCCTACCACGTGGCGAGCCCGTGCTCATACATGGACCCTGTTCAGATCGCGACCCTTGGGGATGCGCTGTTGGGACGCATGAAGGCTCTGCACTGATTTGGGGTCTCTTTTTCATTGTGCCTTTTGGAATTGTGCCAAGATGACATGTGGTATCTTCTGCGACTCTATTTTTTTGGGCCCGAGGTAACTCGTATGCTACAAAGTCCAAAACTTTGAGTCCCTTTCCTTGTCTTCTTCCCTTTAGATCCTTGTGGACTCTTTTGACACCGCTGGCCTCCTTTGTCGACCCTACTCTTTACTTGAGTTGAGCTGACCTACCCCTTGTTTGTTGGATTCGAATGTGAGCCTGTTGGATAGAGCCAAACCTTTTGATTTCCTAATGTGCGGGGTCATGCTTGACCAATCTTGCCCATGGGAAAATTTGGGATAATAATTTGGCGACTCACTGGGATATTTGCTTATGAGATGTAGGGATTAGTAGCCTTGATGCATCCATTGGGAATGGAGTCAAAAATAATATCCTGGTACTGACTCTGATCCTGACCCGCTGTCTGTACTCTCAATTTTCATAAGAAAATCTTGTAAATGGGGTTTTTGAGAGTAGAAAATTGTATTGAACTGGGGCTTTCATTTGTCCCTAAAATGGACAGTATGCATACTGAACTGCATGGTGATACAACCTTGGAGTAACAAAACACAACAACATGCTATGTACAAAACTTAAAATCATACATATCCCAAGTGAGATATGTAGAGTGTGCAAGGCAATTATTCTACTGAAAGAAAATCTACCCCTACTCCAATACTAACCAAAGAGAAAGGGGACTCAAACAAATCCTGTAACTAGTAGGGTAACCTCATTTTCTCAAAAGGGGTAGCCATGAAAATTATTTGACATTGAATATGGATGATCATATGAGTGAAAAACTAACAAGAGGCCAATTTGCCACCCAAATTATCAAGGTATCATCAAGAAACAAGACAAATGCATCATTTAGTTGTTCTAGATTTGGATTGCAGAGGCATTGCAGTTGATCCTTGGTACTCTGATACTCATCCTCATACCCTGAAGTGGGCATGACTATTTTTTGCTCTTGCCTTGACTCTAATGAACCCAAGTACGTGATTGCGAACAGGTTGGTCCTTTGAATGGGCCCATGGTTCTGAATTTCAAATTCAAAAATGGATTCTTCCTACAGACCCTCCTATGTGAATGGTGTGAGAGAAATTAGAGATATGGGATCCTCATTCCCTTTTACTTCCTCCTCCTGAGTAGAGCATGGAAGATTCATATCTTCCAACCTTGGTTCCAGAGGGCTATCATGAAGTGAAAGTTGTCCTTAAAGGCTCTGCTCCGTGGAAGCGGACTCGTTCACTTGGAAGGTGGATGATGGAGGAACAAATGATGTGATCTCCTCAGGCTCCTCTCCATCAAAGCACTCTTCCAAGTTAAATAGATAATCTTCCTCCTTATTGTCGTGCTACATGTATTTGACCTCCTCCATGGTGTCATCTTGATCTGAAATTTGATCACCATGGTTCCTTTCATCCTAAAACATGAAGTTTGAAATCTCAAACTATTATTCGATATTAGAGCTTGGAGGGGATGAAGTGGGAGGGAGAACTGAAGGTTTTTCTATAACCTGCACCGCACTTGGAGCCTATGAAACTACATGGTTCTCCTCCACAGCTGGAATGTACTATTGTTTCTTTGGATTTGGAGTATCTCCTTCTTCCCATGTTTGTGCTATAGCTGAAGCTTCCACCACTTATGGCTTGACCCCAAACTCCTCCATAGGTTTAACCAACAAGGGGATTTTTGTAATCCCAAACCTGAGAGCCCAAATGTTCATATTTTCTATCATTTCTTCTATGTTGGGTTCCTCTTCTTGCTGTTCTCCTTGATTGGTTTTTGAAGTCTCTCCCTAACATGGAATTGGGAAAGTAGGAGGAGTGGTAGATTGGGATTCAACCAATTTTGCTATTTTTTGTGGTGGAGACGGTAGTTGAACTTCTTGGTTGTTTAGAAGGGATGACTGCTTGGAAGGGAAAAGGGCAGAAGAACTGAGATGAGACAAAAAACTATAACTTGGAGGAGTGAATTCCAAAATGGGGGTAGCAGGTGAGAGACTTGAAAATTGAAACTCAGAACATGATGGTGCTACTTGGGGAATGGGAAGAGTATTGTGGGGCAGCAATGCTGAATTTTCCCATTGACCTGTAAAATATTCAACATCCTTAACCCATTCTTTGAGTTCGGGCAACATCTCGATGATGTAACTGAGTTTCTCTTGTGGGATGAAATAGCTTGGATTAGGGCCATCCCATGGACAAGGGACCCTAAATCCAATATTGAATTCTTTCTCTTGATTCATATCCCGGGCCTGCATCATACTTGCCTCCAATTTGTCTATCTTTAGCTACAGCTCCACATTCTTGGGCGTAAGATATCCCCCATAGCTGACATATTATTATTCTTCCATAACTGCATAGTTATGCTCATGTCCACATGGATCTACATATTGCTCTTGTGAGTATGTCTATTGTTGATTTTCTTTATAACATGGGTCTGGAGGATGTTTATAATAACTTCAGAATGAATTTTGTATATTTGGAGGAGAGTATGGATTGTATGGTAGTTGCTGCAAATGTGAGTTCCACCGTGGGAAGTAAGCCATGATTACACAACTTCATAGAACTGAAGAGGATGAGAGAGGTGGAAGAAAAATGGGTGAAAATGGATGGGGGGAAGGTCTGTAACTAAGAGGATGGCTTGTTTGACCAGATGGAGTCATTATATGTGTTAAAACATGCCTCTAGAAGCTAGATCTCAGCAATAACACATCAAACCCACTGAGATGAAGATGTAAAGCTCTTCAGTCTGGTCCCACTGAACATGAAAAAATTGTTAGTGTAGAATCACAACACCCATGAATGTCTGCAACTAGATGGGTTGAGACTCTCAGTGTGATTGCACAACATGGAGGATCTCTCAAAGTGTGGGACTTTGAAATCGAGAGAGCTCTCTAGATGAAGGTGAATTCCTATTCCTCTATTCAGGTGCACACATAAAAATTTGTAGAGGATCTATTCCAAAACCTATTCTAACTTGCCAAGGAGACATGGTTAAGAGAATGCAAGGAATTAAACCTAAAATAACTGAGGTGATGTGCCAAAGGAATGCAAGGAATGTTGTTTGGGCCTGACCTTTGAGGGTGAGCTGAGTCAACACATAGAGGATTCCACCAATTCTACTCTATACTTAGCCAATTCAATGGCTGTCTCTGCCCCCATTTGGAGTTTGACCACGTGGCAAGCCCGTGCTCATCCATGGACCCTATTCAGAGTGCAAACCTTAGGGATGCGCCATTGGGACGTGTGGAGGCTCTGCGCTGATTTGGGGTGTTTGTTTAACTACACATTTTAGAATTTCACCAAGCTGATTCATGGTATCTTTTGTGACTTTGTTTGTTCATCCCGAGCCAACTCATATGTGAAGAAGTCCAAAACTTCGAGCCCCTTTCCTCGTCTTCTTCCATTTTGAGCCTTCTGGACTCTTTTGATGTTGTTGGTCTCCTTTGTCAACCATGATCTTTACTTGAGACAATCTCACCTACCCCTTGTTTTTTGGATTCTAATGTGAGCCCACTAGATAGAGCCAACCATTCTAATTTCCTTATGTGTGGGGTCTTGTTTGACCAATCTTACCGAGGGTGAAATTGGGATAACAGTTTGACGACTCATGGGGCCATCTATCTACTAGATAAGGGGTTCAGTAGACTTGTTGCATCCATTGGGAATGGAGTTAAAAATAATATCTTGGTACTGACCCTGATCCTGCCCCACTGTATGTACTCTCAATTTTCATAAGAAAATCTTGGAAATGGGGTTTCTGAGAGTAGAAAATTGTTATGACCTAGGGATTTCATTTGTTCCTAAAATGGACTATAGGCATCCTGAATTACATGGTGATACAACCTCAGAGCAACAAAACAAAACAACACGCTATGTATAAAACTAAAAATCATACATATCCCAAGTGAGATATGTAGAGTGTGCAAGGCTCTTGTTCTACTGAAATAAAATCTACCCCTACTCCTATACTAACCAAAGTGAAAGGAGATTCAAACAAATCTTGCAACTGGTAGGGAGAAATAACCTCCCTTTCTCAAAAGGGGCAACCATGCAAATGATTTGACACTAAATATGGCTGCAAGTATGAGTGAAAAAATGACAAGAGGCCAATATTCCACCCAAATTATCAAGGTATCAGCTTGAAACAAGAGAAATGACTCTTTCAGTTTCTCTGCATTTGGATTGAAGAGGCATTGCAGTTGATCCTTGGTACTTTGATACTCATCCTCATGCCCTGAAGTGGGCATGACTAGTTTTGGCTTCTCCCTTGGCTCCAATGAAGCTAAATACCTGATTGGGCATGGTCTAGTCCTTTGAATGTGCCCATAGTTCTGAATTTTAACTCTAAAAGTGGAGTCTTCCTGCAGACCCTCCTAGGTGGATGGTATGAGAGAAACTAGAGAGATGGGATCCTTGTTCCATTTTACTTCCTCCTCCTAAGCAGAGCATGGAAGATTCATATCTTCCAACCTTTGTTCTAGAGGGTTGTCATGAAGTGCAGGTTGTTGTCCTTGAAGGCTCTCCTCTGTGGAAGCCAACTCATATGCTTGGAAGGAGGATGATGGAGGGGAAAATGATGTGATCTCCATGGGATCCTCTCCCTCAAAGCACTCTTCCAAGTTAGACAGATAATCTTCCTCCTTGTTGTCCTACTGCATGTATTCGAACTCCTCCATGGTGTCCTATTGATATGTAATTTGATCACCACGGTTCCCTTCATCCTCAAACGTGAAGTTTGAAAGCTCAAACTATTCTTCGACATTAGATCTTGAAGGGGATGAAGTGGGAGGGAGAAATGAAGGTTCTTTTGTGACCTGCTCCACACATGGAGCATCTGAAACTACATGGTTTTCCTCCACATCCGAAATGTACTATTCTTCCTTTGGATTTGGAGTAGCTATTTCTTCCCATGCTTATGTTCCAGCTGAAGCTTCCACCACTTTTGGCTTGACCTCATCCTCCTCCAGAGGCTTAACCAACAAGGGGATTTTTGTAATCCCAAACTTGAGAGCCCAACTCTTCATATTTTCTATCATTTATTCCCTGTTGGGTTCCTCTTCTTGCTATTATCCTTGACTAGTTTTTGAAGTCTCTCCTTGACATGGAATTGGGAAAGCAGGAGAACTGGTATCCTGTAATTCAACCATTTTTGCTATTGTTTGTGGTGGAGAGGGTAGTGGAACTTCTTGTTTGTTTAGAGGGGATGACTGCTTGAAAGGGAAAAGGGTAGAAGAACTGATATGAGAGGGAAAACTAGAACTTGGAGGAGTGAAATCCACAATGGGCAGCAGGTGAGAGACTTGAAAATTGAAAATCAAAACAAGATGGTGTTGCTTGGTGAATGGGAAGAGGATTCTGGGGTGGCAATGCTGAATTTTCCCATTGTCCTGCAAAATATTCAACATCCTTAATCCATTCTTCAAGTTGGGGCAGCATATGGATGATGTAACTGAGTTTCTCTTGCGGGGCTTTAATATATTGGAGCAGGGCCATCCCATGGACAAGGGACCCTAAATCCAATCTTGAATGCTTTCTCTTGATTCGTATCCTGGGCCTACATCATTCTTGCCTCCAATTTGTCTATCTTTAGTTGTAACTCTGCATTCTTGGGAGTAAGATACCCGTCATAGCTTACATACTCTTGTTCTTTCATAACTGCACATTCTGGCTCATGTCCACATGGATCTGCATATTACTCTTGTGAGTATGCCCATTGTTGATTTTCTTTATAACATGGGTCTAGAGGAGGTTGATAATAACCTAAGAATGAATTTTGTATATTTGGAGGAGAGTATGGATTGTATGGTAGTTGCTGCAAATGTGAGTCCCACCGTGGGAATGAAGCCATGATTGCACACCTTCATATAATGGAAGATGATGAGAGAGGTGGAAGAAGAATGGATGAAAATGGATGGGGGGAAGCTCTACAACTCATAGGATGGATTTTTTGACCTGATGGAGTCGCTATATGTGTTAAAACATGCCTCTAGAAGATGGATCTCAACAATAACACATCAAACCCGTTGAGATGAAGATATAAATCTCTTCAGTCTGGTCCCATTGGGCATGCCAAAATTGTTAGTGTAGAATCAAAACACCCCTGAATGTCTACAAATAGATGGGTTGAGGGTCTCAGTGTCATTGCATAACATGGAGCATCTCTCAAAGTGTGGTACTTTGAAATCGAGAGAGATCTCCGGATGAAGGCCGGTTCCTATTCCTCTGTTCAGGTGAACACATAAAAATTTGTAGAGGATCTATCCCAAAACCTATTCTAACTTGGAAAGAAGACACAGTTAAGTGAATGTAAGAAATTAAACCTAAACTAATTGAGGTGATGCACCAAAGGAATGCTGAACACCGGATTTGCTATCAAACACAAACCATTAAAAGGTAATACAACCATTACGCACAGATAACCAATATTGTAATGAAAGATCAAATAAAGGAAATGAACACAAGAGAGGGTTGAAATCATCCAAAGACATGTATTACTGCTTCACAAGCTGATATAGAACATTAAAATGGCTAAAAGGATAAAACTTGCATTAAAGTCTTAATAGAAGGTTCGGAATCCATGAATTCGTCTGTAGACTGAAGAAGAAGGGAGGGCACAAAACCAAAATGTCCAACCACTTGCAATGATCCAAAATCTTCCCTTTATAGATGAAATGAAGAGAGGAGAAGAAAATAGGTGGGAAACCTGGTTTGGAGCTCAGCTACCAGCCATCAATGCCCCCTATAAATCTACCCACAATCTGTCAAGTCTGCCTCTCTATATTTGTTTTGGTGTGTGGAATAAGGAAGAACGGTAGATCAAGTCAAATCCAATCTGGCTGTTGAAGAAATCGGATCATATATTAATGGAATGAAGACATTTTCCTCCTTCTCACCCCCTGACCTTGTCAAAATTAAAGTTTCAGGCCTCTATGGCATAGAGGATGTCGAGACCTTTTCAAAAATTCTTTTCCCACCCAAATCTAAGCTTCTAATAAAAAGATATGGTTGTTTGAAGGTCCTCGGGTTAGGTGATTAATGCGGCTCACAATGTACAAGAGTCTTTCCATAGAGGGGCCATGTGGAGCCTCCACACTTGTTTGAGATTTCACCCCGTGCCCCATAGTTAGCTATCAAAGTCATAGCTTCATTAGAAAATCTCCTAGCAGTGTCACCCTCTAAGAGTCTAACAACATACATGGTGAAAGCATCATTAGCCCTTCTGAAATTGTGATTACTAGCTTTAAGGGTAAAATGAGGGCAGTAAATGTAAATAGGCTCATTCTTCTAGCACTCTATGTAGGTGAAACTGAACCATTGTTGGGATGTAGCTAGGGTATACATGAGGTAAGAAGTCATATAGAACTTCTTACTCTACTAAATACTTAACAATTGCTCAGTCAAATATAAATAAAAAATTTCAGCCCAATTAATGTTTTGATTACCCTCATAGATGATGTTTATAAAGGGTCACATCCAGAAGTGAAATTCATTGGTGGGGGGTAATCCCATGATACAGGAGAGCAAAATGATAAAATCAGATAAATCCTCATTAAAATCAACCATGAATAATGCCTTGGAAAGGCGAGATGCTCCCTTCTTAGGGTTCTTCAACCATGATTTTGTTATTCTCGCCTTGTATTTCTCACTTTCTTTCTCGAACAGGGTTTGCACTTGAGCTCAAGTGAGAATTATGGAATATTTAGCCTCTGGAATACGTAGGGTAGCAGCAATGGCGGAAATATCCAGTTGAGCAATTAATTCCCCATTCACATTAGTAAGTTCCTTCGTATTTGAGTTAAAATGGGCTCTGTAGGCAAGCACAATGTCAACACATTGTACAGAGATAGGAAAAATAGCCGTGTATGTAATTCCACTGTCGCTAATCATTTTTGCCATGGGGGCAGGGTTAGATAATGTTAGTCTACTCCAAAAATATCCAAAATCTAAGTGTCGAACATCACTATCCCCGATATCAGATACAGAGGTCTCGAGAGGTGACACATGTTCCTAACCTTGAAATTTTATCTTCATGTTTGCAATGCACAGAGGAATAACCTTCTAGGATCAAGTTCATGATGAAAATGCAAAGGGATATAAGGGCACGAGCAAATGACTTTAATTGCAAGGATTCAAGCAATAAATAGCAAGCGAGCAATGGGAAAAATGCATATGGGATAGTCCCTTTAAATAGTCGTTTAGGAGAGAGAAGGTCATTAAATGCACATTAAATATACCTTGCACTGACTCAAAAAGATGAGATGGGGGAAAAGTAGAAAAAAAACTAGCCTGGATGGTCTTTGGTACATTTGGGACATGAGTGACGTGAAGACGCGATCCAGCCGATGTGGGCGATGCGGGAAATGTGGGCTAAATGAGCACAGGTGGTCCAGGAACCCAAAAATGTGAAGGATTCCAAGGACATAAAGACGTGATTTAGATGATGCATGTGATGTGGGGAATCGGTGAACAAAATCCACAAACACATTTGGGATAGATTGGACAAAAGTATGTGAAGAACCCGATGCGGGTGATCGGGGAAAAGAAAGTTTGGGCGAACTTGGGACAAACAGGCCGATAAGTTCTGATAAAGCTGAAAGATAAGGACTTGTGGGGAAATCAACCGATCGGCAAATTGAGGGCCTGGTAGCATTGGGACATGAGGGAAAAAAATGTCCGACAGACCCGCAAATCACCAAATGACTCCAAAAAATGTAAATTTTCACCATCTCCTCAAATTTTCACTTTACTAGAACATTACTAAAGGGTGCCAACTCAAAATTTTTAAGTTTCTTACTTTCAAAAGAGGGGAAATTTTGAGAGGACAATAGTTGGCTCTTTCTGGGGATGACTTGACTAGATCAAAAGAACGAGGCAAGACAAGAACTCAAGATAAACTCAAGGGAAGAATACCAGTGCTTCTTCTATGGGAAAAAGAGTCAAGGGAAAAACAATATAGAAGGCAACACACAAACAAGGAAAAACAAACAACAAATTAGAAATAGGGAAAAGAAAAACACACACTATACATAATATACAAAGGGACTTCCTATTCACCTAGGACTTGAACAATTTCAGGTAATGCCCACTATAAGGAAGTGGGAGGGAGGAAACATCCATGTAATCAAGATAGAAGGAATTTTCACCAGCAAAGTGCTTGATTCTGAAAGGGACCAAGCCAAAGAGAATCAAACTTACCATGGCTTCCTCGAGATTCATGTCTTTTATCCCACAACAAAACAATGTCTCCAAATTTGAAATCTCTGGATCTGGCCTTCTTGTCAAATAAAGATTTCACCTTCTGCTGATGGGAAGATATTCTATCAAAAACCTATAGCTTGTCCTTGTTTAACTTATGAATATGCATAATCCTCTTTTCTAAAGAATCACTGAAACTAGTGTCCTTAATAGCCTTCATCAAATGTAAAGCTAGTAGTTTTACTATCACTGGTAATTAAGCTTCCACACCGTACACCACCTAAAAAGGGGACATCCCAATTGCTCTTTTGGGTGTAATCCTATCTTCCGAAAGAGCATCATAGAGCTTCTTGTGCCAGTTTCTCTGAGATTCATTAACATGTTTCCTTACAATGGCCACCAGATTATTGTTTGTTGATTCTACCAGTCCATTCCCTTGAGGATAGTAATCTAAAGAGTGAGCAAGGGAAATCCCATATCCATAGCATAAATCCATCATCTTAGAAGAAGGAAACTTTGAAACATTATCAATCACAATCTTGTTTGGTACTCCAAACCTTACCAAGATGTTTTCTTTGATGAAATTACATATTACCTCAGAAGTAGTACTCTTAACTGGAACGACTTATACCCACTTAGTGAAATAATTTGTGGCAGTCGATACATGAGCATGTCCTTCACTCAAAGATGGGTTGAGTGTTCCAATGAATTCCAATCCCCACTGTTGAAAAGGTTCTTCGATAATAACTAGTTTGAGTGGCAAGGCAGCCAACTTAGGTCTTCCCAGAAAGGTTTGAAAAGCTTCACATTTATCAACCCATTTTGATGCATATTTAAACAAATTAGGCCAATAGTACCCATCATGAAGAATCTTGTGAGCAATAATAGTAGATGAGAAATGGCCTCCACAAGCTTGTTCATAGAAGGCTGAAAAAAGCTTCTTCTGTTGCTCTTTTTCAACGCATTTCAAAAATCTTCCATCCACTCCACGTTTGAACAAAGCATTCTCCCACAACACGTATTGTGTTGATCTTAGTGTTATAGCTCTCTTCTCCTTGGTAGTTAGGTGAGATGGACACTCACCATAGGTGAGAAAATGAGCAATGTCAGTGTACCATTCATCAAATGAGCTGAGAAATAGAACAATAGGAACATCAACCTCATCCTTAGGCAACTCATGACCAGCTCCTTCAGCAATGAGTTCACACAGGCCTTTACCCCGAACTAGTTTAGTTGGTATGATGTCCATATTGTATTCCTAAAAATTTACTACCTAGTTTCCTATCTTAGTTCCAAATTCTTTTTGTGTAAGAATAGACTTGATGTTTGTATCAGGCACAAACATCTCAGAGTGAGAGTTAAGGGTGTAGAATCAAAACTGCTTAACAACTTTAACCACTATGAAAGCATGTTTCTCCATCATAGTGTACTTCAACTCATGATTTTTAATAATATATCTCATGAATGCAAGTCAAAGTTCATGATCTTCATTATATTTCTGAGTCAGCACAACAGCCAAGACACTTTCAGTGGCATAGCAATAGAGAATAAAATCCTTTCTGAAATCAAGACATGCTAAGATAGGAGTACTAGCAATAGCCTTTTTAAAACCTTGGAATGCTTCTTTCCCTTCAGGGGACCAACCAAATGTCTGTTTTCCTTTCATCATCTAGGATATATTCAAAGTTAGCTCTGCAAAATCAAGGATGAATCTTCTTAGAAAATTGATCTTACCAAAGAAAGAATGCACTCCCTTTTTACTTGTGGGAAGAGGAATTTGCTGAATAGATTGAACTCGTTCAGGATCAATCTTGATTCCTTCTTTAGGGACAACATGTCCCAAAAAATTGCCTTCCATGACACAAAATATAGATTTCTTGGGATTCAAAGAGACCCCATGTTCTCTACATTTCAAAAGAACTGTCTCTAGATGCTGAAAATGATCTGCTCTAGTTTTAGAAAATATAGTTAGGTCATCTAGATACACAATTATGCATTTTCCTTTTAGACTTCCAAACGCCAAATCCATAGCTCTCTTAAAGGTGGCACTGGCATTAATGAGTCCAAATGGCATCCTCTTGTAGGAAAAAGTACCCCAAGGGGTGGTAAAAGCAGTCTTGTGCTGATCTACAGTATTAACCCCCACTTGATTATACCTTGAGATACCGTCAAGCATGGAAAACATTTCAGACCCTGTAATAGCTTGCAAAACTTGATCCATCATGGGTAGAGGATAGTTGTCCTTCAAAGAAGATTGATTCAGATTCCTGAAGTCAACACAGATCTGACTCTCACCATTTTTCTTCTTGACAGGTACAATGTTTGTAATCCATGTTGAATGGTGAATGCGGAAGATAATTTTGGCTTTCAACAACTTCTATATCTCCTAAAAAATGGTCTCAATAATCTTTGGATTGTACTACCTTTGATTTTTCTTGAAGGGTTTTATCCCATGTTTGAGAGGAATGAAATGCTACATTTCTTTTGGCTGAAAATATTTTAGATCATCATAGGAATAGGCAAGAACATCAACGTATTTTTTCAAAATATTTACTACCTTCTTCTTTTCCTCCTGTGTGCAACATTTCCTGATGTTCACCATTTTAAGGTTGGTAGAGCTTCCAATGTTAATATTTTCATATTCAACAAATTTTTGGGGTCCTTTAGAAGCTTTAGACTTAACATACCTATCATGTTTATCAAATAATTCCTCCAAACTTACCATCCCTCTAGGAATCTTGTTTCCTTTTAGTCTGATGCACCCATCTTGATCCATCTCCTCTTTGACACCTTTCACATTTGAAGATACACTCTCATGAGGAAAATTGTCACTTCCTTCTAATTAAAACTATTCAAAGTTATCCCTGAGCTCTAGGAAAGAGAGAAAATGTTGGTCATCATTGAAAACTTTCTAGTTGATTGCGTTAACTGGTAACACTTGGTCTATGGACCATTTCAATGGTGAATTTATCTTGAGAGAAATCAAGATGAGGTATCAAGAAGGATCCTGAAATAGCTAGGGATCAGCCCTGGTGTTCTTTTCTCTTGGCACTGCTTCGATGGAGAAGGCATCAAGAAATTTAATAGAATCCCAAACCAGATTCCTATAATGTTTCAATATTTTATTCTTTACCTGAAAAAGGTCTCTAACTTGTTTAAAAACCAGTTCCGCATCTCCACAAGATAGAAGATTCTTCACACCTATTTCTTTTGCCATGTTAAGTCAAAGGATCCTTTGCTTTATTATTGGTATTCTCAAACTGTAGTTTGAATGAGAAAGGATGAATCCTTCCTTCTGGAGATATTAAAACCACACCAGCACCAGAACTAGCTGAGGAGAAACTTCCATCAAATTCCAAATTCCAAATTCCATTAGGATCATGAAGTACTTCTTTGGGATGCTACATCTCATCCTAAGACATAATCATATAGTTACCATGTCCAATATCTTCATAAAGTATTTGTGCTTTGGGATCATCCATTTTTTGCACAATATACTCAGATTTCTTCTCGGGCAATAGCTTCCTCATCTTTCCATTAACTGGTATAATGGCATGTGACCAATCCATTTGAATTTCTCCTCCCACATCCTTACAGAAGTTCCTACTCAACAGCATGTGATATGAAGGAGGGATATCACCTACCAGAATAGTAGCTAAAACCTTTTTCTCAAGTAAGGTAGAAAAAGCCACCTGTGCATCTTTAATTCTTCCCACCAAGGGAACCTCCTTACTCTCCATAGAATAACATGAACCAATAGTGCGTGTGAGAGTAATACCCAAAGCATGAGCCACTTTGGTAGGAATTACATTGTCTAAAGCTCCTGAGTCCATGACACAGTTGCTAAGTCTATGGCCTGCTATAAAGAGGGTCACATAAAATATTTTCACATTAGGTGAGATGACTGCTGCCACAAAGTTTGATTGAGGTGTGAAAGATGGAGTATGTAAAAGGCCTTTAGAAGTAGTTTTAGAATGGGAATTGAAAAAGTGGACCATTTTGGAAAAAGATTTTGGATGGGTTTAATAATACTCAGCCTCTGAAATTTGGATTTTTGTCTTTTTAAGATGGTCAATGATATCAAAAGATCCATAGGTGGATGGAGAATCATCACTAGGAATCTTAGGCTTATTGTTAGGAATTAGAGAACAAATATGTGGAAACAATTCCTCAAACCACAACAGTAGGAAACTATATATCAGAATTATACTTGTAGAAATATAAAAACATAAATAAATAATGTACAAAAGAAGACAAGAAAAGATTTAACGTGGTTCACCCAATGTGGGATACGTCCACCAAGAACTTGCTCAGATTTTATTAGCAACAAGAGTAAAACAACTCTCACAGTCTTCTCTTAGTTATGAACTCACAATAGAATTCTAAAGATGCTAAACCACAATTGACACCCAATTGCATAACCTTGATCACTCTTGATCACCTCTTGATGATTAAGAATCAAGACCTATTGAACACTTAAGATATCTTCAAGATACCCTAACACCTCTATTTATAGGATTGTAATCCTTCTAAGATGCCCTAAATCTGACCCTAGAAGTTTGAAAGTCGCGATCTTTCAACTTCCCATGGCTGGAAAAATAGTATTGATGTTAACAGTGAATTAACAACATGTTAACAACAACATCACAACAACAACATAGCGAAGACACAACAATGTCACAACAAACGACTGCAGAATGCTCCTGAAGTCTCCAAACTTAACTGTTTGAGCTCCAACACTTCAACACTGATTCAAGAAGACCAAAAAAAAAGGCTCCACACCCCAACAATCTCCCACTTGGATATTTTTTCCACTGAGAAAGGTTCTTAACCCTTCATTATAAACCATGAAGGCCAATCAAAGTTGAATAAAACTTTAACTTCTCCCTTGTGACTGCCTTGGTCATCATATCTGCAGGATTCTGACTGGTATGAATCTTTTCCAGCTTCAACTTATCTTCTTCCAAAGTTTCCCTGATGAAATGATATCTTAGTTGAGTGTGCTTCTTCCTAGAGTGGAAAGTGGAGTTCTTTGCCAAATTAATAGTGCTCTGACCATCACTATGTAGTATCCCCAACTTCCTGCTTATGACCCAACTCATCAAGCAACTGTTGTAGCCAAATCATCTCCTTGCTTGCCTCTATGGCAGCAATATAGTCAGCCTCTGTGGTTGACAAAGCCACAACCTTTTGTAACTGTGAAATCCAACTCACCACTGTATCACCAACCATAAATACATAACCTGTCGTGCTCCTCCTACTATCCAAATCTCCTGCCATGTCTGAATCTACATATCCATGTAATGTAGTGTCTGATCCACCAAAACACAATGTTACTCCCATGGTCCCTCTCAAATACCGAAGGATCCACTTTACTGACTATCAGTGCTCTCTACCTGGATCACTCATAAACCTGCTCACTACTCCCACTACATGGGAAATGTCAATCCTAATGCATACCATAGCATACATCAAGCTACCAACTGCTGATGAGTACGGTACCCTGGAAATCTAGATTCTATCCTCCTCAGTCTTGGGACTATGCTCCTTTGATAATTTAAAGTGACCTACCAAAGGAGTACCAACCAGTTTAGCATCCTGCATACTAAACCTCTCCAAGACCTTCTTTATGTACTCTTCTTGAGATAATACCAGCTTCCTATCCTTCCTGTTCTGAGTTATTCTCATACCAAGGATTTGTTTTGCTACCCCCAAATCCTCCATAGCAAAGGAGTCACCTAGCTACTTCTTGAGTACCTTTATTTCCTACATGTTCTTCCCTGCAATAAGCATATCATCTAAATACAGGCACAAAATAATATAACTACCATCAATAAACTTCTTGATGTACACGCAATGGTCTGAGTGACACCTGGAGTAACACCTGCTCTTGCATAAAACTATCAAACTTCATGTACCACTTCCGTGGAGCTTGTTTTAGGCCATACAAGCTCTTCTTCAATTTGCACACTAACCTATCCTTCCCTTTAACCTCATAACCCTGTGGCTGCTACATGTACAATTCCTCCTCCAACTCACCATGAAGGAATGTAGTCTTCACATCCAACTGTTCTAAGTGTAGGTCTTCTACTGCAACTAAACCAAGAACAGTCCTAATAGAAGTCATTTTAACAACCGGAGAAAAAATTTCATCAAAGTATATACCTTTCTTTTGTGAAAATTCTTTGACCACCAACCAGGCCTTGTATCATTTCCTACCTCCATCTTCCTCTTTGATTCTATACACCCACTTGTTCTGCAAATGCTCTCTTGCCCTCGGGTAGCTCCACCAGATCCCAAGTTTGGTTTTCCATAAGAGATCTATGCTCTTCATCCATGGCATGCTCCCACTTCTTCCTAACATCCACCTACACTAATTCCTCAAATCACTCTAGCTCTCCACTATCAATGAGTAATAAATAAGTAAAAGATGGAGTAAATCATTTAGGTTCCCATCTTACCCTAGAAGACCACCTCACGTCAGGAGTTTAGGGTTCCTGATGAGTAGGTACCTGAATTGGCTGTGCCAGAACATGTTACACCTAAACTGATCCCTTGGACACCTTGTTGTCCACAATGTCCTCTAACACTGTGTATTCTTTCTTTGATTCCTCTCTCTATTCCTGCAGCCAATCTTTATACATGAATTTTTCATTAAAGATAATATCTCTAGACCGAAATATTTTTGTCTTGAAGACTCTAAACATAGAAACCAAAATCATCTTCACCATATCCAACAAAGGTACATTTCTTAGACTTAGCCTCTAACTTGGTCCTATCATCTTTATCAATGTGAAAAAATACCTCACACCCATATACTCTAAGAAATGAGTAATCAATTTTTCTTACCAGACTAAGCCTCCTCAGGTATACCTCCCATCCAAATCCATAGAGGGTATCTTGTTAATAAGATAAATAGCTATGCTTACTGCTTCCACCCAAAACATATGTTGGTAGCGCCGCATGTAACCTCATGCACCTAGCAATGCTCCATGATTATCCTATTTATTCTCTCTGAAACTCCATTTTCTTGTGGAGTATTTGGAACCATTCTTTTCCTATGGATCCCATTTACCGATTAGTAATAAATAAATTCATTACTACAATATTTCCCTCCATTATCCAACCTAAGACATTTCAACTTGAGACCTGTTTCATTCTCAACCAAGACTTTCCATCTTTTGAAAGTTTCAAACATATTAGATTTCTTTCTAATGCAATATACCCAAAATTTTCTAGTTACGTCATCAATGAAAATGACGTAATAACATGAACCACCAATAGATTTTACCTTATCTGGCCCCCATACATCTTTTATCTTACCCTCCTTCCTAGTAGGTCCAACCTTAAGGAATCTCAACCCGATTTCTATTTCCTATAAACACAGTCCTCATAGAAGTCCAAATCTAACTCCTTTAATCCAGACACCCTATCCTTTATAATATGCACACCCTTATGACTCATATGACTGAGTCTCAGGTGCCAAAAAGTTGCATCTCCATCTGTAGCAACTAAATTACAATAATCATCACCACTGGTTAAATACAAAGTACCATTTTTCTTACCTCTTGTAACCATAAGAGCTTCCTTGGTAACCTTCCAAGAATTCACTGTAAAACTGACTGTACATCCATCACTACCTAGCTGTCCCGCTGATATCAAGTTTCGCCTCAACTTAGGCACATGATTGACATCCTTAAGTAGCCATGTGTTCCCATTCTACATTTTCACCAGAACACAACCTTTCCCTACTATGCTGCATGGTTCATCATCACCAAGATATACATGTCCAAAATCACCGTGAACAAAATCAGTAAAGTAATGTCTATGTATGGTGGCATGGAAAGAAGCCCCTTAATTTAACACCTAAGATTCAACAATATTATCTAAAGACAGAATTAAGGGGTCTTGACAAACATCACCTACTACCAAATTTATCTCTTTAGTTTCCTCCTTCTTGTTCTTCTTATCCTGAAGATCCCAAAAATATTTCTTCGCATGACCAACCTTCCCATAGTGCCAAAATTCTAACTTACTCTTGGAATTTGACCTTCTATGATCATTTGAATTCCCACAGTTACCTTTCCCTCTGTTCTTTTGTCTCCCTTTTCTCTCCACCATCAAAGCGTTTCTAGAAGTAGAAGAATCTCTGGTGCTCTTCCTTCACATTTCCTCACTTAGGATCACACCTATTACATCCTCAAACTTCATCTTTGAGTTATTAGAGACTGGATTACTTACAACCATAACCACGTTGTCCCAGCTATCTAGCAAGGAACACAAAATCAACAAATCCCTGACCTCATCATCAAAGTCAATTTTTACTGAGTTTAACATAATAAAAACCATATAAAATTCATTCAAATGATTAGCAATAGAGCCATTGTCAGACATATTCATATTAAATAAATTTTTCATCAAAAATATTTTGTTAGAGGCACAATATTTTTCATATAACTTCCCCAACACACTTATGAGACCTTTCATGGTCTTCTCCTGCGATACTTTGAAAGCAACCAAATATGCAAGGCATAAACTAATTACCTTGAGCACCTTTCTATCTAGAAACTCCCAATCCTCATCTGACATGGTTGTAGGTTTCTTTTCTTTTCTAGCCAAAGGAATATGGAGGTCCTTCTGATATAAGTAATCCTCCATTTGCATCTTCCACAAACCAAATTTTTGCCCATTGAACTTCTCAACCCTCGATCTGCCCGCATTTGGCATAACTCCCACTCAAGCTAAAATTTCCCTGTGATTTACAACTTTAGAAAAAAACCACCAAATCTCTGATACCAATTGTTAGGAATTAGATAATAAATATGTGGAAACAATTCCTCAAACCACAACAATAGGAAACTGTATAGCAGAATTATACTTGTAGAAATATAACAACATAAATAAATAATGCACAAAAGAAGACAAGACAAGATTTAACATGGTTCACCCAATGTGGGCTACGTCCACCAAGAACTTGCTCAGATTTTATTATCAACAAGATTAAAAAAACTCTCACAATCTTCTCTCAGTTATGAACTCACAACAGAATTCCAAAGATGCTAAACCACAATTGATACCCAATTACATAACCTTGATCACTCTTGATAACCTCTTGATGATTAAGACCCAAGACCTCTTGAACACTTAAGATATCTTCAAGATACCCTAACACCTCTATTTATAGGATTACAATCCTTATAAGAAGCCCTAAAGCCGACCCTAGAAGTTTGAAAGTCGCGATCTTGCAACTTCCCACAACTGGAAAAATAGTCCTGATGTTAATAGCCAATTAACAACATGTTAATAGCAACGTCACAGCAACAACACAATGACGACACAAAAGTTTCATAGCAAATGAATACATAATGCTCATAAAGTCTCCAAAATTAACTATTTGAGCTCCAACACTTCAACATTGATTCAAGAAGACCAAAAACAGGCTAAACACACCCCAACACTTATCAGATTTTAAGGATGGAGCAAAACATAAGTTTTAGAAGAAGAAGAAGAAGAAGAAGAAATAGGAGAACTGACCTTTTGTGTGGATGCAGTAGGAACATGGGATCCTCTTCTTGCAACCACTGGAATAGTTTTGGAATACTCTTTAGCTTTTCTAATGGATTGCATCACTTTTTTCCTTCTTATTGGTTTTCTCTTAGGTCATAACAGTGTATGACTCACTATTCATCTCTACCATTACTTCATCATAATTATCTTCTTCATCAATGCCCTCAGTAGTGAGAAAATTAACTTGAGATCCATCAAGTTCTTCTAATTACCTCCTCAGCCTCTTCTCTAAATTATTCAAATCCTTCATTAACCTCTTCATCAAGTTCTTCAACTTCACAAGTTGCATTGATAGGGACCTTGATGGGTGGTCCCTCGATTGCCAAAATTTTCTAAGAAGAAGGAAAATGGTTTTTAGGTTGAAACTTCCTTTTTTGGGATGTCTTGATAAGGAGCATGTTGAGCCAATTGTTTCTTGATAGCAATGAGTTCATTGGCAAGCTTTTGTACTAAACAATCTGCATTAGCTCCAAAAATTGAGGAAGAAGAAAAATAAGCTTTAGACTTGGAAGGATCTCTTTTCAACTTTCCAAAAATGATCAGGTCATCCTCAACACTAACAACTAATCTCTGGTCCTCATCCAATGTTGCAAGATTGGCTCTCCTTAATGCATAGCTTACTTCAGGAAATTGAGCGTTTAGGAAAAAACATTTTTGAATTTGATCCACAGGCTGGGTGTCTTGTGGGATCTTGTTAATCAGCTTATTGAATTTAGCCCCAAATTCTCCCATGGGATCTTGTGATTCTTTCTTGATTTGAGAAATCTGGGCTAGTAAAGAATGCACATCTTCTGCAAGTTTGAAATGGTTCTCAAATCTTGTTCTCATGGTGGTATAATTGGTAATGGCCCCAACAGGAAGGTGAAAGAACCAATCTACCGCATTATCTTGAAAAGTCTCTACAAAGAGCCTCACCGAGACATCTTCATGCTCAACTCCAAGGACTCCACATGTAACTATGAAGGCTAAAATATGTTCATCAGGATGCACCTTTCCATTACCTCTGAACTTGGGATAGTTCTTCCAGTTACCCCTGGGTAACTCATGCAAAGGTGGAGGGAGGGGAAGAGGCCCAACACGTTGACCCTAGGGCAATGGAATTTCCATTCTTGGAAAACATTCTTGAAGAGGAACCAAAACACCAACAAGAATCAAAGCACGAAGATTAGGGCTAAGTTGCTCTTGAGGAATACCACTTCCAAGGGTTATATCTTAAATAGGGGGTGTGCTTGTAGAATGAGATCTTCTATTTCTCCCTGTTGAAGGAAGAGGAAAACCGTACTGCTCCAAGAGGTGAAACTGAGAGTCTTCAATCCCAAGAGCCCTTCCACTGTGGGTAAATATTAGAAATCGCCAAACCAGAAAAATGATCAAGAAATTGTTCTTAAAACTAGAATCCATCATAAACGAATCCCCAATAGAGTCGCCAAAAAATTTTGGTTGTAAAATTAGGAATTTAATGAAAGCAACAGTTCGGGGGATAGAAAGTCCCCTTCTATTTAATGGGAGAGGTTCCCTTATTGAAA
Organism: Taxus chinensis; assembly: GCA_019776745.2. Classification (NCBI taxonomy): domain Eukaryota; kingdom Viridiplantae; phylum Streptophyta; class Pinopsida; order Cupressales; family Taxaceae; genus Taxus; species Taxus chinensis. The sequence continues at coordinate 758,233,320 of CM034154.1, read as the reverse complement.
GAAAAAAAACTATTCACAAAATGTACAATGTTTAATTTCAAAGAGGAACTCTTATATCATGAAAGTGTTTTAAATGAAAGATTATCAATACAAAAGGATTGAAGAATTAAGAAATGGGAAAAAGATAGAAAAGCATTCTCAGAAAATATAGATAGCAAAATAATTCCTTATAAATGCCAAACTGGGATCATATAGAACAGAATCATTCGTATTAAAACCATAAGATGTTATTTCACAGACAAAAAGTTACAAAGATGACATCCACAATAATACAAAGCTTCTTAATGCAAAATAGATTAATGATTCAATAATTTTTAACAGATAGGAGAGAATGAGTAGGCATAGATAAAAGTAGAAAGTGAAATCTTCTTGTATTGGTAGCTTTTGACTCTTTTACACTTTCAAAAATAATCAAAGTTCCAGCCCCTTAGAATGGTGTGGAGAGCTCATTATATAGCTTATAAATTGGTTACATTTTGGTAACCATTTCCTTTAACTAAAAATATTAATTAAGGAAATGCACAATACAATGTCCTTAATTAATTGACAAAGAGCTCAACACTAAGAATAGAAGAAGAGAAAGAGAAGCTAGAAGAGAAATCATCTGTTTATGGCTGAGGGGGGGCCCACTAATTGGAGAATCTGATGCCTGAATATTTTTAATGCCTCAGCTATCTTCATACCTCGTGGAATTGTTGTGTTGGTAGTGGCATGAGATCAAGTGCCTAGACATGTCTCCATATCTTTATCGAACTCTGTATGCTCCATGTATTCTTTATTGGCCTCATCAATGGTAGATTGAAGAGATCAAATGTCCTTTATCTTCTCTTTGGTAATAAACTCATCTTTAAACAAGTCTGCTTTGAAATTTTTTCTAAACTGAGCTTTTATCTCATGAACAAAGAAGGGAATGCCTGAAATTTCATCCTGAAGTTGGCAGTGAATATCTTTAAAGGAAGATGAAAAACAATTTTTTAAAGACTCTCCCTTATGCCAATTATTCCTCAATTCTCCCAGTGCTTCATCCAGAACCTTTATCTTCCACTCAACACTGAAAATCCATGCCTTTGACAAGTTGTTCTTGGCATCATCAAATACTTTGCTAGCCAAAAATATCTTCTCATCAGTATGGACCATCAGATGGAGATCTATAATACAACTCCTCTAAACCTTCAATTCTTTGTCCATATCTTTAATTGAAGAGGAGAGTTTTTATTGCAAGTTGGCCACCTTTCAATGGTTTTGAATGCCTCCACGATTAAGTTCAAACCTGATATGGTCATGTCATCAACCATGGCCTCCATAGCCTTTCTATAAGTAGAATATCTATGTATGTCCTTGATACTCTAAACTTCATCCTGACTGAGAATCATGGGGGCTGGAAGGGCAGCCAGTGGGGTAGGATCCAAAACCTTATCCTTGGCCAAAAATGACTTGAAAAAAGCTGGAAAGAAATTGGTTCTATTCTTCCAACTATTATAATTTATGATTTCCCTTCTCTACTCATTGAATAACCCTTGTTACCATTTCCTGAAGGTTATGAACTTCACTCTCAAGAGTGGATTCTCCCATTGGGATTCTAGAGAGCTCTAGATCAGAGACCAAGAGATCCTTTTCTACCTTATCAAACTTGGGCTTTACAACCTCCAGGAACTGTTGGCCCTGAGCATCAGCTATTAACCTTGAAGTGGTCTTGGATCTCTTTGCTGGGTTTACAGAGCTTCTACAACATCAGAATCTGACCCTGTTAAACGAGAAGAAGATTTTCTCTTCTTACTATCAACCAAGGGTTCCACCTAGGAAAAGGTAGAAGAAGAAGAAGAAGGAACAAGAGGCCCAAGAGCAAGTGAACTCATTGCACTTAAAGTATTAACCAACGTTGCCTCTAGCAAAGAAGTGAATGGAGCATTAAGAGCTTCATGTGCAGAGAATTTTGTGGTACTAGGAGGTTCAGTGCTAGGTACCTCCTTTTCTTCTTCTACAGTGACTTCAGGAGCTCTTGTAGGATCTAGCACTTCACCATCATCACTTTCACTAAGGAAAATAATATTATTTGGTTCTGAAGGTAATTCTAAATGCTCCATAAGAGATTCTTCCTCACTTGGTTCTTGCTTAACCTCTTTAATCTTCTTTTGATACACTTGAGTAGAAGAAGAGGGAGTATATGATTCAGGCTCTTTTATTGAGGAAGGAGGAGGGGTTTTCTCAGGTACCTCAATGCTAGGCATATGTGCTTCCTTCCCTGGTGTGGAAGTATCTCTAGAAGGAGATCCACCCTGATTCTTCTTGAGCTCATTAGCTTTCCTATCAAAACAAACCTTAGTTCTTACAAGAACAAGGGAAATAATCTCAACCAAATCATCTCTCTCTTTTTTGTACCAATACAATTGATTGATGTTTCATATTCAAAGGAATGTAAGTCCTCATCATCATCCTTGAGCCCTTTAGGAACTTGGTAAAGATTGAGATCTATAATTTTTTGCATAGAGAATCTACCATAGTGCCTCCTTTTGGCTTCAAAATCATCCGCACAATCAGCCCAGTAATCCTCAGTGTCTAGCTTATGATGATAGATTATCCTAAGGTTCTGATCAATAAATTTATTCAAATCAAAATAATTATAGGTTTGAAGAAATGGACAGTGAGAGGAGCAATAGACCTTTCTACATTTTGGACATCTAGGGCTGTTTTGCATGTATAATTTCCCAAGGAGATAGGGAAATGAAGACCATTGATCTTCTTTCCTTTACAGGTTCTGTGTAGTTTATCAAGTTGCCTGCATACTTCAACCAAATCCATTTTGTCATTGGAGAACATGGGGAGCTTAAGGGGTGTACTTTTATAGCTAGCCAACCTGATGTTTGAAAACCATCTAAATTTGATGAAGAAATCCCCATATTTAGCTATCAGAGTCATAGCTTCATCAGAAAATCTCCTAGTAGTGTCACCCTCCAAGAGTCTAACAATATACATGGTGAAAGCATCATTAACCCTTCTGAAATTGTGATTGCTAGCTTCATGAGGGCAGTAAATGTAAATAGGCTCATTCTTCTGGCCCTCTATGTAGGTGAAACCGAACCATTACCAAGATGCAACTAGGGTATACATGAGGTAAGAATTCATATAGAACTTCTTCGTCTGCTGAGCACTTGACAATTGCTCAGTCAAATTCAAACAAAAAATTTCAGCCCAATTAATGTTCTTATTACCCTCGTAGATGACGTTTATAAAGGGGCACATCTAGAAGTGAAATTCATTGGTGGAGGGAAATCCCATGATAAAAGAGAGAAAAATGATAGAATTAGACAACTCCTCATTAAAATCAATCCTAAATAATGCCTTGGAAAGTCAGGACGCTCCCTTCTTAGGGTTCTTCAACCATGATTTTGCTATTCTCGCCTTGTATTTCTCACTATCTTTCTCGAACAGGGTTTGAGCTTGAGCTTGAGTGAGAATGAAGGAATATTTAGCCTCTGGAATGCGTAGGGTAGTAGCAATAATGGTAACATCGAGTTTAGAAATTAATTTCCCATAAACATTGGTAAGTTCCCTGGTATCTGTTGGTTGTCAAATTAGGACTTTATTGAAAGCAACAGTCAGGGGACAGAAAGTCCCTCCTCTTTAATGAGAGATGTCCCCTTATTGAAAGAAAAAATCTATTTACAAATGTACAACATTTAGTTTCTTGAGGAAATCTGATTTCATGAAAGTTTTGATATAATAGATTATCAATACAAAAGGACAAAAGAACTAAGAAATGGGAAAAGGTAGAATAGCACTCTCAGGAAATATAGATAACAAAATAATTCCTTACAAATGCCAAAATGAAATCATATAGAGCCAAGGATAATTTTAGTGGCGAATATTCATAATATGACGAATATTCCATTTTTGAAAAATTGGAAAAGGTGAATTGTCTAGCGCGGGTCAGTGACCTGTTCACCTAAAAATTATAGTTTAATTTTTTTAGGGGTCAGCTTCGCCTACCCATTTAAACTATCCCCTATATAATCCTAGATTGTTCACCAGGTAGAACACTAATAGATCACTCATACCACCTGGGGTATATGTATTATCAAGTAAGTAAATGCGTGAAAGGAGGGCAGAGGCTACAGATGCGAGATAGAGAGTTTGTTGACGTGTGACAGGGAGAGTTTTTTGACGCGCGACATGGAAAGTTTGTTGACGTGTGACATGGAGAGTTTGTTGATGCCCAACAGGAGTGTGGAGGAAGTAGACGCATGAAAGAGACTTTGTTGACACAAAACACGGTGATTTTCTTGTCGCACAAGTAGAGGGCGAAGGTTAAAGACACACAATAGAAGATTTGTTGTAACGCGTCAACAAGGTGGTTAACGCACGTCAACGAACCTCATTGACACTTGTCAATAGGGTTGTTGATGTGCTTTAATGAGGTTCATTGATGTGCGTCAACCACCTTGTTGATGCATGAAAACAAATCTCCTATTGCGCGTCTATAGCCTTCTATCACACCACTTAAAAATCAAGTGAAAATTTTACTATTGGACCCCCAAAAAAATTGCCTTTCCGCAAAACCGGTTTTAAGGATATTTTCAAGGAATTTTCCACCTCTGATTTCTAAGAGGTCTCTAAAAATGAACCCTGTATAGAGCTTAATCATTTGCATTAAGACCATAAGATGTTATTTCACAGACACAAAGTTCTAGAGATGACATCCACAAGAATACAAAGCTTCTTGATGCAAAATAGATTAATGATTCAATAACTTTCAAAAGATAGAAAGGAAGGAATAAGCATAGATATAAACAGAAAGAGAAATCTTCTTGTATTGATAGCTTTTAACCTTTTTACACTTTCAAAAATAACCAGAGTTCCAACCCCCAAAAATGGCATATAGAGCCCATTATATAGCTTACAAATTGGTTACATTTGGTAACGGTTTCTTTTAACTAAAAGATTAATTAAGGAAGTTCATAGTACAATGTCCTTAATTAATTTACAATGAGCTCAACTCTAGGAAAAGAAGAAGAAAAAGAGAAACTAGAAGAGAAAATATCCGCTTATGGATGAGGAGGGCCCACTAGTTTGAGAATCTGATGCCTGAATATTTTTAATTCCTTAGCTATCTCCATACCCTGTGGGATTGTTGTGTTGGAAGTGGAGTGAGACCAAGTGCCAAGACACGTCTCCATATATTTTTTGAACTCAGTATGTTCCATGTATTCTTTATTAGCCTCATTAATGGCAGATTGAAGAGAGAAAATATCCTTTATCTTCTCTTTGGTAATCAAATCTTCTTTGAACAGGTCTTCTTTGAAAAATGTTCTAAACTGAGTTTTTTATCTCTTGAAGAGAGAAAGGAACACCTAAAGTTTCATAATGAAGATGGAAATGAATATATTTTAAGTCAGATGCAACACAAGTCTTGAAAAACTCTCCTTTCTGCCAACTATTTCTCAATTCTCCCAATGCTTCCTCCAAAACTTTTATTTTTCATTCAACACTGAAAACCCATGTCCTTGACAAGTTGTCCTTAGCATCATCAAAAAAATTTCTCGCCAACAATATCTTCTCATCAGTCTGGTCCATCAGAAGGAGATCTATAATACAACTACTCTAGAGTTTTAGCTCTTTGTCAATAGTTATAATCAAGGAGGAGAGTTTCTGCTGAAGGTTGGCCACTTTTTCATTAGTTTTGAAGGCCTCTCCAATGAATTTTAAACCTACTATGGTCATGTCAGCAACCATGGCTTCCATATCCCTTCCATATGTGGAATATGTATGTCCTTGATACTTTGAACTTCATCCTGACTGAGAATCATGGGAGGGGGAAGGGAAGCTAATGGAGCAGGATCCAAAACCTTATGTTTGGCCAATAATGACTTGATAAAGTTGGAAAGAATTTGGTTCTATTTTTCCAACTATTCTATAGTTTTTCTTGCCTTTCTCCACTCTTTCAATAACCTTAGTTACCATTTCCTGGAGGTTATGCACCTAACTCTTAGGAGTAGATTCTCCCATTGGAATTATAGAAAGATCTAGATCAGAGGCCAGTATATCTTGCTCTTCCTTATCAACCTTAGGCTTTACAACCTCTAGAAATTTTTGGCCCTGAGCATCTATCACTATTCTTAAAGTGGTTTTAGCTCTCTTTGCTGGAGGAGGAGGAGTAGTACCTAATAGAGCTACTAGAACATCAAATTATGGCCTTGTCAAATGGGAAGAAGACTTTCTCTTCCTATCATCAACTAAGGGTTGTACCCATGTGAAAGTAGAAGAAGAAAAAGAAGGAACAAGAGGCCCAAGAGCAAGTGAACCCATGACACTTAGATTATTCACCACTGTTTCCTCGAGTAAAGAGGTGAGTGGAGCATCTAGAGCTTCTTGTGTAGAGGAGTCTATGGTACCAGGAGGTTCAGTGATAGGCATCTCCTTTTCCTTTTCTACAGTGACTTCAAGAGCTCCTGAAGGATCTCATACTTCACCATCATCACTTTCACTGAGAACAATAATTTTCTCTATCCCTGAAGGCAATTTTGAATGCTCTAGAAGAATTTCTTCCTAAATTGGTTCTTGTTTAACCTCTTTGATCTTCTTTTGATATACTTGTGTGGAAGAAGAGGGAATAGATGATTCAGGCTCTTTAATTGAGGAAGGAGGAGGGGTTTACTTAGGTACCTCAGTACTGGGTGTATGTGCTTCCTTCCTAGGTGTTGAAGTATCTCTGGAAGAAGATCCACTCTAATTATTCTTGAGTTCACAAACCTTCCTGTCAAACCAAACTTTGGTTCTTATAAGTACAGGGGCCAAAATATCAACCAAGTTATCCCTCTCTTTCTTGTAATAATCCAGATCTTCTAAAGGAGTATGTTTGATTGATGTCTCATATTCAAAAGACTGCAAGTCCTCATCATCGTCCTTGATCCCTTCAGGAACTTGATAGAGATTAATATCTTTAATCTTTTGTAGAGAGAGTCTACCATAGTGCCTCCGTCTGGCTTCAAAATCATCTACACAATCTACCTAGTAATCCTTAGTATCTGGCTTGTGATGATAGATCATCCTGAGGTTCTGATAAATAAATTTCTTTAAATCAAAAAAAGTCCTTGGTCTGAAATAGTGGACAGTGAGAGGAGCAATAGCCCTTTCTAAATTTTGGGCATCTAAGGATATTTTACATGTATAGTTTCCCAAATAAATAGGTAAGTGCAGACCAGTGATTTTCTTGTTCTTGCAAGTTCTATGCAATTTATCCAATTTCCTACATACTTCAACTAGAGCCATCTTGTCATTACAAAAAATGGGGAGCTTGAGGGGTGTATTTTCATAGCTAGCTAACCTGATATATGAAAACCTCCTAAATTGAATGAAGAAATCCCCATACCTGACTATTAGGTTCATAGCTTCATCAAAAAACCTCCTGGTAGTATCACCTCCCAAAATTCTTACAATATACATGGTGAAGGCATCATTGACTCTTCTAAAATTGTGATTGCTAGCTTCAAGGGTAAATTAAGGGTAGTATGTATAAATAGGCTCATCCTTCTGGCCCTACATGTAGGTGAAACCAAACCATTTCCGAGATGCTGCTAGGGTATACATGAGGTAAGAAGTCATGTAGAACTTCTTAGTCTACTACACATTAGACAAGTACTCAGTGAAATTCATGTAAAAAATTTATGCCAAATTAATGTTTTTCTTTCCCTCATAGATGATGTTGATAAAAGGGAATATCTAGAAGTAAAATTCATTAGTGGAGGGAAATCCCATGACACGAGCTAGTAAAATGATGAAATTAGATAGCTCTTCATTAAAATCAACCCTAAATAATGCCTTGGAAAGTCAGGATGCTCCTTTTTTAGGGTTCTTCAACCATGATTTTGCTATTCTCACCTTGTATTTTTTACCGTCTTGCTCGAACAAGGTTTGAGCTTGAGCTTGAGTGAGAATGATGGAGTCTTCGGTCTCTAGAATGAGTAGGGCAGTAGAAATGGTAGCAACATCTAGTTTAATGATCAATTCCCCATGCACATTAACAAGTTCTTTGGTGTCTGAGTTAAAATGGGCTCCGCAGGAAAGCATGGTGTCGACACATTGTACAAATATAGGACAAGCATCCATGTAAGCAATTCCATAATCATTGATAATTTGTTCCATGGGGGTAGGATTAGAGCAAGTCAATCTACTTGAAAAATCACTAAAATCTAGGTGTCGAACCTCACTATCCCTGATATCAGATACAAAGGTCTCGAGAGGTGATACATGTTCCTGACCTTGAAATTTGATCTTCATATTGATAATGCATAGAGGAATTTTTTTTTGCTAGGATCAAGTTCACAATGAAAAATGTAAAGGGATATAGGGGCATGAGCAAATGACTTTAATTGTAAGGATTCAAGCAAGAGATGGCAAGTGAGCAATGTGCCAAATACATAGAGGATAGGCTCATTAAATAGCAATTTAGGAGAGAGAAGGTCATTAAATGCACATTAAATTCACCTTTCACCGACTCAAAAATATAAGAAGTAGGTAAAGTGGAGAAAATTGGCCCGAACAGTATTTGGTACATTTGGGACATGAGAGACGTGAATATACGGTTCGGCTGACACGGGCGATGTGGGGAATGCGGGCCAAATGAGCACGAGCAGTCCAGGGACTCAGAAATGTGAAGGATGCGAGGGACATGATTTGGTTGATGCGGGCGATGCAGGAAATGTGTGAACATAAGGCACAGATGCTTTTGGGATAGATGGGACAAAATTATGCAAAGGACCCAATACGAGCGATGTAGGTGATCGGGGAAAAGGAATTCTGGGTGAACTTGGGACAAATTAGGCCAAAAAGTTCCAATAAAGCTGATAGTTAAACATTTGTTGGGAATGCAATTGATCAGGGAATAGAGGACCCAACAAAACTTGGGACATGAGGGACAAAAATGTACGAAAAACCCACAAATCACCAAAATGACTCCAAAAAACGTGAATTTTTACTGTCTCTTCAAATTTTCACTTCACTAGAACATCACTAAAGGGTGTCACCCTCAATTTTTTTAATTTTTTGACTTTCAAAAGAGGGGAAATTTTGAGAGGACAAGGGTATCTGAGTTAAAATGGACTCTGCAGGAAAGCACGGTGTCGACACACTGCATAGAGATAGGAAAACCAGCCGCGTATGCAATTCCACTATTGCTAATCATTTGTGCCATGGGGGTAGGGTTAGAGCATGTTATTCTACTCCAAAAATCTTCAAAATCTAAGTGTCAAACCTCACTATCCATGATATCAAGTACAAAGGTATCAAGAGGTGACACATGTTCCTGACCTTGAAATTTGATTTGCATGTTTGCAACACACAGAGGGATAACCTTCTAGGATCATGTTCATGATGAAAATGTAACGGGATATAGGGGAACGAGCAAATGACTTTAATTGCAAGGATTTGAGCAATAGATAGCAAGAAAGCAATGTGAAAAATGCATAGGGGATAGTCCCTTTAAATAGCCGTTCAGGAGAGAGAAGGTCATTAAATGCGCATTAAATATACCTTGCACTAACTCAAAAAGATGAGATGTGGGAAAAGTGGAAAAAAAAACTGGCCGAAATGGTCTTTGGTACATTTGGGACATGAGGGACGTGAAGATGTGATCTTGTCGACGTGGGCGATGCGGGAAATGCGAGCCAAATGAGCATGGGTGGTCCAGGAACCTAGAAATGTGAAGGACATGAGGGACGTGAAGACATGATTTGACTGATGCGCGTGATGTGGGAAATTAGCAAATAGAACACATAGATGCATTTGGGACAGATAGGACAAAAGTACATGAAGAACCTGATGCGGACGATGCAGGCGATTGGAAAAAAGAAAGTCCGGGTGAACTTGGGACAAACGGGCTGAAATGTTTCGATAAAGTTAACAGAAAAGGACTTGCAGGGGAAACCAGCCGATTGGCAAATAGAGGGCCTGACAAAATTTGGGACATGAGGGATAAAAATGTCTAACAGACCCACAAATCACCAAAATGACTCCAAAAAATGCAATTTTTCACTATCTTCTCAAATTTTCACTTTACTAGAACATTACTAAAGGGTGCCAACTCAAAATTTTCAAGTTTCTGACTTTCAAAAGAGGGGAAATTTTGAGAGGAAAATAGTTGGCTCTTTCTGGGGATGACTTGACTAGATCAGAAGAACGAGGAAAGATAAGAACTCAAGAGAAACTTAGGGGAAGAAGATAAGTGCTTCTTTTATTGGGAAAAAGAGTCAAGGGCAAAACAATATTGAAGGTAACACACAAAGAAGGAAAAACAAAACAACAAACAGAAACAGGGTAAATAAAACATAGACTGTACATAATATACAAAGGGACTTCCTATTCACCTAGGACTTGAACAATTTCAAGTACTTGCCCATTATAAGGAAGTGGGACGGAGGAAACATCCATGTAATCAAGATAGAAAGAATTTTCACTAGCAAAGTTCCTAATTCTGAAAGGACCAAGCCAAAGAGAATCAAACTTACCATGGCTTCCTCGAGGTTCATGTCTTTTATCCCACATCAAAACAATTTCTCCAACTTTGAAATCTCTGGATCTGGTCTTCTTGTCAAATAAATGATATATATATCTACCCCCTGGATAAATATAGAAAATAGTAGAATATGGAAATCAAGGAAAATTGAAATCCTTCATCTCGGGTTTCAGAGGATGCATTGCATTGCCGAAAACCTGACATAAAGAAAATATGTTGCGTATGTTTGAAAGCCTGACACAAAGGATTTTAGGTTTCAAGTTTCAGGAAACACGAGACATGAAGCATGCAAATTGCAAGACATGTCCCAATTCTTGGGAGTTCTGAAAACCTGAAATACTACCTAGGAAAATCAGGTTTTGAAGTCAGGGAAACAAGTCGGGAAAGAATGGGGTGAAAACATGTCCAGCCACCTTCAAAACCCAATGCATATGCAAGTCCAAATTCCGAACCCAAAACAAAGGAAATCTTGGCAACACTGGCGGAAGCATGGGTTTCAGGAAAACATAAGCATAAAAATCATGTTGAGCCACCTTCAAAACCCAATGCATAGGCAAGTCTAACTTCTGCACCCGAAACAAAGGAAATCTTGACAACACTAGTGGAAGCGGGTTTTGGGAAAACATAAGCATCAAACACATGTCGAGGCACCCTCCAAACCCGATGCAAATGCAAAGGATAACCCCGAACCTGATAGGAAGAAAACTCCTAATGTGGGAAATATTCAAATGGCCATAAATTTTCATAGGGAGCTTGGATTCACGCAAGAGAGGATTCAAAAATTCAAAATACAGTTCTTCATTTTTTGGGTTTGCTAGGGTTCTTACTTACCACCATAATGAGATGACTTAAATGCAATCTGGAAGTGGTTGAGGTAGATTTCAAATTCATCTCTTCTCCCTCTCTTTTTCTTCCTATAAATTATAAGGAGGGGATTCTTTCTAAAGGTCAGACATTCTTGTTTTTCCTCTCCCTTCTTCTCTTATCAGCAAATGGATTTGTGGAGTTCCAAACCTCCCATTCAAACTGTAATACATGTTTGTGCCTCTTGGCCATTGTAATGGAATTTATAGATCTTTAGAGCAATAAAAACCAAGTTTGTGGATGATTTCAACCCTCTCTTGTATTCATTGCGTTCAAGTGATCTCTCATTGCAATTTTTGTTACTTGTGCATGTTTATCGCATTGCATTTTTATGGTTTGTGTTTATTGGAAAAAAATGTTGTTCATCATTCCTTTGGTGCATCACCTTGGTTAGATTAGGTTTATTTTATTGCATTTTCTCAACCCTGTCTCCTTGGCAAGTTAGATTAGGTTTTTTTAGTGAGCCCTCTGCAAATTGTTTTTGTGCACCTGAACAAAGGAATAGGAACCATCCTTCATCCAGAGATTTTCCTGATTCACAAGGTTCCACACTTGGGAAAAGCTCATTTATCCCCTGAGCTCCCTTGTAGCACGATTGAAAAAAGAAATCTGGTGAACTTTGGGCAAATGGGCTGAAATGTTTCGATAAAGCTACCAAAAAAAGAAAACCCCCCTGTTTTTTTTTTGGCGGGAAACCAGCTGATTTGGAAAACAGAGGGCTTGACAACATTTGGGGACATGAGGATAAAAATTCTAACAGACCCGCAAATCACCAAAATGACTCCAAAACATGCAAATTTTCACTATCTCTCAATTTTCACTTTACTAAAACAGTACTAAAGGGTTGGCCAACTCAAATTTTCAAGTTTTTGACTTTCAAAATAGGGGAAATTTGAGAGGAAAAACAGTTTGCTCTTCTGGGGATGACTGCTAATTGAAGAACGAGGCAAGATAAGAAACTCAAGAGAAACTTTAGGGGAATAACAAGTGCTTCTTCTTTATTGGGTCAAAAGAGTCAAGGGACAACAATATTGAAGTAACACACAAGAAGAAAAAAAAAAACAAACAAAACAGGGAAAAGAAAACATAGATCTGTACATATATACAAAGGGACTTCCTATTCACCTAGGACTTGAACAATTTTAGGTATGCCCACTATAAGAAGTGGGGAGGGCTGGAACAATCCATGTATCAAGATAGAGGAATTTCTCATTTCACCAGCAAAGTCCATTCCCAGGATTCTGAAAGGCCCAAGCCAAAGAGAATCAAACTTACCATGGCTTTCTCGAGGTTCATGTCTTTTATTCCCACATCAAACAATTGTCCTCCAACTTTGAACTCTCTAGATTGGCCTTCTTTGTCAAATAAATGTTTATATATCTACACCGCCCCCGGTAAATATAGAAATAGTAGAATTGGAAATCAAGGAAAAGTTAAAAATCCTCATCTCGGGTTTCATAGGAGCTTGCATGGCCAAAAACCTAATTAAGAAAATATGTTGTCAGGTTCGTAAATCCTGACACAAGGCTTTCAGGTTTCAAGTTTCAGAAACACGCGACTGAAGAATGCAAATCGCAAGACATGTCCCAATTCTTGGGAGTTCCGCAACCCGAAATACTACTACCTAGGAAAATCGGGTTTGAAGGGTCAGGAAAACAAGTCGGAAAGAATTGGGTGAAAACATTTCGAGGCCAAACTTCAAACCCAATGCATTGCAAGTCCCAACTTCTGCACCCCTAAATAAGGAAAATCTGTGCAAACCAGTGGAAGTGGGTTTTCAGAAAACATAGCAATCAAACAATCATGTGAGAGCCACCTTCAACCCCATCATATGCAAGTCAACTTCTACAGCCTAAACAAAGTAATCTGTACAATCACCATCTAATTTGGGTTTTTGTGAAACATACCATCAAACCATTTCTAGTCAAAAAACCCTCCAAACCCTGTCAAATGCAAGTAAACCCCGAACATGTAGAAGCAAAATCTAATTTGGGAAATATTCAAATGGCATACGTTTCACAGGACTTCATATTCACTCAAGAGGGATTCAAAATTCAAAATACAGGTTCCTTCATTTTTGGGTTTGCTAGGGTTCCTCAACCTCCACCGGGAGATAGGACAAGGGAAATAATGAGATGACTTAAACGTGAAGTGCATGAGGGAATGTGACGACATATTTGGCCGATTGGCATGGCGATGTGGGAATCATACATAGAACACACAGAATGCATTTGGGACAGATGGGACAAAGTACGTGAAGAACCTTATGCGGCATGATGTAGGCGATTGAAAAAAGAAAAGTCTGGGTGACTTGGGACAAATTGGCTTAAATTTTTCCGAAAGCTGACAAAAAAAGACTTGCGGGAACCACTGATTGGAAAAGAAAACAGAGGGCGTGACAACATTTGGGACATGAGGAATAAAACTTGTCTAACAGCCCCGCAATCACGAAAATGCCTCTCAAAAAATGCAATTTTTTCACATCTTCTCAAATTTATTCCCACTTTACAGAACATTACTAAGGGTGCCAACTCAAAATTTTTCAAGTTTTTGACTTTCAAAATAGGGGAAATTTTGAGAGGAAACGTTTTGCTCTTTCTGGATGACTTGACTAGATTAGGAAGAACGAGGCAAGATAAGAACTCAAGAGACCTTAGGGGAAGTAGACAAGTGCCTTCCTTTTATGGGCAAATAGTCAATGGAAAAACATATTGAAGGTAACACACAAAGAAGGAAAAAAAAAAACAAACAGAAACAGGGAAAAGACAACATGTACTTACATAATATACAAAGGGACTTCCTATTCACCTAGGACTTGAAACATTTTAGGTACTGCCCCACTATAAGGAAGTGGGATGGAGGAACCATCCATGTAATCAAGATGAAGGAATTTTTCACCAGCAAATTCCAGATCTGAAAGGACCAAGCCCAAAAGAATCAAACTTACCATGGCTTTCCTCGATGTCTCCCATGTCTTTTAACCCACACAAAACAATGTCTCCAACTTTGAAATCTCTAATCTGGCCTCTTGTCAAATACATTTATATATATCTACCCGCCCCTCGGTAACTATAGAAAATAGTAGAATATGGAAATCAAGGGAAATTTAAATCCTTCATCTCGGTGTTCAGAGTTCATTGCATGGCAAAACCTGACATAAAGACAATATGTTGCTCATGGTTCAAATCCTGACACAAAGGATTTCAGGTTTTCAAGTTTCAGGAAACAACGAGGACAATGAAGAATGCAAATCGCAAGACATGTCCCACCTTTCTTGGGAGTTCCGAAACCCGAAATACTACCTAGTGAAAATCGTGTTTTGAAGTCAGGGAAACAAGTCGGGAAAGAATGGGTGAAAACATGTCGAGCCACCTTCAAACCCCATGCATAGCAAGTCCACCTTCTGACCCAATAAATGAAATCTGGCAACACCAGTGGAATGGGTTTTCAGGAAAACTAAGCACAAATCATTTTGACCACCTTCAAAACCCCACTGCATATGCAAGTCCAACTTCTGCCCCCGAAACAAAGGGAATCTTGACAACACAGCGGAATTGGGTTTTTTTGGGAAAAACATAACATCAAACCCTGTCGAGGCACCCTCCAAAGCCCGATCAACTGCAAAGGAGAACCCCGAACCTGATAGGAAGCAAAATCTACTGTGGGAATATTCAAATGTCCATAACTTTTCACAGGGAGCTCAGATTCACGCAAGAGAGGATTCAAAAATTCAAAATACAGTCTTCATTTTGGTTTTGCTAGGGTTCTCCCTAACACCATAATGAGATGACTTTAAATGGCAATCTGGAAGTGGTTTGAGGTAGATTGCAAATTCCTCTCTTCTTCTCTTCTCCCCTCTCTTTTTTCTTCCTATAAATTATAGGAGGGGATTCTTTCTAAAGGTCGGACATTCTTGTTTTGCCTCTCCCTTCTTCTCTTATCATCAAGTGGATTTGTGGAGTTCCAAACCGCCCATTCAACTGTATACATGTTTGTGCCTCTTGGCCATTGTAATGGACCTTGTATATATCTTTTAGATGTAGAATCGAAACTGCTTAACAACTTTAACCATTGCAAAAGCATGTTTCTTCGTCATAGTGTACTTCAACTAATGATTTTTAAGAATATAGCTCATGAATGGAATTAGGAGTTCATGATATTCAAAATATTTCTGAGTCAAAACAGTAGCCAGGGTATTTTCAGTGGCATAGCAATAGATAATAAAATATTTTTCTAAATCGGGACATGCTAAGATAGGAGTCCTAGCAATAGCCTTTTAATACCTTTGAATGCTTCTTTCCCTTCAGGGGACCAACCAAATGTTTTTTTTCCTTTCATCATCTGGGATATATTCAAAGTTAGCTTTGAAAAATCAAGGATGAATCTTCTCATAAAATTGATCTTACCAAAGAAAGAATGCACTTTATTTTTACTTGTGGGAAGAGGAATTTGCTGAATAGCTTGGGAACTCGTTCAGGATCAATCTTGATTCCTTCTTTAGAGAAAACATGTCCCAAAAAATTACCCTCCGTGAAAAAAAGAGATAGATTTCTTGGGATTCAAAGACACCCCATGTTCTGTACATTTCAATAGAATTGTCTCTAGATGCTGAAAATGATCTTTTCTAGTTTTAGAAAATACAGTTAGGTCATGTAGATACACAACAATGCATTTTCCTTTCAGAATTCCAAAGGCCAAATCCATAGCTCTCTGAAAGGTGGAACCTACATTAATGAGCCCAAATGGAATCCTCTTGTAGGCAAAAGTACCCTAGGGGGTGGTAAAAGCAGTCTTGTGTTGATCTACAGTATTAACCTCCACTTGATTATACCCCAAAAAACCATCAAGCATGGACAAAATTTCAAACTGTGTAACAGCTTGCAAAACTTGATCCATCATGGGTAGAGGATAGTTATCATTGAAAGAAGCCTGATTTAGATTCTTGAAGTCAACACAGATCTGAATCTCACCTTTTTATTCTTGACAAATACAACGTTTGCAATCCATGTTGAATGGTGTTGGTTGTCAAAAAGGAATTTGTTGAGAACAATAGTCAGGGGACAAGAAGTCCCTCCCCTTCAATGGGAGAGGTTCCCTTATTTAAAGACCAAGCTTATTTACATATGTGCAATGCATATTTTTAATGAGTAACTTGGATACCATGAAAGTGTTTCAAAATAGAATGGATCATCAATACAAAAGTACATAGGAATGAAGTAATGGAAATGAGCAGAAAGGAATTCTCCATAACTATAGATAAAAAAATAATTCCTTATGTATGGCAGAATAAAATTATTTCGAATAAACCATTTGCATTTGAATAAATAAGATGCTATTGCAAAGACACAAAGTTCCATAAATAACACACACAATAATACAAAGCTTCTTGACATAATACAGACAAATGATTCAAAAAGTATTTAGCAGATAGTGATAAAAGAACAAGACTAGATAGTGATAAAAGCTTTGGATTGAGAATTAACAAAGTGAACTATTTTGGAAAAAGCTTTGGGGTGGGTTTGATAATACTCAGCCTTTTGAAATTTGAACCTTTTTCTTTTTTAGGGTGATCAATGATATCAAAAGATCCAGAGGTGGATGGGCTATCATAACTCAGAATTTCAGGTTTTTCAGATTTAGGATTTATGGAAGAAGAAGGAACTTTAGTAGAAGAATTAGGAAAAGTAGAAATGGAAGAACTCACCTTCATAATGGGGCTAGGAGATCCTCTTTTTGGAATCATAGGGATAGTCGTGGGATGCTCCTTGGATCTTTTAGTGGGCTGCATCACTTTCTCCCTTTTATTTGTCTACTCTCGAGTCATAACAGTGTATGATTCACTATTCATATCTACTACCACTTCATCATAATCATCTTCCTCGTCAACACCTTCAGTAGTGAAGAAATTAACTCGAGATCCCTCAAGTTCCTCCATCTCTCCATCAATCTCTTCTTCAAGTTCTTCACAATCTTCATTAACCTCCTCTTCTTCAGGATCTTCAACCTCACAAGTTGCATGAATAGGAACCTTGATGGGTGGCCCCTCAAGTGCTAGCCTTGTCTGAGAAGCAGGGAAAACGATTCCTAGGTTGAAAATTCCTTCTTGGAACATCTGTATAGGGGGCATGTTGAGACAATTGTTTCTTGATGGCAATGAGATCATTGGAAAGTTTTTGCACTAATGGATCGGTATTAGGGTCAGGAGTGGAAGAGGAGGAAGAAGTAGGCCTACATTTAGAAGGGTCTCTTTTCAAATTTCCAGATATAATCAAATCATCTTCGACACTAACAACAAGAGTTTGATCCTTGGCCAATGTAACAAGATTGGCTCTTCTTAATGCATAGCTAACTTCAGGAAATTGAGCATTCAGGAAGAAACACTTTTGAATTTGATCCATAAGTTGAGTGTCTGGTGGGATTTTTTTAATCCACTTGTTAAATCTAGCCTCAAACTGCCTCATGGGTTCTTGTGAGTCCTTCTTTATTTGATAAATTTGGGCCAGCAAAGCATGTA
The DNA here is from genome assembly GCA_019776745.2 of Taxus chinensis. Lineage (NCBI taxonomy): Eukaryota > Viridiplantae > Streptophyta > Pinopsida > Cupressales > Taxaceae > Taxus > Taxus chinensis. The sequence goes on along the minus strand of CM034154.1, from coordinate 758,215,435 downwards.
CATCCTCTGTAGGTTTGAAACGGTTTTCAAACCTTGTCCTCATCATGTTCCAACTAGTAATGGCCTCAGCTGGAAGGTGATAGAACCAATCTACTGCATTATCTTGTAAAGTCTCTACAAAAAGCATCATCAAGACATCTTCATATTCAACTCGGAGAACACCACATGCAACTATGAAGGCTGCAATATGTTCATCAGGAAGAATTTTTCCATCACCTCTAAACTTGGGGAAGTTGTTTCTGTTACCTCTGGGTAACTCATGCAAAGGCTGAGGAAGGGCGAGAGGCCCAACACAATGGGCCCAAGGAAATGGTGCTGCCATCCTTGGAAAGACAACTTGAAGGGGAACCGAAACACCAGCAAGAATTAAAGCATGGAGATTAGGGCTGAGTTGCTCTGAAGGAATAACGCCTATAAGGGTTCTATCTTCAACAGGAGGAGTGCTTGTTGAATGAGCTCTTCTATTTCTTCCTGTTGAAGGAAAAGGAAAACCTTACCGTTCCAAAAGTTTAAACTGAGAATCTTCAATACCAAGGGACCTCATTCCGTGAGTAAAACTTGGAGTTTCCAAATCAAAGGATGATCAAGAAATTGTTCATAGAACTGGAATGGATTTTAAGAAAATGAATTCTGAGTAAAGTCAGCAAAAACTGTTGGTCATCAAAAAGCACTTTGTTGAGAATAACATTTAGGGGACAAGATGCCCCTCCTCTTCAATGGGAGAGGTTCCCTTATTTAAAGACCAAGCTTATTTACATATGTACAACACATATTTTCAATGAGGAACTTGGATACCATGAAAGTGTTTCAAAATAGAATGGATCATCAATACAAAAGTATAGAGGAATGAAGTAATGGTAATGAGCAGAAAGGCATTCTCTAGAACTATAGATTACAAAATAATTCCTTATGTATGCCAAAATAAAATTCTTTGGAATAAACCATTTACATTTGAATCAATAAGATGCTATTGCAAAGGCACACAGTTCCATAAATAACACCCACAAGAATACAAAGCTTCTTGACATAATACAGACAAATGATTCAAAAAGTATTCAGTAGATAGTGATAAAAGAACAAGACCAGATAGACATAGGGGGAAATTTTTTTGTATTGATTTCTTTTTTGATGTTTACACTTTCAAAAATAAGCCAAGTTCTAGCACTGAAAATGGTGGAGAGGGACCTTTATATAATTTTACAGATCAGTTACACTTGGTAACTACTTCTTTTAACTAAAATGTTTAGTTAAAGGGATACTTAATGCAAAACCCCAACTAATTACAATAAGCTTGAATTTAGAAAAAGAAGGAAGAGTGAAGCTAGGAGGGGAAAACAAGTGCTCATGATTGGGAAGGGCCCACTGACTTGAGGATCCGTTATCGAAACCTTTTCAATGCCTCTACTATGTCTCTGTCATGTGGAACCAATGTATTGGCAGTATCTTGGGTCCAAGATGCTAGAAATTTCTCCATCTCTTTATAAAACTTGGTGTGCGTATGATATTCTTTGTTAGCTTCCTCAATGGCAGATTGGAGAGAGTAGATTTCCTTTATCTTCTCTTTGGTACTGGAATCCTCCTTAAACAAGTTTTCTTTGAAAAAAGCTCTGAATTGAGCTTTAATTTCCTGGAGGGAGAAAGGTACATCTAAAGTCTCGTCATGGAGGTGACAGTGGATATCCTTAAAAGTAGATACCACCAAAGTTTTGAAAGCCTCTCCCTTCTGCCAGCTATTCCTTAATTCTCCCAAATCCTCCTCTAGCACTTTGATTTTATACTCCACACTGAATACCCATGAATTTGACAAATTATCTTTGACATCATCAAAGACCTTACTCGCCATCAAAATATTTTCATCATTCTGCCCCATCAGGCGAAGGTCTACTATGTAGCTGCTCCAAATTTTGAGTTCTTTATCCATATTTCCAATTGTGGAGGAGATCTTCTATTATAGATTGTTTACCTTCTTATTGAGCTTGAAGCCTTCACCAATGAAATTCAAACCTACAACAATCATGTCATCCACCATGGCCTCCATATCCCTCCCATAGATGGAGTACTTGTGTATGTCCTTGATGCTTTGGACTTCATCTTGACTGAGGATCACAGGTGGTGGAAGAGTAGTCAGTGGGGTAGGGTATAAAACTTTATCTTTAGATAGCAGTGACTTGATGAAACTATAACACACTTGAGCCTGATCCTCCTACTAATCTACAGTCTTCTACCCTTTTTCTACCCCCCAATGGCCCTGGTGATTGTTTCTTGAAGGTTTTTGTATTTCACCTTTAGGAGTAGATTCTCCCATTGAGATTCTTGAAAGTTCCAAATCAGAGGCTTACAAATCTTTCTTTGGCTTGTAAACTTTGGGCTTGGCTATCTCAAGGAATTGCTGACCTTGGGCATCAGTCACTATCCTTGAAGTGTTTCTCGCTTTATTGGTAGGAGAAGAAGGATTAGTACCCAACAAGGCCACCACAACATCAAAATTGGGCCCTGAGATCCAAGAAGAAGACTTCCTCTTCCTACCTTCAACAAAAGGTTGCACCCATGCAAAAGTGGAAGAAGAGGAAGAGGAAGAGGAAGGAGCAAGGGAACCAAGAGTGAGAGAACTCATGACACTGAGAGTGTTTACCATGAATGCCTCCAATAGGGATGTGAGTGGAGTATACGAGGCTTCATGTACAGAGGAATCCATGGTGCTTGTAGGCTCGGTGCTATGAATTTCCCGCTCCTTATCCATTGGGGCTTCTGAAGCACTTGCAGGAATTGGCATTTCACTATCTTCACTCTCACTGAGAACAATGATGTTCTCTAGCCCTGAAGTTAGTTCTGAATTTTTTTGCAGAGAATATTTTTCAATGGGCTCCTTCTTGACTACCTTTACCTTCTTCTGATAGACCTGAGTAGAGGAGGAAGGAGTGGAGGATTCAGGTTCTTTACTTGAAGAAGCAGGAGGAGTCTATATAGGTACCTCTGAACTGGGTGTTTGTGACTCCTTCCTTGGTTTCCTGAAGTGTGTTTGGAGGAGGATTCTCTTGAATTCTTCCTAAGCTCACAAACCCTCCTATTAAACCAGACTTTGGTTCTTACTAGGATAGGAGCTAAAATCTCAACCAAATCATCTTTTTCTCTTTTAAACTAGTCCAGATCCTCTAAAGGAGTATGCTTGATCACAGTTTCATACTCATATTGATCTAGAGGATCCTCACAAAGAAACACCAATCTAATATCTTCTTAGAATAAGTTGCAGTCATTTTTAAAGTGTGGAGAAAAATTATACGATTCCAACGACATCTTGTTTGCAGGAAACGGAGCTCGTTTGCAAAAGTTATAGCCCACTGAAATTTTTGGGCAATTGGCATAATTTGGAGTTTTGTGCAGGTTGGACATGTGCACGCTCACCAAGTGTTTTGATTATATTGCGAAATGTGGACAAATTGTGTGACGTACTAAAAAAATGAGTTTTGGAGCACCGATCTTGGACACTCGTTCTCGGACAAATGGACCCCGCTATTTATTGGTTGGGGGCCCTCAGCCAAGTTCGACACACTCGATTATGGAGGGGTGTCTTGGCCTCCTTCTCATTTAATCATTAAACCAACTTGTGTATATAAACTCCTATAATTGCCTTTGCGCTATGCATGTGGGACTATTAGACATGCATTATTTAAATTATGTAATTTCCCAAGCATTTTTTATTAATTACCATATTCCACGCATTATCCTTAGCTAACTTTCCACGCATTAAACCCAAATCTTTATTGTTTCCCATGCATTATATTCTACCTTGATTTTGGTGCCTAAAAATAACAACATACATGCGCCCTACACATCAGCCAACTAATGTGCCTCATTCATGGCTAAGGTGGCTCTTAAGCCACTTAAACAATGCGCCCACCTACCATTTAAAACCTCTTCCAAGATTTTATGCGCCCAATGTGGGATAAAACACTAAAAAAATGCCTAAGGAGGAGGAGAGAGAAGTGGAGGGGATTGGAACAGCTGACCTCCCATGCAAAAGTATAAGCACCTAACCATTGCGCTAGCTGTTTGGAAATAGTATAAAATGAGTGATATTATATTTGTATAGCATTCGGGACTGTGTGAAAATATTGTAATGCTCATAACTTGAGCTAGGAGTGGAATTTGGAGGAGATGTAAAAAGCAACCCCTATTATTTTTGACAGAGGAAGATTGTGAGAAGGTCAAAATTTTGTAGAATTATTTGTAAAGAATCATTTTCAAGATTTTAATAGATCAGTCCCATTCAACCGGACCCGGAGACGTAGGCCTCAAGTGCCAAACTCCGTTATCAATTCTTGCGTCAAATTGCTGGTGAATTCTCTTCATTTCTTTCAATATTTGAACGATACTTGTAGTTTTTATTCTTTTATTAAAAATACAAAAGGATATAATGCTCAAATTTTACATCAAAAATCAATACAAAGAAAGAAAAATGTGTGTGCACAATTGCTAGTTAAATTTGGTTTTCAGATCACATATGACAATAAATCTGTGTTGTCATCTTGAATCCCTTAAGGAATCTGATACAGGCTAAGCTCATATATTAACTGAAGTGGAAATCTGCCATAATGCCTCCTTCTGGCTTCAAAATCATTTGTGCAGTCAGCCCAATAATCTTCAATGTCTGCCCTATGATGGTAGTTGATTATGATATTCAACTCAATAAATTTCTTCAAGTCGAAACAAGTTCTGGGCCTGAAGAAATGGACAGTGATTGGGAGCTAGGGCTCTCTCTATGTTCTGTGCATCCAGAGTTTTTTTGCATGTATAGTTCCCCAAAGATATGGGGAAGTGTAATCCCAGTGATCTTCTTATCCCTGCAGGTTCTATGCAATTTATCCAATTGCCTGCACACTTCAATCAGGGCCATCTTATTATTACAAAATATGAGGAGCTTAAGAGGAGTGCTCTCATAACCTGCTAGCCTGATATAAGAGAACCTTCTGAATTGAATGAATTAGGCTTCGTACTTCGCTATCAAGACTCATGGCTTCATCAGAGAATCTCCTAGCATTGTCACTCTCTAGAAGCCTGACCATGTACATGGTGAAAGCATCATTCACCCTCTTGAAATTGTGATTACTAGTGTCTAGGGTGAACTGAGGCAGTAAGCATATATAGGATCACCCTTCTGAGCATCAATGTATGTGAAGCCAAACCACTGTCTGGATGCTGCAAGGGTATACATCAGATAAAAAGTCATGTAGAACTTCTTACTTTTTTGTACATTGGACAGCTGCTCTGTCAAGGTTCATGCAGATGATCTCTGCCCAGTTGATATTCTGGGTACCTTCACAAACTATATTGATAAGTGGGCACATCCAGAAGTGGAACTCGCTGGTAGAGGGTAAGCCCATGACCCGAGCTAACAGGATTATGAAGTCAGAGAGCTCCTCATTGAAATCTAGCACTAAACAGAGTTTTGATAGTTGAGATGCCCCTTTCTTTGGGTTCTTTAGCCAGGACTTTGCCACTCTACGCCTTGTATTTCTCATTGTCTTGATTAAAAAGGTACTGTGCTTGGTTTTGGGAGATTACTACTTAATTTTCCATTTCTGGGATCCTTAGGGTAGTGCCAATGGTGGCAGCGTCAAGCTTAGTGATTAACTCCCCGTGCACATTTGTTAATTCGCTCGTGTCAAGGTTGAAGTGAGCCCAACAGGAAAGTACATTTTGTCTGCACATTGCACCGAGATTGGGAAACCAACAGCAAATTCCAGGCCACTATCATTAATCATTTGTGCCATTGGAGAGGGGTTCGGGTCTGTCAACCTAGTCCAAAAATCACCAAAGTCCAGGTGACAAACTTCACTGTCCTTGATATCGGGAATGGAAGATTCGAGTGGAGAAACCTACTCCTGGCCTTAGAATTTAATCTTCATGTTGACTAACATTTGGAAAAACAAATTCACAACTTGAATCCATGATGAAAAATGCAGGGGAAATGGGGATACGAGTAGGTGATTTTAATGAACAAGGGTAAGAGCGAGTGGCAATGAGAAAGTAGTGTGCAAAAATGCATAGGGGGAAGTCCATTAAATAGTCATTTTAGGAGAGAGAAGGTTATTAAATGTGTATTAAATTCATAATCACCAACTCAAAAAGCAAGCATCGGGAAGAGCAGGAAAAATTAGCCCGAATGGCCTTTTGTACATTTGGGACATGAGGGACATGAAAGCGTGACTCAGCCGATGCGGGCGATGCGGGGAAAAAATGCACAAATGCTTTTGGGACATGAGGGACCAAAGTATGCAAAGTGCACAATGAGGCCGATGCGGGAGATCGGGGAACAAAGAGTCCAAGTGAACTTGGGATAGTTGGAACAAAAAGTTCCGATGGGCCCACAAGTTAACAGATTTTCGAAGAAAGCAGCCGATCGGGGAACAAAGATCCCTTCAGAACTTGGGACACATGGGACAAAAATGTCTGACAGACCCGCAAATCACTCAAATGACTCAAAAACATAGAATTTTTCTATCTTCTCGACTTTTCTCCTTACCAGAATGTCAGAAAAAGGTGTCAACTCAAAAAATTTCAATTTTTTATCTTTTGAAAGAGGGGAAATTTTGAGAGGACAATAGCTGGCTCCTTCTAGGGATGACTTGGCTAGATTCAAAGAATGAGACAAAGCAAGAACTCTTAGAAAAACTAGGGGAAGAAGACTAGTGCCTTATCCATTGGGCCACGAAGTCAAAAGCAACCAATACAAAAAATAACACCCCAAACAAAGAAAGAAAACACACCAAAAAAGAAAGGGAAGGAAAACACACACAGCAAGAAAGGAGACACCCTATACATAATATACAAAGGACTTCCTATTCACCTAGGACTTAAACAATTTCAAGTACTACCCACTATAAGGAAGTGGGAGAGAAGAACCATCCATGTAATCAAGGTAGAAAGAATTCTTACCAGAAAAGTGCCTGATCTTGAAAGGTTTGAGCCAAAGAGAATCAAACTTGCCATGGCTACCATGAGGTTCATGTCTTTTATCCCACATTAAAAAGAGTCTCCAACTTTGAAATCCCTGGACATGACCTTCTTGTCAAACAAGGCTTTTACCTTCTGTTGGTGAGTAGATATTCTATCAGTAACCTTCAATCTATCTTCATTAAATTTATAAAGGTACATGATCCTCTTATCCAAAGAATCATTGAAGCTGGTGTCTTCAATGGCCTTCATTAAATGCAAGGCTAGTAACTCCACTGTTACTAGTAATTGAGCTTCTACTCCATATACTACTTGAAAAGGGGAAATCCCAATAGCTCTTTTAGGTGTAATCCTATCTGCCCAAAGAGCATCATATATTTTCTTGTGCCAGTTCTTCTGAGATTCATTAACCAATTTCCTTATTATGGCTACTAGATTTTTGTTTGTTGATTCTGCTTTCCCATTCCCCTGGGGATAATAATCTGAATAGTGAGCTGGGGAGATGCCATATCCATAACAGAAATCTGTCATCTCAGTTGAAGAAAAATTTGAAGTATTATCCATCACAATCTTATTTGGCACAACAAACCTTACCAAGATGTTCTCTTTGATAAAATTACATACTACTTCAAAAGTAGTACTCTTACTGGAATGGATTCTACCCACTTAGTAAAATAATCTATGGCAGTCAATACATGGGTATGTCCAGCACTTAAAGATGGATTAAGTGTTTCAATAAAATCTAAACCCCATTGTTGAAAGGGTTCTTCAATCATGCTCGGTTTAAGGGGAAAGGCAACCAACTTGGGTCTACCCACAAAGGTCTGACAAGCTTCGCATTTATCAATCCACTTTGATGCATCTTTGATCAAGGTAGGCCAATAGTATCCTGCACAAAGAATTTTGTGAGCAGTGACAGTAGATGAGTAATGGCCTCCACACGCTTGATCATGGAAAGATGAAAGAAGCTTCCTCTGTTGTTCCTTATCCACACATTTCAGAAATCTTCCATCCATCCCATGCTTGAACAACACATTCTCCCAATATACATAATGGGCTGATATTAACTTAACAGCTATCTTCTCCTTAGCACTCAAATGAGAGGGACACTCCCCATAGGTGAGAAAATGTGCAATATCAACATACCATTCATCAATTGAGTTGAGAAACAGAACAATAGGAATATCAACTTCATGCTTAGGTAACTCATGTCTAGCTCCCTCAGTGATGAGTTCACACAAGCATTTTCCACGGACTATTTTGGTTGGTCTGATGTCAATATCATATTCTTGAACTTTTTCCACCCAGTTCCCTCTCTTGGATCCAAACTCTTGTTGCGTGAGAATAGACTTGATAGTTGTGTCAGGCACAAGTATTGTGGAGTGAGAGTTAAGAATATAAAAACAAAACTGCTTGACAGCTTTAACCACTGCAAAAGCATGTTTTTCCATCATTGTGTATTTCAAATCATGATTTTTAAGAATGTAGCTCATAAATGCAATTGGGAGCTCATGAGCATTAGAATCTTCCCTAGTTAAAACAACAGCCAGGGTGTTATCTGTGGCATAGCAATAGATAATAAAATCTTTGCTGAAATATGGACATGCTAGAATATGAGTTCTAGCAATAACCTTCTTAATACCTTCAAAGCCTTCTTTCCCTTTAGAATACCAGCCAAACATTTGTTTTCCCTTCATCATTTGATAGATATTCAAAGTTTTTTCTACAAAATCAAGGATGAATCTTCTCAGAAAGTTGATCTTACCAAAGAAAAAATGCACTACCTTCTTACTGGTTGGAAGGGGAATCTGCTGAATGGCTTGAACTCATTCGGGATCAATTTTTATACCATATTTAGAGACAACATGCCCTAATAATTTTCCCTCTGTGACACAAAAGACATATTTCTTGGGATTCAAAGAGATCCCATGTTCTCTACACTTCAAGAGAACTGTTTCTAGATGCTAAAAATGATCTGCTCTAGTCTTGGAAAACACATTTAGGTCATCTAGATATACAACAATACACTTCCCTTTCAAAATTCTAAAGGGCAAGTCCATAGCTCTTTAGAAAGTGGCACCAACATTAATGAGCCCAAAAGGCATCCTCTTGTAGGAAAAATTACCCTAAGGATTAGTGAAAGTTGTCTTATGTTGATCTACGGTATTAACTTCTACTTGATTATACCCTGAGAAGCCATCAAGCATGGACAACATCTCAGACCCTGTAACAGCTTGCAAGACTTGATCCATCATGGGCAAAGGATAGTTGTCCTTCAAAGAAGCTTGATTCAGATTTCTGAAGTCAACACAGATATGAATCTCACCATTTTTCTTCCTGAGAGGCACAATGTTGGAAATCCATGTTGAATGGTGGATGGGAAAAATGATTTTGGATTTCAACAACTTTTGTATTTCTTGAAAAATAGTGTTAGCTATTTTAGGATTGTATTGTCTTTGCTTCTTCTTTAAAGGTTTAATCCCAGGTTTGATAGGAATGAAATGCTACATCTCCTTTGGTTGGAAGGCTTTTATGTTCCTCATAGGAATATGCAAGAACATATTTATACTTCCTTAAAAGGTTGATTACTTTCTTCTTTTCTTCTGGTGTACAACATTTTCCAATGTTCACAAGCTTGGGGTCAACAGAACTTCCAATATTAGTTTTTCCATACTCGGCATATTGTTGTGATCAAGTAGAAGCTTTAGAATTCACATACCTATCATGCTTATCAAACAATTCTTCTAAACTCACCAGTCCTTTTGGAATCTTTTTACCTTTGAGACTAATACACCCATCTTGATCTATTTCTTCTTTGACATCCTCCTCATTGGAAGACACACTCTCACAAGGAAAATTGTCACTTCCTTTGAAGTACAATTGTTCAAAGTTGTCCCTGAGCTCCAAGAAAGAAAGAAAATGTTGATCATCATTTAAAATTTACCAGTTACTTGTGTTATCAGGTACACTAGGCCTCTGGATCATCTCAATGGTAAACCTATCTTGAGAAAAATTAGGATGAGGTATCAACAACGATCCTGAGATAGGAAGAGAATCGTCTCTGGTGTTCTTTTCCCTAGGCATTGCTTTAATAGAGAAGGCATCAAGAAATTCAATAGAATCCAAAACTTGATTCCTGTAATGCTTCAACCTTCTATTCTTTACCTGAAAAAGGTTTCTGACTTGTTTAATAACTAGTTCGGCATCTTTGTGAGCTAGAATATACTTCACACCTTTTTCTTTTGCCACATTAAGCCCAAGAATGAGAGCTTCATATTCTGTTGTATTATTAGTATTTTTAAATTTTAGTTTGAATGAGAAAGGATAAACCTTTCCCTCAGGAGACACCAATACTACACTAGCTCCAGAACCGGCCGAGGAACAACTTCCATCAAATTCTAACATCCAAACACCATTAGGATCCTCAAGTACTTCTTTGGGAAGTTGGATTTTCTCCAGAGACATAATCATATAGTTACCATGCGCCATATCCTCATAAATTATTTGCACTTTGGGATCATCTGATTTTTTATACAATATACTCAGATTGCTTCTCTAGTAATAGCTTCTTCATTTTTCCATTAACTAGTATGAGGGCATGTGACCAATACATTTGAATTTCTCCTCCTACATCCTTACAGAAGTTCTTGCTTAACAACATACCATATGAAGGAGGGATATCTACTACCAGGATAGTAGCCAAGACCTTTTTCTCAGGTAAAGTGGAAAAATCTAATTGTGCATCTTTAATTCTTCTAACTAGGGACACTTCCTTACTCTCCATGGAATAACAAGACCCATAAGTGCGTTTGAGAGTTAGGCCTAAGGCATGGGCTACTTTGGTAGACATTACATTATCTAATGCTCCTAAATCTATGACACAGTTGCTGAGTTTATGGCCTGAACTATAAGGAGGGTCACATAAATGGTTTGATCTTATCATTAGGCAAGGTAACAGTAGCTACCAGATTGTGTTGAGATGTCAGAGGATGGAGTAGGTAAAAGGACCGTTTGGTGGAAGCTTTGGATTGAGAATTAACAAAATGTGAACTATTTTGCAAAAATCTTTGGGGTGGGTTTGATAATACTCAGCCTTCATGAAATTTGAACCTTTCATCTTTTTTAGGTGATCAATGATATCAAAAGATCCAGAGGTGGATGGGCTATCATCACTCAGAGACTTTAGGTTTATCAAATCTAGGAGTTGTGGAAGAAGAAGAAACTTTCAGTAGAAGAATTAGGAAAATCACAAATGGTAGAACTCACATTCATATATGGGGATAGGAGATCCTCTTTTTTGCAATCACAGCAGATAGTCATGGGATGCTCCTTGGATTCTTTTAGTGGGCAGCATCACTTTCTCCCTTTTATTTGTCTTCTCTCGAGTCATAACAGTGTATGATTCACTATTCATATCTACTACCACTTCATCATAATCATCTTCCTCATCAACACCTTCAGTAGTGAAGAAATTAACTCGAGATCCCTCAAGTTCCTCCATCTCTCCATCAATCTCTTCTTCAAGTTCTTCACAATCTTCATTAACCTCCTCTTCTTTAGGCTCTTCAACCTCACAGGTTACGTTAATAGGAACCTTGATGGGTGGCCCCTCAAGTGCTAGCCTTGTCTAAGAAGCAGGAAAACAGATTCCTAGGTTGAAAATTCCTCCTTGGAACATCTGCATAGGGGGCATGTTGAGCCAATTGTTTCTTGATGGCAATGAGATCATTGGAAAGCTTTTGAACTAATGGATCAGTATTAGGTAAATGCCCGGAGTGGAAGAGGAGGAAGAAGAAGGCCTACATTTAGAAGGGTCTCTTTTCAACTTTCCAGACAATAATCAAATCATCTTCGACACTAACAGCAAGCGTTTGATCCTCAGCCAATGTAGCAAGATTGGCTCTTCTTAATGCATAGATAACTTCACGAAATTGAGCATTCAGGAAGAAACACTTTTGAATTTGATCCTCGATCAGGTTGAGTGTCTGGTGGGATTTTGTTAATCAACTTGTTAAACCTAGCCACAAATTCCTCATGGGTTCTTGTGAGTCCTTCTTTATTTGAGAAATTTGGGCCAGAAAAGCATGTACATCCTCTGCAGTTTGAAATAGTTTTCAAACCTTGTCCTCATCATGTTCCAACTAGTAATGGCCTCAGCTGGAAGGTGATAGAACCAATCTACTGCATTATCTTATAAAGTCTCTACAAAAAGCCTCATCGAGACATCTTCATGCTCAACTCAGAGAACTCCACATGCAACTATGAAGGCTCGAGATATGTTCATCAGGATGTACTTTGCCAATCACCTCTAGAACTTAGGGAAGTTCTTTCTAATTACCTATGGGTAACTCATGCAAAGGCTGAGGAAGGGAGAGAGGCCCAACACGATGGCCCCAGGGAAATGGTTACTGTGCATCCTTGGAAATTTCACGGCTTGAAGGGGAACCAAAATACTAGCAAGAATCAAAGCACATTGAGATTAGAGCTTTTGTTGCTCTGAAGGAATAGTGCCTATAGGGGTTCTATCTTCAAATCAGGAGGAGTGCTTGTTGAATGAGCTCTTCTATTTCTTCCTATTGAAGGAAACGGAAAACCTTGCTGTTCCAAAATACATGAAACTGGAGAATCTTTCATACCAAGGGCCCTTCTTCCGTGAGTAAAACTGTGGACTATTGCCAGATCAAAGGATGATCAAGAAATTGTTCATAGAACTGGAATGCATTTTTAAGAAAATGAATCCCTAACAGAGTCACCAAAAATTGTTGGTCATCAAAAATGACTTTGTTGAGAAAACAGTCAGGGGACAATGAGAGTCCCTCCTCTTTAATGGGAGAGGTTCCCTTATTTAAAGACCAAGCTTATTTACATATGTACAACACATATTTTTAATGAGGAACTTGGATACCATGAAAGTGTTTCAAAATAGAATGGATCATCAATACAAAAGTATAGAGGAATGAAGTAATGGAAATGAGCAGAAAGGCATTCTCCAGAACTATAGATAACAAAATAATTCCTTATGTATGCCAGAATAAAATTCTTTGGAATAAACCATTTGCATTTGAATCAATAAGATGAAATTACAAAGACACAAAGTTCCATAAATAACACCCACAAGAATACAAAGCTTCTTGACATAATACAGACAAATGATTCAAAAAGTATTTAGCAGATAGTGATAAAAGAACAAGACAAGATAGACATAGGGGGAAAAACTCTTTGTATTGATTACTTTTTTTGCTCTTTACACTTATAAAAATAAGCCAAGTTCCAGCCCTTGAAAATGGTGGAGAGAGACCATTATATAATTTTACAAATCAGTTACACTTGGTAACTACTTCTTTTAACTAAAATTTTTAGTTAAAGGGATGCTTAATGCAAAACCCCAACTAATTACAATAAGCCTGAATTTAGAAAAAGAAGGAAGAGAGAAGCTAGGAGGGGAAAACAAGTGCTCATGATTGGGAAGGGCCCACTGACTTGAGGATCCTTTGTCAAAACATTTTCAATTCCTCTGCTATGTCTCTGCTATGTGGAACCGATGTGTTGGTAGTAGCTTGGGTCCAAGATCCCAGACATTTCTTCATCTATTTGTAAAACTTGGTGTGCGTATGATATTCTTATGTTAGCTTCCTCAATGGCAGATTGGAGAGAGTAGATTTCCTTTATCTTCTCCTTGGTAATTGAGTCCTCTTTAAACAAGTTTTCTTTGACAAAAGCTCTGAATTGAGCTTTAATTTCCTTGAGGGAGAAAGGCACATATGAAGTCTCGTTGTGGAGGTGACAGTGGATATCCTTAAAAGTAGATATGACCAAAGTTTTGAAAGGCTCTCCCTTCTGCCAGTTATTCCTTAATTCTCCCAAAGCCTCCTCCAGCACTTTGATTTTCCACTCCATGTGTGAATACCCATGACTTTGACAAATTATATTTGACATCATCAAAGACCTTACTCACCATCAAAATATTTTCATCATTCTACCCCATCAGGTAAAGGTCTACTATGCAGTTGCTCCAAAGTTTGAGTTCTTTATCTATATTTCCAATTGTGGAGGAGAGCTTCTGTTGCAGATTGTTTACCTTCTCATTGAGCTTGAAGGATTCACCAATGAAATTCAACCCTGTAAAAATCATGTCATCCACCATGGCCTCCATAGCCCTCCCATAGATGGAGTACTTGTGTATGTCCTTGATGCTCTGGACTTCATCTTGACTGAGGATCACAGGTGGTGGAAGAGTAGTTTGTGGGGTAGGGTCTAAAACTTTTTCTTTAGATATCAGTGACTTGATGAAACTAGAAAGAACTTGAGCCTGATCCTCCTGTTGCTCTATAGTCTGCTACCCTTTTTCTACCCTCCTAGTGACCCTGGTGACTATTTATTGAAGGTTTTGTATTTCACCTTCAAGAGTAGATTCTCCCATTGAGATCCTTGAAAGTTCCAAATTGGAGGCTTGCAAATCTTGCTTTGGCTTGTCAACTTTGGGCTTGGCTATCTCAAGGAACTGCTAACCTTGGGCATCAGTCACTATCCATGAAGTGGTTCTCACTTTCTTGGTAGGAGAAGAAGGAGTAGTACCCAACAAGGCCACCACAACATCAAAATTGGGCCCTGAGATCCAAGAAGAAGACTTCCTCTTCCTACTATCAACAAAAGGCTACACCCATGAAAAAGTGGAAGAAGAGGAAGAGGGAGGAGCAAGGGAACCAAGAGTGAGAGAACTCATGGCACTGAGAGTGTTTACCACTGGTTACCTCTAATAGGCATGTGAGTGGAGAAGATGAGGCTTCATGTACAGAGGAATCCATGGTGCTTGTAGGCTCGGTGCTATGAATTTCATGCTCCTTATCCATTGGGGCTTCTGAAGCACTTGCAGGAATTGACATTTCACTATCTTCACTCTCACTGAGAACAATGATGTTCTCTAGCCCTAGAAGTCAGTTCTGAATGTTTTGGCAGAGAATATTCTTCAATGGGCTCCTTCTTGACTTCCTTTACCTTCTTTTGATAGACCTGAGTGGAGGAGGAAGGAGTGGAGGATTCAGGTTCTTTACTTGAAGAAGCAGGAGGAGTCCGTATAGGTACCTTTGAACTGGGTGTTTGCGACTCCTTCCTTGGTTTTGAAGTGTCTTTGGAGGAGGATTATCTTGCATTCTTCCTAAGCTCATGAACCCTCCTATCAAACCAGACTTTGGTTCTTACTAGGATAGGAGCTAGAATCTCATCCAAATCATCTTTTTCTCTTTTAAACTAGTCCAGATCCTCTAAAAGAGTATGCTTGATCAAAGTTTCATACTCATATGACGATAAATCTGTGTTGTCATCTTGAAGCCCTTCAGGAATCTGATACAGGTTAAGCTCTTGTATTAACTGAAGGGGAAATATTCCATAATGCCTCCTTATAGCCTCAAAATCATTTGTGCAATCATCCCAATAATCTTCAGTGTCTTCCCTATGATGGTAGTTGATTATGATATTCAGCTCAATAAATTTCTTCAAGTTAAAACAAGTTCCAAGCCTGAATAAATGGACAGTGATGGGAGCTAGGGCTCTCTCTATGTTTCTGGGAATCCAGAGTGTCTTGCATGTATAGTTCCCCAAAGATATGGGGAAATGTAATCCCGTGATCTTCTTATCCCTGCACGTTCTGTGTAATTTATCCAATTTCCTGCATACTTCAATCAGGGCCATCTTATCATTACAAAATATGAGGAGCTTAAGAGGAGTGCTCTCATAACCTGCTAGCCTGATATAAGAGAACCTTCTGAATTGAATGAAGTAGGCTTCGTACTTCGCTATCAAGCTCATGGCTTCATCAGAGAATCTCCTAGCATTGTCACTCTCTAGAAGCCTCACAATGTACATGGTGAAAGCATCATTCACCCTCTTGAAATTGTGATTACTAGTGTCCCGGGTGAACTGAGGGTAGTAAGCATATATAGGATCACCCTTCTGAGCATCAATGTATGTGAAGCCAAACCACTATCTAGATGTTGCAAGGGTATACAACAGATAAAAATTCATGTAGAACTTCTTACTTTTGTTGTACATTGGATAGTTGCTCTGTCAAGTTCATGCAGATGATCTCTTCCCAGTTGATATTCTGGGTACCTTCACAAACTATGTTGATAAGTGGGAACATCTAGAAGTGGAACTCGCTGGTAGAGGGTAAGCCCATGACACGAGCTAACAGGATTATGAAGTCAGAGAGCTCCTCATTGAAATCAGCCCTAAACAAAGCTTTTGATAGTCAGAGATGCCCCTTTCTTTGGGGTTCTTCAGCCATGACTTTGCTACCATTCTTGCTTTGTATTTCTCACTTGTCTTGGTCAAAGAGTGTACCTGTGCTTGATTTTGGGAGATTACCATAGAATTTCCATCTCTGGGATCCTTAGGATAGTGGCAATGGTGGCGGCATCAAGCTTAGCGATTAACTCCCCATGCACATTTGTTAATTCACTCGTGTCTGGGTTGAAGTGAGCCCCGCAGGAAGTACAGTGTCGACACACTACACCGAGATTGGAAAACCAGCAGCAAATGCCAGGCCACTATCATTAATCATTTGTGCCATTGGAGAGGGGTTTGGGTCTGTCAACCTGGTCCAAAAATCACCGAAGTCCAGGTGATGAACTTCACTGTCCCCGATATCAGGAACGGAAGATTCCAGTGGAGAAACCTACTCCTGGCCTTGAAATTTAATCTTCATGTTAACTGTACTTAGGAAAACAAACTCACAGCTTGAATCTGTGATGAAAAAAGTAGGGGGGGAATGGGGACGCGAGTAGGTGATTTCAATTAGCAAGGGCAAGAGCGAGTGGCAATGAGAAATCAGTGTGTAAAAATGCTTAGGGGGACAGTCCATTAAATAGCCATTTTAGGAGAGAGAAGGTTATTAAATGTGCATTAAATTCATATTCACCAACTCAAAAAGCAAGCATCAGGAAGAGTGAGAAAAATTAGCCTAGATGGCCTTTGGTACATTTGGGACATGAGGGATGTGAAATCACGACTCGGCCGATGCGGGGAATGCGGGGAATGCACAAATGCTTTTGGGACATGAGGGACCAAAGTATGTGAAGTGCATGATGCGACCGATGTGGGTGATCGGGGAACAGATAGTCTAAGTGAACTTGGGATAGTTGGAACAAAAATTTCCGACGGGCCCGCAAGTTAACAAATTTTCAGAGAAAGCGGCCGATCGGGGAATAGAGATCCCTTTAGAACTTGGGACACATGGGACAAAAATGTCCTACAGACCCACAAATCACTCAAATGACTAAAAAAACGTAGAATTTTTCTATCTTCTCTCGACTTTTCTCCTTACCAGAACATCAGAAAAAGGTGTCAACCTCAAAAATTTTCAATTTTTTAACTTTCAAAAGAGGGGAAATTTTGAGAGGACAACAAATGGTGAATGGGGAAGATAATTTTGGCTTTTAATAACTTATGTGTCTCTTGAAAAAAGGTATCAAAAAATATTTGGATTGTACTGCCTTTGCTTTTGCTTGAAGGGTTTTGATCCCAAGTTTGAGAGGAATGAAATGTTGCATTTCTTTTGGCTGAAAAGATTTTAGATCATCATAGGAATAGGCAAGAACATTAGCTTATTTTTTCAAAATTTTTACTACCTTCTTATTTTCCTCCTGTGTGCAACATTTCTTGATGTTCACCATTTTAGGGTCGGCAGAGCTTCCAATGTTAATCTTTTCATATTCAGAAGATTTCTATGCTCCTTTAGAAGCTTTAGACTTAACATACCTGTCATGTTGATCAAATAATTCCTCCAAACTCGCCATACCTCTACGAATCTTGTTTTATTTTAGTTTGATGCACCCATCTTGATCTGTCTACTCTTTGACACCCTTTCTCATTGGAAGATATACTCTCACGAGGAAAAATATCACTTCCTTCAAAATACAAATGTTCAAAGTTATCCCTGAGCTCCAGGAAAGAGAGAAAATGTTGGTCATCAATGAAAAATTTCCAGTTTCTTGTGTTATCTGGTACACTTGGTCTATGGACCATTTCAATGGTGAATTTATCCTGAGAGAAATTAGGATGAGGTATTAACAAGGATCCTAAAACAGCTAGGGAGTCATCCCTAGTGTTCTTTTCTCTTGGCACTGCCTCGATGGAGAAGGCATCAAGAAATTCAATAGAATACCAAAGCAAATTCATATAATGTTTCAATCTTCTATTCTTTACTTGAAAAATGTCTCTAACTTTTTTAACAACTAGTTTCGCATCTCCACGAGCCAAAATATTCTTCATACCTTTTTCTTTTTCCACATTAATTCCAAGGATGAGAGATTCATACTTTGATGTATTATTGGTATTCTCAAACTGTAGTTTGAATGAGAAAGGATGAATCCTTCCTTCTGGAGATATTAAAACCACACCAGCCCCATAACTAGTTGAGGAGAAAATTCCATCAAATTCCAAATTCCAAATTCCATTAGGATCATGAAGTAATTCTTTGGGACGCTCCGTCTCATCCTAAGAAATAATCATATAGCTACCATGTCCAATATCTTCATAAAGGATTTGTGCTTTGGGATCATCCAATTTTTGCACAATATACTCAGATTTCTTCTTAGGAAAAAAATTCCTCATCTTTCCATTGACTGGCGTGTGAGCAATCCATTACAATTTATCCTCCCACGTCCTTACAAAATTTCCTACTCAACAACATGTCGTATCAAGGAGGGATATCAGCTACAAAAATAGTAGCTAAAACCTTTTTATCAGGAAAGGTAACAAAATCCTCCTATGCATCTTTAATTCTTCCCACCAAGGGCACCTCCCTACTCTCTATAGATTAACATGAACCAATAATGCGTGTGAGATTAAGACCCAAAGCATGAGCCACTTTGGTAGGGATTACATTGTCTGAAGTTCCTAAGTCTGTGACACAGTTGCTAAGTTTATGGCCTGCTATAAAGAGGGTCACATAAAATGGTTTGATTTTCACATTAGGTGAGATGACTGCTGCCACACAGTTTTATTGAGGTGTAGAAGATGGAGTAGGTAAAAGGCCTTTAGAAGTAGTTTTGGAATGGGAATTGACAAAGTGGACCATTTTGGAAAAGGATTTTGGATGGGTTTGATAATACTCAGCCTCTGAAATTTGGATTTTTTTCTTTTTAATATGGTCAATGATATCAAAAGATCTAGAGGTGGATGGGGAATCATCACTAGGAATCTTAGGCTTATCAGATTTTGAGGCTGGAGAAAAAGAAGTTTTAAAAGCAGAAGCAGAAGAAAAAGAATTAGGAGAACTAACCTTTTGTGTGGATGCCGTAGGAACATGGGATCCTCTTCTTGCCACCATTAGAATAGTTATGGAATACTCTTTAGATTTTCTAATGGGCTACATTATTTTTTACCTCTTATTGATCTGCTCTAGGGTCATAACAACGTATAACTCACTGTTCACTACTTCATCAATACCAATACTTCATCTCTACCACTACTTCATCATAATCATCTTCTTCATCAATGCCCTCAATAGTGAGAAAATTAACTTGAGATCCATCAAGTTCTTCTAATTCCTCCTCATCCTCTTCTCTAGATTCTTCAAATTCTTCATCAACCTCTTCATCAGGTTCTTCAACTTCACAGTTTCATTGATAGGGACCTTGATGGGTGGTCCCTCAATTGCCAAAGTTTTCTGAGAAGAATGCAAAAAAAATTTAGGTTGAAAATTCCTTCTTGGGATGTCTCGATAGGGAGTATGCTGAGCCAATTGTTTCTTGATAGCAATGAGGTCATTGGAAAAATTTTGTACTAAAGAATCTACATTATCTCCATAACTCGAGGAAGAAGAAAAATAAGTCAAGACTTGGAAGGATCTCTTTTCAACTTGTTGGACATGATTAGGTCATCCTCAAAACTAATGGCTAATCTCTGGTCGTCATCCAATGTTGCAAGATCGTCTCTCCTTAATGCATAGCTTACTTCAGGAAATTGAATGTTTAGGAAAAAACATTTTTGAATCTGATCCACGGGCTGGGTGTCTTGTGGGATATTGTTAATCAGCTTATTGAATTTATCCCCAAATTCTCTCATGGGCTCTTGTGATTCTTTCTTAATTTGAGAAATTTGTTATAGAAAAGCATGCACATCTTTTACAGGTTTGAAATGGTTCTCAAATCTTGTTCTGATGGTGGTCCAATTGGTAATGGCCCCGAAAAGAAAGTGAAAGAACCAATCTACCACATTATCTTGTAAAGTCTCTACAAAGAGCCTCACCGAGACATTTTCATGCTCAACTCCGAGGACTCCACATGCAACTATGAAGGATGCAATATGTTCATCAAGATGCACCTTTACATCACCTCTGAACTTGGGAAAGTTCTTCCGGTTACCCCTGGATAACTCATGCAAAGGTGGAGGGAGGGTAAGAGGCCCAACACGTTTACCCCAAGGAAATGAAACTGCCATTCTTGGAAAATCTTCTTGAAGAGGAACCGAAACGCCAAAAAAAAATCAAAGCACAAAGATTAGGGCTGATTTGCTCTTGAGGAATACCACTTCCAAGGGGTTGTATTTTTAATAGGGGTGTGCTTGTAGAATGAGCTATTCTATTTCTCCCTATTGAAGGAAGAGGAAAACCTTGTTGCTCTAAGTGGTGAAACTGAGAATCTTTAATCCCAAGAGCCCTTCTACCCTGGGTAAATCTTAGAGTCACCAAATCAGAAAATGATCAAGAAATTTTTCTTAAAACTGGAATCCATCATAAACGAATCCCCAATAGAGTCACCAAAAATTGTTGGTTGTCAAATTAGGAATTTAATGAAAGAAACAACGAGGGGACAAAAATTCCATCCTCTTTAATGGGAGAGGTTCCCTTATTAAAAACAAAAAGCTATTCACAAATGTACAATGTTTAATTTCCGAGAGGAACTCTGATATCATGAAAGTGTTTTAAATGAAATATTATCAATATAAAAGGATTGAAGAATTAAGAAATGGGAAAAAGGTAGAAAAGGCATTCTCAAAAAATATAGATAGCAAAATAATTCCTTATAAATGTCGAATTGGGATCATATAGAACAAAATCATTTGTATTAAAACCATAAGATGTTATTTCACAGACAGAAAGTTCCAAAGATTACATCCACATTAATACAAAGCTTCTTAATGCAAAATATATTAATGATTCAATAGTTTTTAATAGATAGGAGAGAGTGAGTAGGCACAGATAGAAGAAGAAAGGGAAATCTTCTTGTATTGGTAGCTTTTTGACTCTTTTACACTTTCAAAATTAATCAGAGTTCCAGCCCCTTAGAATGGTATGGAGAGGTCATCATATAGCTTAAAAATTGGTTACATTTGGTAACCATTTCTTTTAACTAAGAGATTAATTAAGGAAATGCACAATACAATGTCCTTAATTAATTTACAAAGAGCTTGGCACTAAGAATAGAAAAAGATAAAGAGAAGATAGAAGAGAAATCATCTCGT
Organism: Taxus chinensis; assembly: GCA_019776745.2. NCBI lineage: Eukaryota > Viridiplantae > Streptophyta > Pinopsida > Cupressales > Taxaceae > Taxus > Taxus chinensis. The sequence goes on along the minus strand of CM034154.1, from coordinate 758,194,018 downwards.
TTATGGCTGAGGGGGGGGGGCCACTAATTTGAGAATCCAATGCCTAAATCTTTTTAATGCCTCAACTATCTCCATACCTCATGGAATTGTTGTGTTGGCAATGGCATGAGACCAAGTGCCTCGACATGTCTCCATATATTTATCGAACTCAGTATGATCCATGTATTCTTTATTGTCCTCATCAATGGAATATTGAAGAGAGAAAATGTCCTTTATCTTCTCTTTGGTAATCAATTCCTCTATAAACAAAGTATTCTTTGACAAATGTTCTTAACTAAGCTTTGATTTCATGAAGAGAGAAGGGAATGTGGTGAAATTTCATCCTAAAGTTGGCAGTGAATATCTTTAAAGGAAGATGAAACACAAGTTTTTGAAAGAATCTCCCTTCTGCCAACTGTTCCTCAATTCTCTTAGTACTTCCTCCAAAACCTTTATCTTCAAAACTCAACACTGACAATCCATGCCTTTGACAAGTTGTTCTTGGAATCATCAAAAAATTTGCTGGCCAATAATATCTTCTCATTAGTTCTAGCCCATCAGATGGACATCTGTAATACAACTACTCCAAACCTTCAATTCTTTGTCCATATCTTTAATTGAGGAGGAGAGTTTTTATTGCAAGTTGGCCACCTTTTCATTGGTTTTTAAGGCCTCCATGATGAAGTTCAAAAATGTTATCATCATGTCATCAACCATGGCCTTCATAGCCTTTCCATAAGTAAAATATCTATGTATGTCCTTGATAATCTGAACTTCATCCTTACTGATAATCATGGGGGTGGAAGGGCAGCAAGCGGGGCACGATCCAAAACCTTATCCTTGTCCAAAAATGACTTGATAAAGCTGGAAAGAACTTGGTTTTGTTCCTCCAATTGTTTTATGGTCTTCTTGACCTTCTCTACTCATTAAATAACCCTTGTTACCATTTCTTGAAGGTTATGAACTTCACTCTTAGAAGTGGATTCTCCCATTGGGATTCTAGAGAGCTCTAGATCAGAGACCAAGAGATCCTGTTCTACCTTATCAACCTTGGGATTTGTAACCTCGAGGAATTGTTGGCCATGAGCATCAGTTACTAACCTTGAAGTGGTATTAGCTCTTTTTTCTAGAGGAGGATGAGTAGTACCCAACATAGCTGCTACAGGATAAAAATCTAGCCCTTGTCAAACGAGAAGAAGATTTTATCTTCTTACTATCAACCAAGGGCTGCACCCAGGAAAAGGTAGAAGAAGAATAAGAAGGAAAAAGAGGCCCAAGAACGAGTGAAATCATTGCACTTAAATTATTAACCACCATTGCCTCTAGCAAAGAAGTGAATGGAGTATCAAGAGATTCATGTGCAGAGGAGTTTTTGGTACTAGGAGGTTCAGTGCTAGGCACCTCCTTTTCTTCTTCTAAAGTGACTTCCGAAGCTCCTGCAGGATCTGGTACTTCACCATCATCACTTTCACTAAGAAAAATAATTTTCTCTAGTTCTGAAGGTAATTATAAATGCTCTAGAAGAGATTATTCCTTAATTGGTTCTTGCTTAACCTCTTTAATATTCTTTTCATACACTTGAGTAGAAGAAGAGGGAGAAGATGATTCAACATCTTTTATTTAGGAAGGAGGATGGGTTTGCTTAGGGACCTCGGTTTTGGGCATATGTGCTTCCTTCCATGGTGTGGAAGTATTTCTGGAAGAAGATCCACCCTGATTTTTCTTGAGCTAACAAAATTTCCTATCAAACCAGACCTTAGTTCTTATAAGAACAGGGGCAATAATCTCAACCAAATTATCTCTCTTTTTTGTACCAATCCATATCTTCCAAAGGAGTGTGTTTGGCTGATGTTTCATATTCAAAGGAATGTAAGTCCTCATTATCATCCTTGAGCCATTCAAGAACTTGGTAGAGACAAAGATCTGTAATTTGTTGCAGAAAGAGTCTGTCATAGTGCCTCCTTGTGGCTTCAAAATCATCCACACAATTAGCCTAGTAATCCTCAGTGTCTGGCTTATGATGATAGATTATCTTGAGGTTCTGATCAATAAATTTCTTCAAATCAAAATAAGTTCTAGGTTTGAAGAAATGGAAAGTGAGAGGAGCAATAGCCCTTTCTATATTTTAGGCATCCAGGGTTGTTTTACATGTATAATTTCCCAAGGAGAAAGGGAAATGAAGACCAGTGATCTTCTTGTCTCTGCAAGTTCTATGTAGTTTATCAAGTTGCCTGCATACTTCAACCGAATCAATTTTGTCATTGCAGAACATGGGGATCTTAAGGGGTGTACTTTCATAGCCAACCAACCTGATGTATGAAAACCTTCTGAATTAGATGAAGAAATCCCCATATTTAATTATCAGATTCAATAGATTCCTCAGAAAATTTCCTAGTAGTGTCACCCTCTAAGAGTCTAACAATATACATGGTGATAGCATCATTAACCCTTCTGAAATTGTGATTTATAGCTTCAAGGGTAAAACTGAGGGTAGTAAATGTAAATAGGCTCATTCTTTTGGCCCTCTATGTAGGTGAAACCGAACCATTTTTGAGATGAACCTAGGGTATACATGATGGTAAGAAGTCATATATAAATTCTTAGTTTGCTGAACACTTGAAAATTGCTCAGTCAAATTCAAACAAACAATTTCAGCCCAATTAATGTTCTGATTACCCTCGTAGATGATGTTTATAAAGGGGCACATTCAGAAGTGAAAATTAATTGGTGGAGGGCAATCCCATGATATGAGCGAGAAAAATGATAAAATCAAACAACTCCTCATTAAAATCCACCCTAAATAATGCCTTGGAAAGTCGAGATGCTCCCTTCTTAGGGTTCTTCAACAATGATTTTTCTATTCTCACCTTGTATTTATCACTTTCTTACTCAAATAGGGTCCGAGCTTGAGCTTGAGTGAGAATGATGGAATATTCAGCCTCTGAAATGCTTAGGGCAAGCAACAATGGTTACAACATCCAGTTTAGCAATTAATTCCCCATGCACATTAGTAAGTTCCTTGGTATCTGAGTTAAAATGGGCTCTGCAGGAAAGCATGATGTTGGTACACTACACAGAGATTTGACAACCAGCCGCGTATGTAATTCCATTTTCGCTAATCATTTGTGCCATGGGGGGCAGGGTTAGAGCACGTTCGTCTACTCCAAAAATATCCAAAATCTAAGTGTCGAACCTCACTATCCCCGATATCAGGTACAAAGGTCTCAAGAGGTGACACATGTTCCTGACCTTGAAATTTGATCTTTATGTTTACAACACATAGAGGAATAACCTTATAGGATCAAGTTCGCGATGAAAATGCAAAGGGATATAGGGGCACAAGAAAATTACTTTAATTGTAAGGATTCGATCAATAGATAGACAAGCGAGCAATGTGACAAATGCATTAGGGGATAGTCCGTTTCAATAGCCATTCAGGAGAGATAATTTCATTAAATTCACATTAAATATACCTTGTACCAACTCAAAAAGATGAGACGTGGGAAAATTGGAAAAACAATTTGGCCCCTATGGTCTTTTTTACATTTGGGACATGAGGGACGCGAATACGCGATCCGACCAATGCGGGTGATGCGGGAAATGTGGGCCAAATGAGCATGGGTGGCCCTAGAACCCAAAAATGTGAAGGACGCGAAGACATGATTTGGCTGATGCGCGCGATGTGGGGAATCAGTGAACAGAAGGCACAGGTGCATTTGGGACAGATGGGGAAAAAAGTATGTGAAGAACCTGATGTGGGTGATCAGGGAAAAGAAAGTCCGAGTGAAATTGGGACAAACAGGCTGAAAATTTCTGATAAAGCTAACAGACAAGGACTTGCAGAAATTGGCCAATCGGCAAATAGAGGGCCCAACAACATTTGGGACATGAGGGACAAAAATTTCTGATAGACCCGCAAATCACCAAAATGACTCCAAAAAATGCAAATTTTCACTATCTCCTCAAATTTTCACTTTACTAGAACATTACTAAAGGGTGCTATCTCAAAATTTTCAAGTTTCTGACTTTCAAAAGAGGGGAAATTTTGATAGGACAACATGCCGGCCCTTCTGTTTTTTAGAATTTTCACGGGCCAGTGAGACCTTTTCTCTTACCCCCAGCCACATGAAATACTTGCGCTCATTTGAGAACTACTCTTTAGACCCCAATTTGGTGTTGCATCATGATGATAGGTGGAAGATTCCACTGGCCCTCTCTGTTGCTTTACTCTTAGCCAATTTGGGTCTGCCACCCATTTGACTTCAGTGGGACCCTTGACATGTGGATGGCCCATGCTAATTCGGAGACCCTATTTGGGCCTGATCTTTGGAGGTGCGCTGAGTCAACACATGGAGGCTTCCACCGAATCTACTCTGTACTTAGCCGATTCAACGACTGTGCCTGCCCCCATTTGGATTTCGACCACATGGAGAGCCCATGCTCATCCATGGACCCTATTCGGACCGCGACCCTTGGAGATGCGCCATTGGGACGCTTGGAGGCTCCACGCTCATTTGGGGTCTCTATTTTACTATGCCTTTTTGGAATTGCACCAAGATGACACATGGTGTCTTCTGCAAATCTATTTGTTCAACACCAAGCTAATGCGTATGTGGAAAATTCCAAAACTTTAAGGCCCTTTCCCTGTCTTCTTCCCTTTTGAGCCGTATGGAATATTTTGATGTTGCTGACCTCCTTTGTCGACCCTGCTCTTTACTTGAGTCAAGCTCGCTTGCCCCTTATTTGTTGGATTCGAATGTGAGCCCGCTGGACATAACCAACCCTTCTAATTTCCTTTTGTGCGGGGTTGTGTTTGACCAATATTTCCCAGGGGAAAATTTTGGATAACACTAATAACTATGATAGCAGCTCAGCCACTCGACATAAGAAATCCTCAACTTTCTCATTTGACCCCCATAAATAGGGTGTACAATTTTGACTGAAGATGGAGGATGTTAGTCTAATTTTTGGCTTCGTAGATGGTTTCTAATTCATCCTAGGATTCCTTCAGCCTCTATGCATTTTGAATGTGTGATTGCACATCATCACTGACACTTAGCATAATCAACATTAGAGCTTTGGCACTAGTCATCTCATATTTTATTAGTTCATCAGTGGTTATGGGGACTACCAAAGATCCTGTGACGATGCCCCATAATCCTTAAAATTCAAGGATCGTTCACTTCTTTGTTTTGTATGCCGCAAAAATTTTTCCCTTTAAGTAACTGAGCATTCGAGAGTAGAGGTTTTGGTGCAGACATTTTAATAAATATAAAATAATATTTATTTTTTTTAGTTATTGATTTCAAGATATATTACAACTTTATTCATTGATGAGAAGTACCAACTCGTAGATGCTCATAACTACTCATGTGTTGAGAGACAACAATGATTTATGGGGAATTCTTCTTCATCTTCACAATCAGCATCATACCTGGCTTCTATCTCTTCTCGAACTTGCTTTACTTGGCAACTGATGTTGAAAAGAAAATACTCCAAGAATGATTTTCGAACCAGTTTTTTAAATACAACATTGTCAGTGTTACGTAGCTCAATTGAGAAGTGCAAAGTAGAACCCAAATATTTCGTGAGATTTTGGATGGTGTTTACCCATGGCTTATGAGTCGATATTGTGCTATCTTTCAGTAGTCCGGATCGTGTCATTCACGCTGGAAATTTCATTGGCGTGGCCATGCAGGATTTTCTCCTGCTTCGTGGCTAAATTAGACAAGATGGGAAATTATTTTTTTATGTAGCCAATAGGTCTTTGCATTACTCATGTCTGATAAATAAATCCAAATGAGGATTCTTTGATGGCACAAAATGTCCATGCAACCTCTTTTTTTTCATACTTCACATAGAAGTTTTGATTGTAATCAGGCAGATAACTGTACAGTCCACGTAGTTACAGGTTAAAAATTCCACACAACCTCTTATACTTCATGCCCAGGCCTTAGAGGAAAGTTCCAGGCTATATTTCAATGCAACAGTTATTTGTATGTTGCAGTAGTCTCCATGTGTGAGCTATTCTACACAGGTCTTAAAAGATGCAGCTTCCAAGTTGTGATTGCCAACAAAAGCCAAAAAATAAACTTCAACGTTGGTCCTTGATTTTCCTCCACCATGTAGCAGCATCCCACATAGGAGAACCATGAAGTAAATATATATGTGCAGACTGTGATGCATATATGATATATATATATATATATATATATATATATATATATATATATATATATATATATATATATATTGTTTAATCTTTCGATCTCAGGTTGCTTTGCTAAACGGAACCGATTCTCCTCTCCTCGAGCTTCCTTGATCCTTTAACGTAGGTTCAGATCCCAAATTGGCATTAGGGAAAATGAGTCATTCTCTGCATGCAGCAGGTTGGTCTCGATGCCATGTCGTCCATTACTGAAACAAACGTCTATAATAATTCTTTGATTGCAGATAAATGTCTCTGCCTCAAACATTTAGGCCAAACTGTAAGATAAGGGGTGATACCAAATCCTGATGGTGTTTATGGTGGATTTCCCATAAATTAGAAAGTTTTAAATAATATATCTCAAAATAACTTGTGATTTCTATGAAGCACTGCTACAGCATTTATAGCCGTCGACAATAAATAATAACATTTCCTTTAATACAAAGCACGATTGCTCCACGAACAGCTTGAGAAAAATGGTGTAGTTCTACATAAACATTTAAGTCTAATTGTATCAAACCATAATGTTTTTATTCACAAAATTATGCTAAGCATGAAATTGCATGAATGCACAGGTATTTGATACTTTAGTTTTTTACGTACTTAAATATTATGCCTGAAAAAATGATTTTTGTTCTCATTTTTTTAAAATGAGCTAAGCAGTAATCATCAATGAACCAATAGTAATATTGGCAATGATTAATCGTTAGGACCCTGAGAATGAATGGAACCCTAAATACATAAAATAGTCCCTGAAAAGTTTTAGACTTGAGATTTGAGGCCATTTTGTGCATTGAAAATATGTCCTTTGTAAATTAAGGATGTATGCCAATTCTGGTATTAAAAAATAAATAGATATAGATAAATTCAGGATATTAAAACTAAATAAGTGAATTAGATAAATCCAATTAATTTTTAAAAGCCAATTTATAATAATACTAGCATGAAGTAAATTGGCTTACTCAAGTATACCGAGAAAGTGACCCAAAATTTTAAAATGTAAAGATTAAGTCATGGCAGCTTGAATTTGTTTTGATGATCTAAAAGAGAGGGATCTAGGTCTTGTCTAACCTATTCATGTCATATCTTTAATTATTCTTTTTAATTCTATACAACAATGATCATAATCAAACTTTGATATCTCCTTCTAGAAGTATCTCTACAACATTTAAATTGTTCATTATTTGTAAAAAAGACTTTAGCTAATCTCCTAAACAGTAATCTCTACAACATTTAAAGTGTCCATCAGAGAAGTGATCGAAAAATAATGAGAACAGCAAGACATTAATACTCATTGTAAGATTCTGAAATGTATGACATGAGGCTAGGACATGTAGATCTTAAGCTGGGAAAAGGGCATGTTGTGTTGATGCAGACCTACTTTCTTTGCACCGGTCAACCACGTAGGATTTAAGGATCTAGTTTTTGAAATTTGATATAATCTCTTCGTTTTTGTATCCCCAAATTTAATCACCTGTATGTCAAATTTTTTAGATCACCCAAGGTAACTATTAACCTACAAATGTATAAATTGAGTTTAATTTTATAACTATTACAATATTCATTTTTTCCCATAAAAATTAATATTGTATTAAGTAGGGATTCAAACTGATCCATAAAGGTCATCACTTAGAGAGAACTTACAATGAAGAATATGTAAAACAACTCAAATTGAAATTTACAATTTTGTAAAAAATATGTGTAAAAATGATAGAAACGACTCATAGGATTCAATAGTGCAAACTTAGCAATTGATGGTAGATTCTAGCTAGAATGTAGCAATGTAGTAGAATGTGTCCATGGAATAGAATAGTACTTCCAAGGTCAATCTATCAAATGTCATGCTAAGTCAATTTGAGGGGGTCCTACTATTTTCCTTGAATAGATGCTTGATAACCTCATTGGAGTGTTGTAGGTGCCTTTTGAATGCAATTTTTGGTGATGATTTTTAATGCTAATTGTTTGGTCCTTCATGTTTCAGTTGGATTCATAACTGTGAAATTATATGATTTACAATCATTGATTTTCATAAATGAAATTCTCCAAAATTCAGATCTAAGGTAATATTTGTAAATGCAAAAAAGATTGATAGGGGCCTATTGACTTAGCTTTTATGATTTCTATATAGATGTGTTTTGAGCATTCAGGAGGATTAGGGAAAATAAAATGATACTGTCTAAACTGGGAAATACTGTCTAAAGCCATATAAAAGTATGGCAATCTAAAACTATGAGAAGTTGAAACAAGATGTATGGAGCCACTAGCATCAAATTTGGAACCATCTATTTGGTACTATTATCAATTACTCGTGTTATCTTTCTTAGGAACCTTTGCCAAATGCTTATGCATGCTTTTATGGGTTATTTCGTCATCGAAATATACCCAATTACATGCAGTTTGTGTCTTACATGCTTCCCCCATCCTCATGCATGCACCTGATGTAATTAAAATCTATAGTTTCTTAAAGTATGACACTCAAGATGTTTACATTATGATAACAATATAGAAAGGGGTGTGTGATGGATTTGGATTTCCCTTGGTGGCCAAGTGAAGCTTTTTTTTGGTACCAAGATGCTAGCACTGAAGATTAGCCTAAGATGAGAGTGTGACTCAAGGGGTCCATGCATATGCATTTTCTTAGTGCTCATACAAGTATGTGTAAAAATATAGAATTCCTCCCCCTATGGACGGACCTTGTGCATCAACATAAGACACAAGTAAAGTAGGTTCAAATCTAAGTATATGATAAATTTTAACCTTCATGAGTGTTTAATAGAGTGTCCCAAATAGAATGGTTTGTAGAAAGGATAGTATGCACCTGATATGCGAAAGAGCAAAAATGTGTCTGAACAAAATGTCACTCTTGCTTGATCCATTTTGATCTGAAGGTTGAAGTCGAGGAAATTAGGTGATATCATGACAAGAGCGAGTTTTTTGGGTGATCTCACACATACAAGGGCGATAGACTTAAAGAGGACACAATGTGTAATTCCCACTCCTCTTTGACACTGATTATACGATGATTTTAATTTTGGTTGATTAGAGACATGGACCTTATTGTTATATTTTAGTTAACATGTTGTTAAGATACAAGGGACATCATGATTACTATTGTGTTACTGATTGTTACTTTGGAATGTATGGATGTATTGTGGACCTTGATGGACATTTAAGGATATGATGATGATCTAGAATGGTTACTTTGTTATATACTGACATTTGGATTCTTGACGTATTGAGTATATTCGAAGTATTGGACTAACTATGTGGTCTCATTGATTTTTTTAATTGTTAACAATATGATGGTATTAGGGATCGGTAATATGTTGTTGAGTGTATCTAGTAGTTAGGAGTTACAGTAGATATAGATAATTTCATGAATATTGTAGAATATGAATTTGAATTATTGATGATTGTAAATTATTTATTAAAGTAGAATTCAAATGTTAAGTGATTTCAAATAATTGATAAAAAATTCATAAATTTGATGATAATAATTTAGCTACGTTATACGATGATGTTAATTGATAAATGTGTGTGTGTGTTGTATTGCTTGATGTATGTTGAGGATTGTATGATGGATGTATTTATATGTATTGATTTCCATGACATATTGATATGGCCTTGAGGCCAGAAGGTATTATTGTTTGTGATTGTAGGAAAAATTATATCATTATACACCGAAAGGGGATAGGGTACCAACCACAAAAGAATGTTCGGTGTTTTGCAACATGGCTGAATTTGACAACTTGTGTCTAATGTATATGTTGTGTAATTGTCATGCTTAGTTAGGAGGTTTCCCATGGGGGGTGACCTCACATGTGTGGCCATGGGGTGTAATGTTTTCCTTTCTTTTAATTTTTGTAGTTTTATTTTATGTAGTGCATGTATTTAATTATTGGGAAATTAAGTCACTTTATTAGCACTTGTTAATGTGTCTTACTTATCTAATTTAATTTCAATTTTAAACTAAAATGAAGAGGTGACGTGTAGGATAATAAATAGAGTAGATAGTACTTTATTTGTGTTTGATGTGGAATGAATTAATTGCATTTAGGTGGTGCTGTAACTCTTCTTTCCTTCCCAAACTCACATTTTTCCTTGTAGGCCACTTTTTGGGACATTTGGGACAAGTCAACCTTGTCTATTACATCTCAAACTCTTCTGCCATATACCATACATATGATGTATGGAGCTTATTTTTTGTACTTTTAGGCAAATAGCATTTGTTAAGTGTAAAAAATAAGAGACTATTCACCTTGAGTACTTACCACATGGCCTATTTATCCATGAATAGGTATGAGAACCAGAGCATGTTGAAAAGGATCAGAATCCAATGTGTGCCAATGAAGCTCATAAGTAGCGAAACAATAGTCTATTTAAACAAGACATTGGGTTTGGTGTGTTGACTTGTTGAGTTGGAATGGAGGCCCGCATGATGAAGTGGCATCCAAACATGGAAGAACACCTCAAGCATCGTACACCTCCCTTCTGGTAGCTTTATCTGGATGCTGGTCTGGAGGATTCTTCCAGGTTACTTGCCCATACAACCGAAGTAAGTCATTTTTCCAGCGTCAGTTTTCATCCAATATTTTCAATGGTCCTATAAAGTATTTCCTAAAAATTACCCCAAAGTGTTGCTAGAACTCAAATGAGGTTGTTAGATCCACATTTTTGACATGTTATTGCTCAGTGATTTCCAAAATTCATTATACTATAGATAGTCCACAATGTTATAGATGATCTACGATTATTTGGCTATTCCCTATATTGCCCAGTCTAATTTTTTTAGCTTCTTGTAAAATTCTCATCAATTTTACTTTTTATGAGTATTCCACAATCCTCACAAGAAATGAAGTCTTCCTCTTACATAATTATGTTTTGCCAAGTTCTCTAACCTCATTCGTCAATTCTGTCTTTATATACATTTCTGGTAAGGCTTCCAGCAACATTTTCTGACAGATCATTTCCATATGCACAATCAATTAATTGTGGAATTATCTTTTTTTTGAAGATAGAAATATTAGAATTAATCATCCGATTTCACTTTTCCTTACAGCAAGATTCTTAACGTGATTTCCAAGCTTTCTAGAAGCATTGGTAACTGGTCTGTTGCACAGGTGCCAGGTGATTTGGGGGGCGGGAGCAACATTTATTCTTCTTTCCATAAGAATCCCATGGACGGTCAGCAGTGTGTTTATTAATCAGCGGTGCGCGGGGGGCAGAAAATATTGATGATCCGGATGGGGCTGGGCAGCAGCAGAACCCGTAAGATGTAGTTACCGAGCTAGGATGAGGTTGGGGAGGCTTTGGATAAGTGTTAACAAGGCGAACCGATTTATGTAACAACATATATTTGCCCTTAGAGTCAAAGTGGTAATATCCGACCGAGTATGCAATTGAACACTTCCCTTTAATAATAGAGCGCTCATAGAGAGTTCTAGCAAGTAAAACTTTGGGGAAACAAACCATGCGATTCCTATGGAATTGGTTCAATATATATAAACTACTTAACAGGTATACTCATAAACATTCCTGAATACCATATTACATTTATAACCATTTGATCGTGAGAGTAACCTCATACTTGTGGTGGAGGGATCATATTTGTTACCAAGTCAGGCCCACAATAACGTATAAAAGCTTCTCAGATCCAATCCACAAATCTCCTCTCTTCAACTTCTCCTTTCGACCCTTTTATTAAAGTTATGTTATTACGACTCTAGGATTTCCACTTCTTGGGCAATAAGTTCTTCATTGACCAAGATCTTCTGCCCCCCATATTCTATAGTCCACTCCTTCCAATCCTTCGTAAAATGCACAAAGATGCTTTGATCATGCCCTTGAACCTTCTCCATGAAGGTGGTGATGCCACCCTTGCTAAGTATGCTCCATAGCTCAATATTATCCTTCCAGTCCGGGTCCGCACTAGGCTCAATTTGGCAAGGGGGACCCCCCATCTTCTAAGTATGAATCTTATTTTGACCTATATAATGCATTATTGAGTGTAAAAGAGAAAATAAAGTCACTTCTCTTCTTATCACATTTATTTTGTCCTTAAAAGGCATGGAGAGCAGGTTGGAGTGTAAGGTGTGCATGTCATAAGACTTACATGTTCATTTAATTGAGCCATTAGGTTGGGTGTGTTGACTATTTGAGTTGGAATGGAGGAATGATGAAGTGGCATCCTATATGGAGCCACCTCATCATCCTCACATCCCTTTTTCTATTTATTGGATGAATTTGAAGGATTTTGGGTTACTTGTCTTTTTTTTTCTCTTACATTTTTGGAATTGGGAGATTTTTGGAGTTGCATTTTAGATTGTTCTTGGTAGAAGGTGTTGAAAGCTTGTTGGAGTGAATATTTTTAGAAACTAAATGGAGAGGTAGAATCTCCACTTTTGTTACTTTTTTATTCATGAAAATGGATGCAAAAATTGTGTTTGTATGAGTGTTGTGAATGTGTTGTATTGGGGTTGAGTAGATTTCATTAAGAAGGGTGTGGGAGATGGAAGTATGGGACCATTGGTGAGGGAAAAGGGATTTTTGAGGCATGCATTTTTTAGGGAGTGTGATTAGGAATTCCACCTATGGGGAGTGAAAAGGAAAACATGGACATATTTTTCCATATTTACAAGGGGAGAGATAAAGATGTCTTTGAATGTTTTGTATTGTGCACATGGAGGCTTTTGGGTGGAACTCCTACTTCACTTGGGAGGAAAACGGAGGTCGTTCCCATATTCCTTTCTCCTTTTAGCTTGTTTTAAAGCCTATGTGTTGTTAGAAAAGTTGTAAGTATTGTTTGAGTGTGTTTATTTGAATGTGTTGTATATTGTGGCATGCATGTTTTGTGGAATCCATTTTGTGAGAGTTTTCATAGTTGCATTACACACCTCATTGTTCTTTGGTTGGGGCTCAAGGGCCAATAAGGAGGATCACTTATCCTCTTATTGGATTAAAGGTTGGTTGGAGAACATTTCCTACTCCCCTTTCTTTGTATTGTGATTCAAGATTTGAAGAATGAAAGGAGTGTAAAGTTGGAATTTTGAATTTGGGAGAAGACATTGAAATGGATATTTTGTATTTTTTAGCCTATGAAAGAATCCCATTTCATTAATTTAGCCATGTTTCTTCCACTTAAATTGGAAAGCTTGTAATTTTTGTATTTTAAAATATTTTTTTTGTAAATTCCATTTATCAAATTTGTAATGTTATAGTTGAAAGGAGAAACTTTCAAGTTGAATTTGTTGGAAAGGAAACCCTTCTAAATCTGAATTTTATTCAAAGTTGTATTATGCGTTCAATTGAAAATAATGATGTCTATGTGTGAATTAGTGAATGTTGATTCGTTTTGTATTGTTGGCAAATTTGAAATTTGAAAGGAAAAATAGAGAAAGGAGTTATTCAGGTATGTTATTCTTTTTGTATTCTCCCTAAACTTAATTGTGAAAGGGAATGGTTTGAGTTGGTTTTATAATCAAATTTAATAATTTGTTGTAAATGATTTTAGACCACCTATATCACTTAGTTGAATACTTATAAATTATTCTAGCCTTATATGCCTCTATATCTTATTAGTAATAAACTTGAATTGAAAAACAAAAGGGGGTTTGTATATGTGTGTGTGTGTGTGTGTGTGTGTGTGTGTGTGTGTGTGTACATATACATACATACATACATACATATGTATTATGTATGTATGTATGTATGTATGTGTGTGTGTGTGTGTGTATATGTCATATCATTTAATAATATATGTATATGTCATGTCATATATTATTAAATGATACGACATACATACATACATACATACATACATACATACATACATACATACATACATACATACATACATACATACATACATACATATATATATATATATATATATGATATGTATAAGTTATAGATATACAAGTCATAATTATTTATATACATATTGGTAAATAATATAAACTATAGTGAAATTGGTGGCCTGAGGGTAAATAAATAAAAATTTTATTTATAAAAAAGAAAAGGTGCAATAAGTATTAGGGCCATCATACTATGGTGGATTGTTTTATTTATAAATAAAATACAATAAGGGTGGGGGTGTCGGCCCCACCCACAAAATATTAAATCCAACTATAACCAGTATTACTATTGGTTGCGGTCACTCACTTATCCATGCATTGTATAAATTAATTCAGGACAAACTTATTGCTTGCAACTATTTATTATACAATAATAAATATATAATAACATATATATATATATATATATATATATATATATATATATGGTTTTATTTTTTATATTCACCCAGTAGACAGTGTATATACACTCAACTTGCAAGAGAAAAATACCAAATAACATAAATACAACACAAATACAATAAAAAATGGAGTTGTAAACCCTCCCAATGGCTCCAATGGTCTCCATGGATTCTCCTCCTCTTTCTCTAAATGTGCAAAAGAAAATGGAACAAATGAATGAGTTTATGGTAAAAGAAAGAAATAAAAGAAACTCATAAGGAAACGTAGGGCAATATAGATCCAATGACCAAAATAGATCAAATCTAATGGTTGAAAATAAATCCTACATCACTTAAGTGATGGGGATTTTGTGGGAATGGGATAAAATTAAAAATGGTATGGGTAATTGGTTGAATGGGGCCACTTAGTGGCTAGCGAAGTTGTTAAACTTTTAAGAAAGGAAATAAATTAAACATTGTGCATGGTAATCAAGTAATGAACTAAATAGGGTTTTAAATAAATATTAATATCAGAGATGGATTTTGATCTTGTGGAAATAGTTAAGATAACATATTACATTTTTCAGCGTCATTTTTTCCTCTATTTTATATAATCATCGCTAGACGCGGGAGGTAAGGTTATGCCTAGATGAATAAGCATATGCAGGAGATACAAAAACAAGTTGTTGAGCTCACAAGAGAAGTTACCCGCCTTAGAAGGAGACATGAAAATGGGGATGCAGACCCAGATAGTGATTCTAAAGATGTACCTCCATTTATGAATGAAGGAGGAGATGAAGAAGAAAATGAGAGAGATGAAGAAATGTTGAATGAGAGACCATTTGAGGAGAGATTGATCTAGGCTTTTTAAGGAAATAATGACAAAATCAAGATTAATGTTAATGATTATGGTGGAGAGTTACGATAAGATGAGTTGATTGACTGGTTGAATCACATGGGAAAATTCTTTGAGTGGA
The DNA here is from genome assembly GCA_019776745.2 of Taxus chinensis. Taxonomy (NCBI): domain Eukaryota; kingdom Viridiplantae; phylum Streptophyta; class Pinopsida; order Cupressales; family Taxaceae; genus Taxus; species Taxus chinensis. The sequence goes on along the minus strand of CM034154.1, from coordinate 758,178,621 downwards.
AAACCCTTTCAGAGGAGAAGAAGGTTAAGTTTTCATGCACTAAGTTAGTCAGACATGCATTGATCTAGTGGGATCACCTACAAAATGAAAGAAAAAGAAATGGAAAAGGAAAGATCCAAAACTAGAATAAAATGGTAAAAGAAGCTGAAAGAAAAATTTCTTCCTATAGATTATGCTCAAACACTCTTTCAAAGGTTCCAAATCCTAAGACATAAGGATCTCAACATTGAGGAGTATACCAATGAATTTTACAAGTTGTCAATCAGAGTTGAACAGGGAGAGTGTAAAGAAAAGAAGGATTACACGGTTATATAAATGGATTGAGTTACACCATAAAAGATGAGCTAAGTATGCTCTGGATCCATAGCGTGAATGATGCTTATAAACTTACATTAAATAAAGAATAAAAGAAAAAGAGGAATAATTTGAGAAGAGGTGTGAAAAGAGGGCCATCATCATCTCCAATGAGAGGTAGGGGTAGAATTGAATCTACAAAAGGTGAATCCTCTAATGCAAAAGGGCATGAAGATTTTGGTCATAGCCATGTTAACTACCAAAGAGGTAGGGGGTTTTAGATTGGAAGAGGTCATAATGAAGGACATAGATGGAATATCCCCGAAAGGTAGTATACATGTTACAAATGTGGTGAAGAGGGGCATAGAGCCTTTGAGTGTCCACACTATCCTACACAAGATAGATGGCAAGGAGAAGAACCACGAGTAAATCTTGTTGAAGCTGAAGAGGAAGAAGAATTGGATTCTTTATGTAGACTTGGGTGAAACCCTCATGATAAGGAAGACGATGATTATCCCAAGGAAGGAGAAAGAAAAGGATGTTGCTGGTGCTGATTCATGGTTGAGGAAAAATATATTTCGAACAAGATGCATGTCTAGAGGAAAGGTGTTTAATATTATTATTGATGGTGGTAGTTGTGAAAATATGGTTTCAAGTGTGATGATTGACAAACTGAATTTGAAATGTGAGAAGCACCCATATCCCTATTGTATATCATGGCTCAAATAAGGGAATGAGGTAACCATAGATAAAATGTGCCTTATAAAGTTTTTGATTGGGAATACCTACAAGGATGAGGTGTGGTGTTATGTTATCCCAATGGATGCATGCCATATATTACTAGGGAGGCCTTGGAAATATGATAGGAAGGTTACACATGATGGAGGAAAAATTATATATACCTTTTGGAAGGATAGTGTAAAGGTGGTCTTATTACCCTTCAAGGAAGAAGAGAAGAGTGAGGGATTATTAGCTACAAAAGAGTTTGTTACATACATGGATGAAGTTGGGTGGTGTTATGCATTAATGTCAAAAAATGTGGAAATAGAGGACTTTAATATACATGTTGTTGTGGAAAAGGTACTAACAGAGTACAAATATGTCATACTAGATGAGCTACCAGATGGGTTACCTCCAAAGTGAGATATAAAACACCATATTAAGTTGATCACAGGACTGGCCCTTCCAAATCAGGTAGCCTATTGGATGAGTCTGAAACAGAGTGAAGAGTTGAACAGACAAGTGATAGATCTAATACAAAAAGGATTAGTGAGAGAAAACATGAGTCCATGTGCAACCATAACTCTATTGATTCCAAAAAAAGATGGATACTGGAGAATGTGTGAAGACAATATGGCCATAAATAAGATCACAATTAAGTATTGGTTCCCAATTCCAAGATTGGATGGTATGATTGATGTGCTAGCGGGAGCCTGATATTTTAGCAAGATTGACCTGCGGAGTGAGTACTACTAGATTCGGATCCGTGAAGGGGATGAATGGAAAATGGATTTTAAAACAAAAGAAGGGTTATACAAGTGGATGGTGACTCCATTTGGGAGCTATCATATGCACACAGTACATTCATGAGGCTGATGAATAGAGTATTTTGAGAGTACAATGGTAAGTTTGTTGTTGTCTATTTTGATGATATTCTAATATTCAGTAAGACAGTGGAAGAGCACTTTTTATATATGAAATTATTGTTAGACTTGTTACTTAAAGAGAGTCTCTATGCAAACTTACAGAAGTGTAGTTTTATTTATAAGAGTCTTGTTTTTTTTGGGTTTTATCATATCAGAGGATGAAATGAGGATGGATGAGGAAAAAGTAAAGGGAATTTTGGAATGGCCTATTCCAAGGAATGTGACAGAGGTTTGTAGTTTTCATGGACTAGAAAATTTTTGTAGGAAGTTCATCAAGAATTTTAGTAGCATTACTGCATCCATAACATAGTGTACAAAAGGGAGGGAGTATGTATGGACGAATGCAACAACATATAGTTTTGAATTTTTGAAGAAGAAAGTGTCATAAGAAACATGTTTTTGGTATTACCAGATTTTATCAAGGTCTTCAAGAATTTACCGTGATGCCTCACATGTCAGGATTGGAGCTATACTCATTCAAGAAGGATGACCTCTAGCATTCTTCAGAGTGAAAATCTAAATGAATTCAGGAGGAAATATTCTACTTATGATGTGGAATTTTATGATATTGTTCAGGCATTAAGGCAATGGATACATTACTTGGTAGAAAAGGAATTTGTACTCTTCAATGACCATTAAGCATTGAGGTATGTAAACACATAGAAGAAACTAAATAATAGGTATGTAAAATGGGTTTCATTTTGGCAAGAATATACTTTTCTCTTAAAGCATAAGTCAGGTAAGCAGATTAAAGTTTTTGATTCCTTCAGTAAGCGTGTAGCAATTTTGACAACAATGGAAAATGAAGTAGTAGGGATTAAGGAAGTTAAGAAATTGTATGAAGGTGGTCCGGATTTTGGTGATGTTGTGAGACAACGTAAGGATCCTACAATAGGAATTGGTTATTCTGATTATTTGATGCAGGATGGTTATTTGTTTAGGGGGAGACAATTGTGCATCCCTGCTGGTTTAATGAGAGAAAATATTATAAGATAATTGCATAGTGGGGGGTTAGCTTGATAGTTTGGTATAAGTAAGAAAATTGCTCTTGTTGTAGAAAAGTATTATTGGAAAAAGGTAAAGAGGGACATAATTAGGATTGTAGGAAGATGTAGAGTGTGCAAAAAAGGCTAAGAACCATGCACAGACTATTGGGTTTTTTATGCCATTACCTATCCCTACAGAGCCATGGGTTGATTTGAGTATGGATTTCGTATTAGGACTTCCTAACACATAGTGCAGGAATGATTCTATATTTTTTGTGGTTGATAGATTCTCTAAGATGACACATTCCATTTCTTGTAACACAAATAATGATGCTTCTAGAGTTCCAAATTTGTTTTTTTTGGAAGTGGTTAGATTGCATGAGGTTCCAAGAATGATCACTTCAGATCAAGACATGAATTTTTTTGAGTCAATTTTGGAAGACTCCATGGAGGAAAATGGGGGAAACAATTGTAGTTCAATATTGCATATCACCCCCAGACTTATGGGGAAATAGAAGTAGGTGAATAGAAGGTTGTTAAATCTCCTATGTTGCATAGTCAGAGAAAAGCAAAAAAAATGGGACTTAACTTTACCACAAGTGGAGTTTTCCTATAATAGCTCGGTAAATAGGTCAACAGGGAGGTTTCCTTTCCAGATTGTATATGGTAGGAATCCCAAGGGGGTCCTAGATCTGATTGTACTACCTGTTATCTCAATTTTTCCCCCTAGAAAAATTGGATCACCCATGACCTCGTATAGAAAGAAATTCAAGAAATGGTTCCGTTGAATGAACCCATGCTTCAAATCCAAAAAATAGGTTGTAAGCAGGCTCTAAAATGAAATATCAAGGTCAAGGAGGAGAAAATAGTGTCAAAGAAGTAGAGGCATAAAGTAAAATAAACGGTGAAGGTTCGAAGTCTTTGGGTTCTACAAATAGTTTAGAATGAGCCAAAAAATTGGCTAAGTATGGAGGAGATAGCGGAAGCTACGAAGTGTCCAAATGGTGCACATCCAAAGATTAAATCCAAAACTAGAGACCCAAATAAGCGGCAGGCCTCCATGTGTCCAGAACCCCAAAAGTTGTGCCAGTTATTGAAAAGTCTTGAAGCTTCCAGTGTCCAAGGTGCCAAGTAGTCGATCCTAGTATAAACAGAAGGGACCAAGATAAAATTGAGCCCAGAGGAGTAGGCCTGAATTGACTTAAACTTGCACCAGCCCTCCATGTGATCCAATGGTGCATCAACAGAGGTGAAGATTGAAAAGTGAGAGTGGGGCAAAAATGACTAAGTACCTCTAGGATTGTAGGTGGAAGGCACCGCATGTCTCAATGAATCTCCTTCAAACGTAAAATCCTAAGTGGTTTCCCAAATGAGCATGGGGAGATAGAGCCAACCACTTGTCTAGGGTCCAATAAAGGTCAAAAAAGGGTCCACATGAGAAAGGCATCAAATAAGATTGGCTAAGTATAGAGAGCCTAAATGAGACGGGAAGCACCACATGTGTCCCATATTAACACAAATTCAAATAGAAAGGACTTGGCAAGACCAAAAGCAGAAGCTCAGATGAGCCACAGGGCCCAATCCAATTTCAAAAGCACAGACCAAGGAAATACCCTTAGCACTTATGTCCATGTGTCTAGGTTTAAAAAAGGGACTTAGCCATTTAAACACGAAGAAAATAAGACAAGGCTACAGAAAGAGCCACATGTCTCATCGGTAAAATTTCTAAGGTGCGGACCAAAAGGTAATCCCCAAATGAGCGCCAACCTTGCCACATATCCCAGAGTCTGAAAAGGTTGGGACCGATCATTGAAAAGTCGAAAATTCTTTCCAAGGCCTCCACGTGTCTCAACCACGTAACTTTTAGGAGGTAAAACCTCCAAAGTCAATTTCAAAACTAGTGCCAAGCCTCCACACGTCTCGGCACAGACACAATGTTTCTGTCAACAGGAAGGACTCAGGAAAAATACAAAGGAACATAGAGGAGCCCGTGGAATCCGCCACTTGTTGCCTCAAAGATGCAATTTTAAGATCGAAAGGTAGGGGCCAAATATCTAAGAAGCGTGAGGCCACCACGTGGACCCTGTATAGACATACCCTTTTTACATATTGCACGCATTAAGTGACCCTCGTAATATTCAAATGGCCAATTATCTTTGAACTGAAAACTCAGATTTGGGTGGGAAAAGGAACTTTTGGAAAGCGTCTCGATGTCCTGGCTACTCACCATGGAAACATAAAATATCCATTCTTAAGGCTGCAAGTCTCTCAGTGGGTAAAATAATTAAGAAAATGTCCTTTCTTAGGCCATTAATGCAGAATCTGATTACTTTAACTACCATGATTTGATTTGTCTTCAGATCCACCGCTCTTCACTTCTTCAACACGCCCAACAGACATAGGGAACTAGACTTGACAGATTGTGGGTGGATTCGCGAGTAGGTGAATTGAATGCATTGGTAGTTGGATTTTTTAGAGCAAAGTTCAAGCTTCTCTTCTCTCTCTCCAATTTTCTTATTCATCTATATATTGTAAAGGAGGGGTATCATTTGAGAAGGGAGAGACATTCTAGGTCTATGGAAACCCCTGTCAAAGTCATTTCTTCAACTAGCATTTGAACTGTAGAGCCTTCCTCCTCACATTGGCTCTGGAATGACATTTTCTGTGCCTTTTAACCACATGATGGTGTACTATGTGACCTTATGGAGAAATAAAATATTGTTTCGTGATACATCTTTCAATCCTTGGCACTGTTTTATTGTCTCTTCTGTGCCTCTCATCATCTGCATGTTTTACTGTGTGCATAACTTTTCATGTCTATTGCAGGTTTTGGGATGTCATGCTTTAATGGGTTTCAATGGTGTTCTGTGTGAACTCTATCTATGTCACTTCTGTCTGCATCTATCCATCCTCTCCATTGCTCACCTCTTCTCACTTCAACAAAGTGAGATTTGTGACCAGCAACCTCCATTTCTGGTGTATCACCACTTTAGTGTAGGCTCTTTCACCCTCTTTCATGCACTCTCTCTCCCTCTCTCTCCTTGGAATGGTTAGATTAGGATAGAATAGGTTTACCTACAATAGTAGCTTGTGGCAGGTAGATTAGGAACCAAGAACCAACTTTCTCTGGAGGTCCATCTCAAGTTTTACAAGTCCCATAGCTTGAGAGATGGTCCCATGTTATGCAATCACACCTGAATGCCCCACTCAGATCTGAGGCCATTCTGGGGGTGCTATGATTTTGCACTAATAATTTTGGCATTATCAATCAAAAATCTTAAGCACACCAGTGGGATAGGTCTGAAGTACTTTACCACTTCATTTCATTAAGTTGATGTGTTCTTGGTGAGATTCCAGCCTTTTCAGAGCACTTTCAAGTACATCTGGTGACTCCATCTGGTCAACAACCCATTCTCTAGTTACATACCTTTTCCATCCATCCAATCATTTTCATCCATTTTTCTTTCCACATCTTTCATCTTCTTCCATTCCATGAAGTTGTGCAATCATGACTTCATTCCCTTCTTGGAACTCACACTTGCAGCAACAAAAATGCAGTCCACCTCCAATGCACTTCTCAACTCCTCTAGATCAGCATTATGATCAAATTCATAACCATTATGCTTACCCATATGAGAAAGGTCAAAACCATTTTGGCCATGGAGCTTATCAAGAGAAAGGGTATGCATACGATGGTGACAACTATGTGGAGAATGCTGATTTGCTGGAGAAGATTCAAAAAATGGAGGCTAGACATGGTGCAGTCCAAGGGACTACAGCAAAGATGAAGGCATTCAAGATTGGTTGCAGGGCACCTTTTCCATGGGGAGGCCCTTTTCCAAGACATTATAGCCCGCAGAAGAATCTTGACTTCATGGTTGAAGTGTTGCCTCAACTTACGCAGTGGACTGAGGAGATTGAGGCTTATGAGCAAAGGCAAGACTTCCTTGTCAATGGGTAAGTCCACCACCTCATAGCCCTTTTCTTTTCCTTTCTCAATCTTTATCATCTCAGCATGATCATGAGTCTAAGCTTCCCAGTTGCTACCCCAAGTGTTGATTTCCCTTCTCCATCTCTTTATCTTCCATCTCATTTCAATTTCTTCTCCCCTTTTCCCTTCCAAAGTCCAATTCCCCTCCACAAGAGCCAAAAGTTTTACCTTCCCCTCCACCATAAACAAACAAAGCTAGTGGAGACCCCAACCTGTCACTCCTCCTTCTTTCCTAAGTCCATGTTGGGAAGAGACTCAAGAATCCAATCAAGGAGAACAACAATAAGAAGAGCCAAGAAGAGAAGAAATGATCAATCTGAATAGTTGGTAAAATTTGGGTCTACAGATTCAAATTGATGGTCAAAAATAGAGGAGGTTAGGGTTTGAGAAGGCTTGGTTGGTTAAGCAAGAACAATGAAGAGGAGTTTGCTCTGAATGCAGATGTCAATGGCACTTTGTCAAGTGGTGGAAGCTTCCAAGCTGCATAACTAGTTGAAGCAATCAGATCAAAGTCCCATTGAAGAGGAGTAGTTGGAGCTACAATGTTGAATCCAAAAGAAGAGGCAGAATATTTTTTCATTCCAAGGGCCTGATGGAGGATGAACCCATGATGGAGGATTACAAACTTTAGAGGCCCAAGTGTAGAGAAGGCCATAGAAGAACCTTCAAATCTTCCTCCCACTTCATCCCCTTTGAGCTCTAATGTCGAAGAAGAGTTTGATCTTTCAAACTTCATGTTTGAGGATGAGGGAAACCATGGTGAGAAAATTGTAGATCCGAAGGACACCATGGAGGAGGTCAAGCACATGTAACAAGAAAACAAGGAGGTAGATTGTTTGTCTGACTTGGAGGATTTCTTTGATGGAGAGGATCCTAAGGAGATCACATCATTTACTCCTTTGTCATCTACCTTCCAAGCATATGAGTCCACTGACATGGAGGAGAACATCCAAGTGACAACAGCCTACTTTCACAACATCCCTCTGGAACCAAGGTTGGAGGATCATAATCTTCCATGTTCTTCTCAGGAGGAGGAAGAGAAAAAGGCACAGAGGATCCCATCATCCCTCTCACACCATCCACCAAGAAGGTCCATAAAAAGACTCCATTTTTGGAGTTAAATTTAAGAGAAATGGGCACATCCAAAGGATCAGACTGTGCCCAATCAGGTACTTGGCTTCATTGGAGCCAAGGGAGAAGTCAAAACCAATCGTGCCTACTTCAGGGCATGACGATGAGTATCAAAGTACCAAGGGTCATCATAAACACCTCAAGGAGTCCAATGCCAATAATCTTGAGGAGGTATTTTTGGTTGATGTTGATACCTTGATGATTTGGGTGGAAGACTGACCTCTTGTAGTTTTTCACTCATACATTTCTGAGCCATATTCAGTGCCAAATTATCTACATGGCTGCATTTTTTGAGAAAGGGAAGCTATTTCTCCCTGCTTGTATCAGGATTTGTTTAGCTTTTCTTTCTTAGGTTAGTGTAGGAGTAGGAGTAGATTTTTCTTTCAGCAGAACAAGTTGCTTTTGCACACTCTGCATGTTCCACTTGAGAGCATGTATGATTTTCAGTTTTGTTCATGTTTCTCCAGTGTTGTAGGCCCTTTTTTATTTACAGTTTGCTCCATAGGTTCTTGTATCAGTTGTAATTTCAAAAGTGTACCACTGGGTGAATGTTGTAGGGAGTCCATTTCTAGGAAAGGTGAAACTCCCGAGGTTAATACAATTTTCTACTCTGAGAAATCTCATCTTCAAATATTTTATTATTAAAATTGAGAGTGTGGATAGAGGGAAGGTTTCAGGGTCACCAAGTGCAAGTAATTGGGCTCACAGTTTTAGGGAAAAGATCAGTACTAGGCTATCATTCGTGACCCCATTCCCAATGGACATAACAAGGCAACTGGTCTCTTCATCTAGCAGGAAGATGTCCCCGTGAGTCACCAAACTATTATCGTGAATTTTCCCCCACCAGAAAAATTGATCAAACACGACCCCGCACATAAGAAAATTGGAAGGGTTAGTTATGTTTGTGAGCTCACATTTGAAATCCCACATTTCAAGGGGCAAGTAGGCTCAATAATGGAGGAAGCAAGGGTCAGCGAAGGAGGCTAATGACTTCAAAGAGATTCTCAGAGGCTCAACAAGGAGAAAAGTGAGAGAAAGGAGCTCGAAGTTTTCATAACTTCGCATATACGAGTCAACTCGGGAAAAACAAAGTAGACTCGCAGGAGGCACCACATGTCAACTCGGTGCAATTCCAAAAGGTCGCAGCAAAACATGGAGACCCCAAATGAGCATGAAGCTTCCACGTGTCTAGGACCCAACATAGTCACTCCTAAATAAGTAGAAGGGGCCCTAGGCCAAAAAATGGAGAAAGAGGAGAAGATCCCGAATTAGCTGAGTATAGCAAGGGCCACTAGAGGCCTCCACATCTCATTAGGGCATCTTCACAAAGGTCAAGCCCAAAAGGCCAGTCCCCAACAAGCAGCCAACCCGCCACGTGTCTTGGTGGCACAATGTAGAGGTGGTAAGTCTTCAGGGGTTAAAAAGTCCACGGAACTTCCACGTGTCTAGGGTTTGACGGTTGCATCCTCATGGGCAGTAACTCCGGGATAGAGTCAGCCATTTAATCGACTAAGTATAAGAGGTGCGAGTAGAAGCTCTCCACATGCCTCAATCGGTGCAAGTTTCAGGGTTAGAGTATAGACCCAAGGGAATTGTCCCTAAATCGAGGGTCGCTGAAGCTCATCCACGTGTCCTCGGGTCATACATAAAGCCTTTTCCAAAAATAGAGGGCCTAGTAGAACATGAAGAAGTCTCAGGGTAAGTTGCAAGAATCCTCTACATGCCTCATCAATGCAATTTCAAAGGCATGGCCCAAAGAAAGACCCTGAACTAGTGCCATCCCTCCACGTGTCCAAGGTCTGAAAAGGGACAGAGCCAGCCATTCAAAAATCCAAGCTCAGGATAGGTTGAAGGAAGCCTCCACGTGCGTTCAACTCGATGCATATTCAAAGGTTAAAATATAGAGGTGATCCCCAAATGAGTGCGGGCTCACCACGTGGTACAATAATTCAAAAGAGGACAGATTCAACCATTGAATCAGTCCAAGGAAAGGAAACTAGTAGAAATCCCCATGTGTCCCCTTCGATTGCTCTTTTAGGGGTGAATCCAAAAGGAGGTCCCAAATGTGCACCAGCCCTCCATGTGTCTCGGGTCAGGTAGAACAGTCTCCGCCAATGGGAGGGACTTAGGTAAAAAGCAAATGAAATAGAGAAGGCCTACAAAATGGTGCACCACGTGCCTCAACGATGCAACTTCAAGAGAAAGAGGAAGGGGTTGAATCTTCAAAATGCATGGGCTGCCACGTGGACTCCTGTATGGACAGACCCTTTCACATATTACAAGCCCACGTTAAGCACCCGACCCTTAACCTTCAGACAACCATGTCTTTCAACTGAGAAGCTTAAAATTGAGTAGGAAAGGAAATTTTAGAAAGCTCTGCAGCACCGGCTTGTCAGGCACCTACTACCATTAATGATTCAGTCCATCATTTTCAAGGCTTCCATGGTCTCTCACCTACTGCCAGGATATCAAGGACATCAACTCCTTCTTTCCAAATAAGGAACAACACATGGAGGCATGGTTCTTACAGTGAATCCCATCATTGTTAGAGGTGGATTTCAATGCTTTCTGTAGTGGTTGGAGTAGGTGGATTCAATGCATTGTAGGGGTGGTTGAAGCACGATTTGAAGTTTTCCTTCTCTCCTTCTCTTATTCTTCTATATATTGTAAAGGAGGGGCATATTTTTAAAGGTTGGTCATATTTTCTCTCCTTCCCCCCTCTCTCTTTCTTCCCTAAGGTCAAATTTCGAGCTTAAGCTTCCTCCCATTGGCTCTATAATGACATTTTATTACCTCTTTCCCATTGATGATGTACTATGTGAACTCATGGAGCAATAAAATCTATTTTGGGATGCATCTTGTCCATCCTTCCTTGTTTTATTGTCTCTTCTTTCCTCTCATCATTACAGGGTATATTGTGCATACTTTTGATGTCTATTGTAGGTTTTGAGAGCCATTTTTAATGGGTTTGAAGTGGCATTCTATGTGAACTCTATCTTTGGTCTATGATGCATTCGTCCATCCTCTCCATTGCTCACGTCCTCTACACTTCAAGAAGCTGAGATTGTGATCAGCAACCTCCTTCTCTGGTGTATCACCATTTTAGTGTAGGCTTTGTTTTCATGAAATTTCTCTCCCTAGTCCCTTGGAAGGATATATTAGGATTAAATAGTTTCCCTGCATTAGAATAGCTTGTGGCATGTAGTTTAGGAGCAAGAACCAACCTTCTTTGGAGGTCCATCTTAGGTTCACAAGTCCCACAACTTGAGAGATGGTCCAATGTTATGCAGATCACACTGGATGCCCCACTCAAATCCAAGTCCATTTGCAGTTGCTGTGATTTTGCATAAATAGGCTCATCTTAGAAAGGAAAGGTTTCTAGAAGGGACATTTAATAAACTCAAGTAGAAGAAGCTTGCATCATGTAGGATTCTGAAGAAAATGAGTGATAATCCCTACAAGGTGAAGCTACTTGAAAACTGTTCTATCTCACCAGTTTTTAATGTTTCTAACTTATATAAGTTTCTAGGTCATGATGAAAATGTCATGGAGGAGGAATAAATAAATTGGGAGCAGTAAATTCTGAAGAAGAAAAGGGAAAGGGTAATGTGTGTCTTGGACCAAAAGACAACCAATAGTAGACATGGGAGCTACAACATATATTTGGTACTATGGGAAGGTTTGTAGCAAGAACAAAATACTTGGATTCCTGAGTGGGAGTTGAAGAAGATTGACAGTGCAAAATTATATGAATTCCATCAACTGAATTCGCAGGAGCTGATTTTTTTTCAACCAGGGGAGAATGATGTGGGAACATAACTTGCGGAGACCATAACTTTAGATCTGATCATTGGATCATCTTGAAATTTTACAGGGTGGTAGATATACATTAATAATATTCTAAGACTAAATGCACTTGCTAGTTTGAGGCCATTTTTGCACATTTTCTGGCCCAACTTCCTTCATCTAGTCGCCTAAAATTGGCTCCGCGTGTTTTTTTGCTTTTGACTAGGTCTTAAAACATTAATAACTTTTGTTGTGCTTGTTAGAATAAGTTAAAATTTCACATGAGCCTTAATTTATGAAGTTATATTTGGCACGCAAATTTTGGGGCCCATCCAAGTTGTTTTGCTAGTAGGTGATTTTTGGCATTTTGGGGTTTTTAGAGTAGATGTGAAATAAAAGGAGGATTTTAATGACGTAAAAGATTAGTGTGATTTCTAGAATGAGAAGAAATATATTTTGAAACTTCTAGTTTTTATTTGCAAAGTTGTTTATGTGTGGTTTGGAGTTATTTCAACCTCTTGCAGCTGGATTCACATCCCTTAAGTGATGGGGATTTTGTGGGAATGTGATAAAATTAAAAAGGGTATGGGTGATTGGTTTAATGGGGCGACTTAGTGGCTAGGAAAGTTGTTAAACTTTTGAGGAAGGAAATAAATTAAACATTATGCATGGTAATATAGTAATGAACTAAATACATTTTTAAATAAATATTGGTAAGGGTATAGTTTTATAACCTAATGGGACATGACTCTTAAATATTTGAAAAATACCCTAATTAATTGACAGAACTAAATGGGAGACTTTTAAACTATAAAGAACATTGTAAGAAATAATTTAATAATATTTAAATATCAATTTAATTGCGACCACCTTATGAATGAGTAATGTTTGTAAATGAAAATTATCTAAACATGGTGGATGATTTTAAGCCTTGCAACTTTTAAAAACAAAAACAAAATCCGTAAAATTTTCCCCATTAAATTTTTAGACTTTGGTGTTGTTTTGAATGCAAATTTTTTTGGGCGTTATAACAATCTCATTCCAAAGGAAAATTTTGTGGGCGATCTCACACCAAAGGAAAATGTTGGGGAGAAAGGTCTAGTGTTACTCTCCTTCCATGACTCTACCCAATAAGCACCACTGTAGATGGTGCATCCCGATTTGTTCCTTTTATCCCTGGTTAGTTCCTTATTCTATTGATTGTAACTGATTATAGGACATTGCATGCATTCTATAACTGAAGGTGTGTTCTTGTAACTATATAATTTCTCTATAAAATGATGTAGCCTATGCTGAACTGAGAAAATGACTGAAAATTTATTTAAATCCCTTGTTTGTTAATAATTTTCTCTCAATTTGGAATCAAAATATGCAACAAATTAATTCCTCATGAACAAATTTTAGGGCTTTGCAAGAAGTGGTTGAGTCGACTCACATGTCTAGGTAGGAATATTTGATTTCAACTTTATAAACTTCATCTTATTGTAGCACCATATGTATATCGTGGAAAGGTTTAACATGGCATTAGGTTGTCACAAGTCTCAATGAACCTGCAAGTGCATTTAAAAACAAATTCCCAAAGTCAAACAAATATAGTACTTTCTTCACAAACCATTCTTAGCCAAGTATCCTTGTGATTAGCTTTCCACATAGTATATAAAGATGAAGATGCTAAACAAATTGACTAACATCAAATTTTTGATTATAAGATGATATCCATGTGATATACTTGATAAAGTTGGCTAGAGTTTGCACAAGATTACAAAATAATTAAATATTTTTTCATCATTATACATTCGATGATTTACATATATGTAGCATTTTTATCTCCTACAAATAAGGAGATCATATTTACCATGAATTAGTCTTTACTAAAATCACTCCATAACTACAAATGTCCTATATTAATGCTTTGAACAACCCATTAAAATTACAAGATAATATAAGTTTATATGGAACACCTTTATTTACTCCTAAAATATCTATCTCACAAATATATACATACATACATACATACATATACACACACACACACACACACACACACACACACACACACACACACACACACACACACACACACACACGTGTGTGTGTGTGTGTGTGTGTGTGTGTGTGTGTGTGTGTGTGTGTGTGTGTGTGTGTGTGTGTGTGTATCACACACTGATATACACATTAATTCAAACATCCAACGCTAATAATTTCTACCATTCCTTCCTTAGTGTGAGCACGAGGAAGACACATAATACAAGAATTGGAAAGAGAAACACATGTTTATCCATGCTTTAGGTCTGCACTTTGCTACTGAGGAATATCTTCATATGATTACCTACATACGAAAACTCAATTGTTATCTCATTCATTTCTAGTGAGCTTCCAACCGGTAAACGATGTACCTTGAGTGATCACCTACATATGAGAACTCAATAGTTCTCACTTTCACTTCTTTTGAGCCCGTTTTTAGTCAATCATTGTCTAAGTATTCAAGAGAAAAAAAATAGCAGTTGTTTCCTATTTTACTATTTGTAATAGTCTTATTTTCAAATAACAACACGCCAAATAATAGAAAATGAGATGCCACCAAAATAGAACATGACCATATAATCAATGGTTGATGAGAGGCATTAATTATCCTTCTTCCCAAGATTCTTTTGACCTCCAATTTGATGCTACTAACTCAGATGAACAAAATTTGAAGCCCAAATTTGAAATCCCCCAAATTCAGACAATGAATTATACTGAAAATACCTCTTGTTAAAATTCAACGCTTTTAAATATTATTTTTTGACTCTTTTACAGTGAAACTTTAATGACACTTTAAAAATAAAAACAAGGATGTATAATGATGACATGTACAAATAATGGATAAAATACTCTATACCTTTTTCTCAACGTGTATTAGACTTATAAAACTAGACTATGACTCGTAATTTGGATACTAAACACATACCAAAACATTAGGAATAAAAAATTATATAAGAAAACACTAAATATCTAAATATTTAGACTACATTATTGAATTCAAACAACCAACAGAAATAAAGAGTGACAACTAGCCAAACTATTCATGTATCGGTCTGCACACAAATAGATTAAAAAAAAAAACTACATTACTGTGAATCAAAAATGTGAATATTTGGATTTTACTCTGCCAAAGCGTTGTTAATTTTTTATAACTGAAGAATGAACTGACATGCTCTTCAATGTTGAATCTACCAAAGCGATGTCCTATGAAAATGGATTTTTACTGTTGTACGTAGCAGCGATTATAATGTAATGTTGGTAGTGCAAAAGAGATGCATCAAGGTCTTAATGAGTTCATCATATGGTAGGTGACGAATGAAGACTCTAGATTTTAATAGAAGATATGGTATGCATGAGTGGAGGAAGATCCTTATCATGAGCACAAAACATGGTCGATCATGCATGAAGGAAAGAGAGAGATATGGGTTTATTTGAGCACCACAATTTAGGCTCTGATATTTGGTAAGTTGCAGAAATTTCATTCACATAGATAATGATGTCAATTTAAGAAAATGACTTTGTATAAACAAAAAAATCTCTTCTTTATGATGTCATCATGGTTTGTTTGGGTCCCGTTCTTCATCTTACTAAATTATTTTCAAACAAAAGGTATTAAAATATTCTCTGGGGAAACCATGAACCCTAATGAAGTTTCACTCATTCACAACTAAGAACCAGAACACTATACGATATTCAAACAATTTAAATTTATTCTTCACCATTATATATCTTATTAAATATATATATCCCTTACAAATAGGAGGAATATGTTTACCACAAATCTTTTAATATCATATTCTCTCCCTAAATCAATTCACAACTCGAAATATCATATATTAGTGTTTCCTCAATACTATGCACTAAGATTACAAGCTAATGTAGGTGTATATGCAACACCTTTACTCCTAGAATATCTATCTCGAATATATATAATTACACTCACATATACATTAATTCATACATGAAAAGCTAATAATTGGGAACAATATCTTACTCCTCAGCGATCACCTTTACACTTTAAAGCATATAAATATGCAACACCTTCTCTCTCATGGAAAATCAACACACAAAGCTTGGGGTGCTCTTATAATCAACCATTTGAATCTTTACTGTAATGGTAGTTAAAACTAATTTCAACTAGTTACAAATTCCAATGCAATCTTGAATGTGACACACAACTCTCTTCACGTTATCAACATCAATGTTTTAAACTACTTCAAACTCCTCCAACACACCAAACTTAGACAGCATATGTATGCTCATGCTTACAATCCCTATTGAGTTTCTCTAAACAACCCATTATTGGTCTCATGCACATACAAATAAATGGAGGATAGTACTCACGCTAAATGTATCCAATGTTGTCTACAAAGGCTCTACTTTCGTTTAATCCACCAAGCTTTGATACCCCTGGTGGATCAACAAAGCATACACATTGAAAGAGAAAACTCGATGAAATCAAGAAATAAACTTTGAATATGAAAATATTCTATTATAATTTATTATATTCTGCATTACATAATGCAATGAAAGGTTTAAGAATCTTTTTTTGAGTTTTTTTTTATGCATCTTGACCAACTAACAAGTCGGTAAAACTAGCATCGACACTAACCACTTATTTTAACCCAACTATTAACTATATATTAAATAATAAAAAATATTAATATAAAGTGACCTAACAAGTAACAAATAAAAAAACAACACATTTGGATCAACCAAATGTGTCCTAATACAAGCCCTTACAAGAATATTTTATAGCTTCATAATTTTGTTGACTTTGTTCATATACATATATATGTATAATATTTGTCTCTCTTACCACTTTTAGTATAGCTCTATATGATGATGCATTTATTTTGAGTATTATATGGACATCTCCATCATTCTTATGAAAGCTCTAATTGTTTAAGATCTTTGGAAAAGTTTGATGGAAACATACATTAACAGGTAAAAGAGGCACATGATTTGTTGATATTTTCTCGTCTAGATCAATTGTCTTGTACACATTGAAAGTTTTAACAAAATGATGCATGAGCAATAATATATGTCTTTGAAAATTCCCACCCTCGACATTTGTGTAGGCCTCCTCCAAATGGTACGTATGTGTAAAGTGCCATAGGTGACACTTCTTCATGAAATATTGAAGGCATGAATTTCTCTAGATTGGTAAAATACTCTTCTTTCAGATGCGTGGTATAAGTTGTCCACAAAAGCTATTCAAATAATTCAAAGTGTTAGGTTTGTAATAGGTTCAATTATATGTAAATTAGTGAAAATTGAGGAGGAATGTATAACTTACTTTCGATCCTTTTAGAATTGTATAACCATCATAGTGAATGAGTGAGGGCCTTGCAAAATGTTCCAAAAGATGGAGAAAACATCATTAGTGTTTCTTGAACAATGTGCCATTTATATTTCATCTCTCTCAAATCTTTCCTAGAGATGCCTTTTCCCTCCATCTTAGTCAAAAGTATGGCTAATCACTCTCTCATACCAAAATTTCATAGATTTGCAAACCTTAATTACTAAGGCATATTAAAATAAATTGTTAAGAATGTTAAATATATTTATTTATAAGAAAGATTTAAAAAACTAAAAATTAACGATTGATAAAATGAAAATGAGGAAAAAAGAAAAATATAACTACTACTATGACAATTGTAAGTAATATTTAATTTGAAGGATACGATATTGTGAATTAGAGTCCACACACATATATATGGAGACTAGAAGAATAATGACAAGAATACCATTTATATAAGGTGAAGAAATATTAATTATGTAATACTAATTACGTACTTGAGTGACATTTAAAAAAAATAAAAACAATGATACATAATAATGACTTGTACAAATAATGAATAACATATTGTATAGCTTTTCTCAATGTGTACTATTAGACGTATAAAACTAGACTATATATAACTTGTAATTTGGATACTAAACACATACCTAAACATTTGGAATAAAAAACAATATAAGACAACACTAAATATCTAATTGTTTTTTTTTGTAAATCTCTTATATTATTGTTAATATGATGGGCAGTACCAATAGTAACTATCTAATTATTTACACTACATTATTGAATTGAAACAACCAACACAAATAAAGAGTGACAATTAGCCAAACTATTCATGTATCGATCTGCACACAAACAAAAATGCATTACTTTGAATCAGAATTGTAAAGATTTTCATTCAATTGTGCCAAAGCGATGTTAGATTTTTATATCTAAGAATGAACTGACACGCTTTTCAATTTTGAATCTGCCAAAGCGATGTCCATGGGCTCAAAACCAATGCATAGGTATCCATCTCGTGTAATACATCTGAAGCGAATATAATAACCAAAACCAGACATTATAATGTAATGTTCGTAGCGCATTAAAAGAGATGTGTACATAAGTGTTGAAGACATGCATCAAGGCCTTAATATTGAATTCATCATATGGTAGGCGACGAATGAAGACTCTAGATTTCAATAGAAGATCTGATATGCGTGAGTGGAGGAAGATCCTTATGAGCACAAAACATGGTAAACATGGTAATGAAGGAAAGAGAGAGATATGGGTTGGTTTGACCACCACAATTTACCATCAGCGGTTAGCTCTCTCTGAGTCATAGCTCTGATATTTGGTAAGTGACAGACATTCCATATACATAGATAATTATGTCAATTTAAGAAAATGCCTTTGTATAAACAAAAAGATCTCTCTTTATGATAGCATCAAGGTATGTCTATTTCCCACGATTCCTCTTACTAAATTATTTTCATACAAAAAGTATAAAAAAATATTCTCTGGACTCTAATAGACAGGGAAATCATAAAATCCAAAAACGTTTCACTCCTTTACAAATAACAACCTGAACCTCTGACACCAAATGATAAATTTGATCATTAAATACAACATATTACAAAATAATAAATTTATTCTTTATCATATATATATATATCAATATCACAAATCTCTGAATATTATATTCTCCCCTTAACTCACTCCACAACTACAAATATCATATATGAGTGCTTCATTAGAACTATACACAAACATTACAAGCTAATGCAAGTGTATATGGAACGTTTTCATTTACTCCTAAAATATTTATCTCGCATCTATATTATCACATTGATATATACAATGACTTACACATAAAAAACTAATAATTGTGAACAATATCTTCCTTCTCAACGACCACTTTTGCAATTTAAAGAATTTAAACATGCATCACCTTCTTTATCTCTCATGGGAAATCCTGCACACGCAAAGCTTGGGGTGTTCTTATAATCAACCATTTGAATCTTTACTATAACGGAAGTTAAAAACAAATATGAATAGTTAAAAATTCCAATGCAATCTTTAATATGAGACAACTCTATTCATGTTGTCAACACCAATGTTTCAAACTACTTCAAACTCCTCCAATGCACCAAACTTAGGCTTCATATGTGTGCTCATGTTTAAAACGTCTATTGAGTTTCTCTAATTCATTACAGGCTCATGTACATGCAAATAAATGGAAGATACTCTTCGCTTTAAATAAATCAAATGTTGTCAGCATAATTTCTACTCTTGTTTTTTCCACAAACTTCTATACAACTAATGAATAGAAAAATCATAAACATTGATGAAGAAAAATCCATGAAATCAAGACATAAGCTTCCAATATGAAAATGTTCTATTATAATACTTGATTCTTCATTACATAATCCCATCAAAATTTTAAAAGGCTTATTTTGAGTTTGGTTTATGGGTCTTGACCAATTAACAAGTCTATAAAACTATCATCATCCCTAACCATTTATTTTAACGCAACAACTAACTATATTAATGAAAAACATTAATATAAAGTGACCTAACAAGTAATAATACATTTGGATCAACACATTATGTCACAATACAAGCCCTTATAGGAAAAATATTTCATAGCTTCATATTTTTGTTGACTTTATTCATAACATTAATATAAAGTGACCTAACAAGTAATAATACATTTGGATCAACACATTATGTCACAATACAAGCCCTTATAGGAAAAATATTTCATAGCTTCATATTTTTGTTGACTTTATTCATATACGTACATATGTATAATATGTCTCTTTCCACTTGTAATATAGCTCTATATGATGATGTATTTATTTTTTAACATCTCCATCATTCTTAAACAATCTCTCCTTGTTTAAGATCTTTGGAAAAGTTTGATGGGACATCCATTAACAAGTAAAGGAGGTACAGGATTTGCTGATATTTTCTCATCTGGGTCAATTGTTTTGTATCCAGTGAAAGCTTTAACAAAATGATGCATGAACAATAATATCTCAGTCTTTGAAAATTCCCACCCTGGACATTTGCGTAGGCCTCCTCCAAATGGTACGTACGTGTAAGGTGCCACAGGTGGTGCTTCTTCATGAAATCTTGAAGGAATGAATTTGTCTGGATTGGTAAAATACTCTTCTTTCGGATGTGTGGTATAAGCTGTCCACAAAAGCTATTCAAATAATTCGAAGTGTTAGGTTTGTATAAATAGGTTCAAGTATATATAAATTAGTGAAAATTGATGAGGAATGTACAACTTACTTTTGATCCTTTTGGAATTATATAACCATCATAATGAATGTCACTGAGTGCCTTGCGAAATGTTCCAAAAGATGGAGGAAACATCCTTAGTGTCTCTTGAATAATTTGCCATGTATATTTCATCTCTCTCAAATCTTTCCAAGAGATGTCTTCTCCCTCCATCTTAGTCGAAAGTATAGCTAATTGCTCTATCATACAAAAGAAGCACACATTTATAAACTTTAACCACTAAGCCATATATGTGGAGAATAGAAAGATAATGACAAGAAAATCATTTTAAGGTGAAGAGAAATTAAATTTTGTGGATTACCTTGGGCCATCTTTTGATAGCATTCTGGATTGTCAGAGAGAAGCTTGAACATAATTGTGATTGGGGAAATGGTGGTGTCATAAGAAGCATGAAGTAACCCTGAAAAGTTGTCGATGATCTCCTTGTCCGACAGAGGCTTCCCTCTTTCGTCTCTGAATGTGAGCAGCACAGACAGCAGATCCTGCTTCGGAGACGCCATGCCCGACTTGAGATCTCTTCTTCTCTTTTCTATCAAAGACAAGAGTATTGCATCCAGCTTTGCCCGCGCCTTCACCGCTTTATTATAACCAGTCCCGGGAAAATCAATGGGAACGCATAAATTCCCAGTGAGAACAGTCTCCAAGAGAATATGAAGCGGTTCGAGAGCATGCTCGTCGGTTATGCCGAAAAACAAGCTGCAAGCAATGGCAAAAAGAAGGCGTCTTACCAGAGGAAGCACCGTCACTTGCTCTTTCCCCTTCCATTTTTCGTTGATATGGACCTCGATTTCCGAGCTCATTTTCGCAACGTAGTTCTGCAGTGCTCCTGGTCCGAAGAAGGTGTCAATGGCGGCGCGCAGGGTCCTATGGGATTCTCCAATTTTGGCTGCCACGGAGTCCTCGCCCATGAGTTTCAGAAAAGAGACCGGCCACGATACGACCACCAGCTTGTTCTCGTTGGAGAGAAGCAGCCGGTTTCCCTTCGCCCCGCATACCACAATTGTGTGATGGCCTGTGAGTGAAGTCATGAACACCTCACCGAATTTCGCGACTCTCTCTTCGAAAAATTGCTGGGCTTTGTTTGATCGAAGTGCCTCCAAGAATTTGAAGGTTTCTCCAATCAAAGGGAATCCCAAATTACCAGGGGGAAGTTTCAGAGATGATCGCTTCTTGGGGCGAAGGAACAGCATGAGAAGGGTAATGACAGTAATGCTTCCCATGGCAATGAAAAGGGTTGCAGGGAAAGACTCCATTTGCAATATCACTTGATGGATCTTTGCATTAACTGTGCTGATATTACAATGGAAGCTATTCATGACGTTTTTAACTAAATCCAGAGATGCAGTACTATCCAGAGGTGCCCAAGTGGGAGGCTATATAATGCTTTGAGGGATCTGAAGAGTAATAGGGATTTGAATTTCAAGGTCGTCACAGAGGAGTAAGAGTCTCGTGGGACTCTTTCGATGTTCTTTGACTTCTTCGTGCTTGACTAATATAAAATAAAAACATATCTTGCACTTTAAAATTTTAGAAAATTCCATGCTCGAATACTATTTACTGCATGTTACATCTATAGTTATTGTTAGAAGTTTTATTATGAAATCTCAAATTGCATTCCTTTACAACCAAGGGTAAATTTATTCCAGTTTATCTAAAATTATATATTATTTAGTATTGAGCATAAACTTTCGATGTGTGAACGTAAACTCTGCGTGTATTTGTATTCACTTTCAAGAGTTTAATTTCAACATATGTGAAAAAGTGTTTGGAAATCATCCTGTTTAAGTGCCAACTATTGAATAAATAGTTGACGTTCCGACACGGTACATGTTTCTATTATGTATTGGTAGTATAATAAAGATTACAAAGTGGAACTAAAATAGTTTAAGAAATATACTAGACAGTGAACACTTAATTAATGTACCCATTTTATTTTGTTTGCATTCTATAGTGATTATTTTATTTGCAATATCTCGACCGTTAAATATAATTCTAATAGTAAAATATTTAGGTTTACAGAGTAAAGTTTCAATATAAAATTAATAACACAATTTTTTTATCCTGAAGTAGAATGGTTTAAAAGGAATATTATATGGGACTCAATATCTATTAGGTATGATTAATTTTTGCCTTATTTAAAAAGTCTTATTTATTGAATCAATTTTATCTCTCATTAAATAAATATTATTGTTGTTGATATTATGGAGTGTGTTTCAAAAGATTTATCAAAAAATGAGTCATGCAATATTATCTAGAAACATATTATCTAATTTTATGGATATAAATTCTATATCTCTTATAGATACTTTTCATGAGAGGCAATTATGATTCAAGATTAAGTTTGTTGGAAAGTTGAGAATCAAGTTAGGAGGGAAGGTTTGTAGACTTAATATTTTTGAAAAGATGTTTGTATTATATGGGACTTACCTAAAATTCATGCCTAAAATTCATGTCTCTCACATTTAAAATTTCTCCATAATAGTCATATGTTATTCTAATTCTCCATATCACAACTCTTCATACACATAATATTTTAAAATAGAAATCTAATTTTATAATTGATACTCATTTTATTATCATTTTAATGATGAATTAGATAATGTGTTGAAAAATATTTATAAAATCACTCATCTAGTTTTAACAAAACTATATTATCTAATTTTTGTGGACTGAAAATAATCACTTATAAATGTCTTTTGTGGAAGGAAATTATGCATGAAGACTAAGCTTCTAGAGAAACTAAGAATAAAGGTAAGAAAGATGGTTACATAGTTAGCATTTCTAAAATAATGTTGAGATTATAAATTTTATCTAAAATTTATAAATGTATTTCACATTATTTAATATATCGCAAAAATACTCTTATAATCATTTTTTTCAACATCAAAATATTTTATAGAAATTTAAATTTATAATAAATATGTAATTTATTCTCATCTATAATTTATTAAAAATTATAATCTGAAACATAATATATGTAAATTTCTCATACAATTCAACATAAGTATTATCTAACAACTACAATTATATAGCTAAAATAATAACCAATAAATATAATTTGTAATATAGTATTAAAGCTATAAAAAAATTACTATCTTGATCAACAAAAATAACCCTTAAATATAATTAGCACGACATGATATTAACATTTAAAAGTAAAAAACCTTCCTGCAACCATTGATCTCAGAGTGCAAAGGAAAACTTGGTCACAACCTTTAGACTATGAAGGCCTACCATTTAGGTGTAGGAGATGTTTTTGTTTAGGTCACACCTCCACTGACTGTGGG
Source organism: Taxus chinensis (assembly GCA_019776745.2). Lineage (NCBI taxonomy): Eukaryota > Viridiplantae > Streptophyta > Pinopsida > Cupressales > Taxaceae > Taxus > Taxus chinensis. Next base: position 758,154,886 of record CM034154.1, on the reverse strand, counting down.
ATGGCAAAGCGCCAACATGAGAGACACAACTAGTGGAAAAGATGCCCTCCCAAAACACCTGTTTTTTGAAGCGAAAGAGGATCTTGATTCAAATGCAGATTCAAAAGCCTAATTCGACTCTGTTCTGGAAACCCTGCTATCTGAAATTCCTATTGTTGGCAGCAAAGAAAATGCAAATGTTTTATCTAAAGCTAATAATAAGGTTGTCCCAGCTGGAGCCAACGCGACTAAGGAAAAAGATTTATCTGACGCTAACATCATTGTTGTCCCAGCTGGAATAAATACAGATAAGGAAAATGCTCCTCCTTCTATTCCAATCAAGGAGGATTCAACAACTTGGGTAATGGTGTGGAAACAGAAAAAAAAATATTTCTAAAAATAATACTACTCCACCTGGTTGATTGTGTTCTCTTCTATTGTTTGGTTGTTCCCTTCTGCCTCATATTTCTTTGCCGAACAACATCGTGTTTCTCTGCTTTGGCGTTGTTGTGTCGTTGCAGTTTGGTCGTTGTACATCAACTGTTTTTGTGTTGATAGGTTGTTTTTTTGTTCTATTTTGAGCAGATTATTTTATGTTGTTGGGCTTTCTTGCTTTATCCTGGTTTTGATTTTTTTAGCTTTGTTATAATTGTTAAATCCGGCTTTTGAGCCTTCTTGTACAAGGGTATATAGTCCCTTTCAAAAAACTATTTACCCTTGATAAAAAAACATTTAAAAACTATTTATTATCAATCAAGAAATAACTAACGACGAGGTATAATGTTAAAGTTAAAGCTAAAGTTCACTAGAGTTGTTTCAATAAAAAATTAGCCATAACTAGAAATAAAAAAAACATAAAAATTTAATATGTATCTTAAAGCATAGTAAGTGAGTCCATTTAATATTAAAAATACAAATATTAAGTGAGTCCATTTTACTATGTATTGACGAGATAGTGAGTGAGTCCATTTTTACTATGTATTGATTAGCATAGCATAGTGAGTCCATTTAATGTTAATTTAAAACCCTAAATGATTGGGATGATTAGAGCCAATAAATACAAAACCAAACCAATATTAGCAAACAAATAACGTGCGTCACTGATGCGTATGTTGAGATTAGAGACGTCTCTCAAGTAAAACGGCCAACCACCCTTTCGTCACCGCTTTGATTTCAAGATCGCTGCCTTCTAGAAATGAAACACAGCTTCGAAGAATTCCTATCGATATATATTCAAGCCATCGCTTTCTTTTATTTTATTTTTTCTTGTCTGATGCTTGCAAACGGTAACCTGTAAAAGTCATCGCATTCGCTCATTTGTCTATTATGATGACGACAATAAATAGCGAATAGACCAGCAAATTGGAAGCATTTTCATTATCTGAGACAGACCAGCAAATTTTCGTATCGCAAACCAAATATCTTGAAAGTCAAAATAGAGCAGTAAATCATCGTTTCTCAAAACTATCTTGACATTGCCATCTATTAAATCTGTAGGTTTATTGGTAAAGTTGTTTGTCGATTCATATTGTACTTATTTAGGATCTTTTATATCTGTTGGGATTATGCAACCACAAACAAAAATAAATAGATTTATTTATGCAAATGTTTAAGGGTTTTCATCTCTCATTTAAATTGTACTAAAATTAAGATGTATGTTAATATTGTCACTTTCCATGATTCTATGCTATTCGAGAAATGGCAATTCCTCCTACCATTCTTATCGAAATAATATTCAATCTGAAATAATTTCCATAGCCACTCAACACCAATAAATAAATTTATTTATGCAAATGTGTTAGGGTTTCCATCTCGCACTTAAATTATACTAAAATTAAAATGTATGTTAATATTGTCACTTCCCATGTTTCTATGCTAATCGAGACATGACAATTCCTCCTACCATTCTTATTGAAATAATATTCAATCTGAAATAATTTCCATCGCCACTCAACACCAATAAATAGATTTATTTATGCAAATGTGTAAGCGTTTCCATCTCGCACTTAAATTATACTAAAATTAAGATGTATGCTAATATTGTCACTTCCCATGATTCTATGCTAATCGAGACATGAAAATTCCTCCTACCATTCTTATTGAAATAATATTCAATCTGAAATAATTTCCATCGCCACTCAACACCAATAAATAGATATATTAATGCAAATATGTAAGGGTTTCCATCTCGCACTTAAATTGTACTAAAATTAAGATGTATGTTAATATTGTCACTTCCCATGATTCTATGCTAATTGAGACATGAAAATTGCTCCTATCATTCTTATTGAAATAATATACAATCTAAAATAATTTCCATCATCACTCAACATCAATAAATAGATTTATTTATGCAAATGTGTAAGGGTTTCCATCTCGCACTTAAATTGTACTAAAATTAAGATGTATGTTAATATTGTCATTTCCCATGATTCTATGCTAATTGAGACATGACAATTCCTCGTACCATTGTTATTGAAAAAATATGCAATTTGAAATAACTTCCATTGCCACTCAACACCAATAAATAGATTTAATTATGCAAATGTGTAATGGATTCCATCTCGCACTTAAATTGTACTAAAATTAAGATGTATGTTAATATTGTCACTTCCCATGATTGTAATGCCCTGTATATCTAGCCTTGGTTGGATGCGTAGAAGGAGACGTTGGAGGAGGCACAAGTTTTGAGGGGACATAATTTGTTTTAATGTGAAAAGAATGCGTTTTATGAGGAACTGGTTGTTTTCTACCTACTCTGCCTTCCTCCCTGGTAGCGGCCTGCCATAGCACATGGCTCCACCCACAAAAAAATTATTGCATGCTTGATGTGGGATTTTGGGGGTCTTTTTCTTTTCTTTTCTTTTTTTTGAGGCTTTCTTTATGCAGGATGAAACGATTGTTCTAATGTTGGCCACATGTTTTGGATGGTTGTCTCTTTGTTATTTCGCCATAACTCCTGGTTGCAGCCTGCAAACATCCCTCTCTTAGTGATGGCTAAGTGTATGCTGGCAATGACGACTTGGACAGTCCATTGTTGTAGATCCCTATTTTTGCCTTGTGTTTTCTTCCTCCACGTTTACATTGATAGCTTCTAAGGTTCCTGCGAGCCCCCATCCTTCTAAAATTTGTTTTCCTTTGTGCTTCGATGGAGGCCCATTTCTTGTTTCAAAGCTTTCTCTTGGCATTGGCTGTGTACTTTCAGGTAGGGAAAACTGTGTAGACTAGGCACCTGTTTGTCATTTGGGGGTGAAGCTGGGTTGTTTTTCCTTTCAGATCCCTTTTTATGCAAACCTTGTAGTCATGGATTTATTTCCATGATACCACTTCGTTTTGAGGCATTTTGTCAACTACTTCATTCCTTGTGGATGCTCCCACATCTTTCATACGTGGCCCTTGAGGCACCTGCGATGTTGTCCTTGGCTGCGTGCATTTTGTAGATTAGAGCTAAGCATGTTATACACCTTGGTTGCTTTGGTGAGTCCAAACTGTGTTGCATACCCTCCTTTTTGCTCATCCTGCAACGTGGCCTTTCTGCGACCTCATCTCTTTGAAGATTTTTGGGAAACGGTCCCCCTGCCTTGTGTTTGCTTACACATTTTGCCTACGTTGTCTCCTAAGCTCCTGCACCTGCAACTATTTTGAAAACGTGTCACTTTTTACTTCTATGGATGTTCTTACCCCGTTCCTAAGCTTTTATTTTATCTCGAGTTGTGTACACTCTAGAGGAGGCTGTGAAGATGTTGGCAAGGTTGTGGAGTATGGCCTTATCCATGTTCATCATGTGTTTCTTGGGCCCTTTCAATAAACCCATTGTGTGCTTTTACAGCTGTCATGGTAGTCCTTGAGATCTCTGTTCCCTTGAGAAGATGCAACTCGTGATTTTGGGGAGATCCCTTCCTGTCCAACATGAGAACGAGTGTTGTTTTAGTGCCAACATGTAGGTAGACGGAGATTCGACCTAAGGAATGTTTCTGCGGGCTTGAGAGTGGTTTTGGAAACTTGTAGAAGCTGGAGAAATAGGAAAGATAATTCTACCTTTGTTACAATTGGTAAAATTTAAAAATATCATGAAATAGAACTTTTCCTTCCCCGAAAAATTGGTTTGGATATGCCACTTTGAGGTGGGTTTATTCTCCTTAAGAGAAATATCCCCCTTCCCCTTGTAATTTTCTTGTAGTTTTCTTGTTTGGTTGTAATCGTTGTCAATGTTAAGTGAATAGCATAGATCTATTTTCTTTCTTCCTCCTGCGTTGGTTTTTGTGTCCCTTACCAAGGTAAACGACCTCCTACCATCATTAACCACATTTCTGTGTTTGAGTAACAAGGTTAGTAAACCAGTTATATCTAGTAAATGTTGTGGTGAATGCAAACCTGAGGTATCCATAAACCTCTTTCTCTTCATACGAGCTTTCTATCTATAGTTTTTTTTCTCTCAGGTATGTTGAGCACTGTTCTCGCGGGTTATGACAACCTGGCTTTAATGAACAACCACTAGTTTGAACCTGATTCGGATCGATTTTAGTTTTATGGGCACCTAGTCACCCTTTCAAGTTATGACAACAAATTTTTTAATGTTAGTTGTTTCCTTTGGTGTTACCAAACCAAAGAGAAGTGCGGTTGTCAAGATCTGTTGGACCGCTATGTTCTCCTTTCTTGGACTAGGTAGGTGGCCTCTTCGTTATCCAATCATTCTCGCATGTCTACAAAAATTTACGTGTAGTTGACTGCTATGGTTGCTATTATGTATGAAGGGGATATCATTGCTAAGGTACCTAATTTCTTAGTCTTGTGCACCTTGGTTTTCCTTTAGAATTGATTAGAATCCTAGATATTTACCCAACTGCTTGATGATCATCGATGTAGGTCCATATGTTTAAGTTCTTCCTTTAGGGACACTTTGGCCATCCCTTATGAAGCTTAAACCGTAACAAAGGTTTTTGTCACTGAGATTTGTAGTTTCAGGTGTGTGTTATGGATAGTATCCCTTTATTGTCAGAACTATCTTGGCATAATTCTACTCATGATGACTCTTGGTGTTTTTTTTTAAAATTTTGCATCTCACTTATTTTCATTGACATTTGGATGACGTATGTATGTTGATATCTTGTTGACTTATGATAGATTTTTTAAGATCATTACGTATATTTGGGGTATTTATATATATAGATGCATTGTTGATTTATATTTGAAGTTGATGCTAAGTTAATGACTATTAGTGATATATATAAATGTAATTTTATTTTTAGAATGGTTTGAATTTGTTAATGAGGGGTAATTTAAATGAACTTGTGATGAAGAGGGGTGATCCACTTGTTTTAAACTGAAACTATAGACTTATAGAGAAGGTTTGGAAATCCCTAGTGTGGCAAAACTTGGTTTGATGTTTAAAATGTTAACTTGTACATCGGAACTCTCTTTTACTCTCGCTTGAAGTTACTAACCTACAATAAGGGCAGTGGCCCCTTCTTGAATGATTGTGAAATTCCTTGGAGTCAATGGTTGAAACGCATATTATTTACCTTCCCTTTTAAAAAAATGTTGAGTGGTGGTCGTAAAGTTGGGTGTTCTCCTGTGTTTACTTTCTTTCACATGAATGTTGTTGTGTGATCTCTGAAGCACTAGTTTGATTTATATCACATAACCTATATGATTACATGATTAAAATTTTATTGCACTCGACCTTTTGTGTTAACCTTGAAATTCATGCTTCCTCCTGGATTTATTATTATTTTTGTCTTAACTCTTACTGATAACATGACCTCTTCCAATATGAGAATTTCTGAAAATGAGTATCGTAGCTTGTGCTTTTGGTACCTATTTATGAATGCTGATTGTTTAGTTGAATATCAGTTCTCAATATTTTAACCTAATTGTTTATTCGATGGAAATCTCGTTACATAGCATATACTAAACTATTGTTTCTAAATTATTAGGCCATTGGCCACTTCTTAAATGATCGTTTAATTTTTGTTGCTTTGAGATGATGTTCACAACTGAAGTGTTAAGCATTTGATATTCATAATACAACTTCCAATTTTGAGTTTCATCTCTCTGGTATGAAAAATGCATAGAAGGGTCAAGATAAGAGGTATAATATTTCCCTAAATATACAGTCCCACCCCTTCACATTCACTGAATCTTTAATTTCATAATTTTTTGTTCGATTGACATGGTGGAAATTTTTTTAATTATCTTAAGGGGTTGTTAGTTTTTAGAAATGGGTAAGTGCACCATGTTGGGGGGCCAAAAGGGGGGAATCATCTCTTTAGAAATCTATTTACAATGTAATTGTTTTATTTCTTAGTATTTCTTAAGTGGAACTCTACTACAAGTTTATAGATTGATGCTACTGAAAACTTCCATGTAGCATTTTTCTGAAAAAAAAACTTCAACTTGTACAAGTTTTTCGAAATAGATACACTCAAAATTGGAAGATGTTGTAGAAATATGAATCGTAACATTTTGAGTCTAGTGTTGGACTAAGTAAACTACTAAGTGATGCCTATATATACCTCCTCCATATACTTATGGGGACATATTTTGTATTGAAAACAGATAATTTTAAGTGGGTCAAACAACTAAAATACCAACAGATGCTCTTGTTTTTGTTAAAAAAACATAATAGAGTGACTTTCGTGCCCCCCACCATTTTTTGAGCACCATTTATTATTTTTGAAAACCCTTTAGTAGAAAGATAACTAGGAGCATCTAGTTTGGGCTCCATTTTTTTTAGATTTTTTTAGTGTAATATTTTTTTATTTATGATTTTTCTAGTACAAAATGTTTTATGTTTTAAAAAATAACGGAGCTCCGACTGTGCCCCCCACTAACTACCTCAGAAAATATCAAAAATTACATTTTTTTTGAATATGTATAGAATTGTGCCTTGTTTGGGCTAGTATAATTTTTTTTTAATTTCGATCACCCAAAAAAAAGACACACCATGAAAGATAGACATATTTACACTTCAAAAAATAGCTATAAAAATGCATAGTTAGAAAATAAATAATATGGATACCTTATATTAGTCAGAAAATTTGGAAAATTATATTTTGAGAAAGAAGAGACTCTGCTCTATGTCGTGGTATAATTTTTTTAAGATGGATCGATTTTTTTATTTTGATAAATATCATAGACGAAGCGTCATTTTTACATTTTCTTGTAAAAAATCATTGTTTGTTGTGTTTGTGCAGGTCCATACCTCAGGCTTGGGGATCCAAACTGGATCTCAAGCCTTGAGGCATGGCTTGCGAAAAGAGAAAACAAAAAATGCGTACGCGTTTTTCTTTGTTTTATATCTTGTGGCCCCACAACGTCCCTTTCATCTCTTTCATTGGAATTCTGCAAACATTTTGTTTTGTCTACAATATTCTCTACATTCTTACACAATTTTTTAGTATTTCATTTTTTCCCCTACCCCACTAGTTGATTTTTTCTAATCATGGGCGATAAACATCGAGCTAAGGACAAGAGGAAAGTCAAGAAAAAGACACCAGAGCAATTGGAAGAGAAGAGAATAAATAAATTGAAGAGAATACAAAAACTTCGAGCAGGGCAAGGTACATCCGCTATATCAAATGTAGCTAATGTATTAGAAAATTGGGATGAAATAGATAATGAAAATGAAGATAATAATGATTTTGCAATGAATAATGATATTGAATTGAATAATAATGTTGGTATGGATGAAAAAATTGATATGAATCCAATTGTTGAACCCTTACTTGAGAATCCAAATGTTAACCCCGAAATTTGTATGAAAACACTGAATGAAGAAAGTAACCTTTTAAACAAATATTCACCTCTAAGAACAACTCCTTCCATTTCACGAAGAAAACCAATTCACTTAATTGAAATTGATGAAAACATTATAAAACCAATGCCTAATAAAATGTCTGAAAGAAATGTGAGAAGAAAAAGCTAGTGGAATTTGGGATACTTACTTTGAGAAATAAATGACGCACAAATATGTCAATTATTTGTTTTATTAAAGAAGTTAATTATGATGAGACCTATAATGAAGACCCTAGGGTTAAGAACATCTAATGTTGTTGATCAAAATGCATCAATTGTTGAAAACATACATAAAGCATACCAAGCTATAGGTGGCAAAAGATGCACCAAACATAGTAATGCTACACAACATGCACTAAATAATTGTATAGTAAGTGATAAAACAGTTAATAAACACTTGATTAGAAAAACAAGCAGTGCTTTGAAGCTAAATAGAAAAACACTAATGAAAGCAATAGAGAGACGTAAACATCTTGAGTCAATCAATAACACTGAATATTGGGCTTTCTCTAGTAGACTTCCATGAAAAGACAAGAATACATCTGATATTCTAAAAGAATTAATTGTAAAATTTTGGAATGAGAACACAAGGGTGTCACTGAATAGAAGAGATACAATAAAAAGAAGAATAGGTTCTCGTAATCGTGAATCGTGTGCAAAACATTTCTTAGATATGACTCAAACATAAATGTTCTCTAAGTTTAAAAATGGAAATCCACAAATTAACATTATCCAAATATTCTTTGAAATGAACAAACCCTTTTATGTAAAAATCAATCACTCACATACCACTTGTTGTTGCAGGTATCATGTTGAATTTTCAATGCATTATGATGTTTTTTGTCAAATACGTAGTGTTTTGCATACTGACATCATGTTGCAAGAGTGTGGATTAAGTGTCCCACAAAAATATTCAAGGGAATTTATTCTGATAATATTTTATGAAATTTTTTTATAACAAATCATGTTTGGATGGAATATGCAATGTATGCGGTGGCTTGCCAAATTTGAAAATTTGTATCCATGAGGAGAGTAAATCTTCAATAGAAAAATAATTGGTTGATTTCACTAAATATAAATCGGAGGCATATCAATTAAAAGATGGAAAAGAATCTAAGAGGTGTGAGTTTGTTACAAAACAAATACTTGTATCAGAATATATGGTCAAATTCAGAGAGGAAATTTTTTATGAGTATGCAAGGCACACACATAGAGCTCGATGGTTGGATGAAAATTTCAAGTTAAGCAAGGACACATTCCCACTTGGTACTATTGTTTCAGTAGTTGACTTCGCAGAGAATTACACATTGCAGCCACAAATGGAGGTTCAGTCTCAATATTATAACTCATTGCAAGTTTCTATTTTCGTGCATATAACATTCATGCACTCTCCTGAAAGCACTGAGAAAGAATGAAAAATATTGAGAGAGTATCATTTGTACATCAATGATGATCGGACATATTCTACAGAATATATACAAGGGTGTTTCCAGGTGTTTTATGTGAACTTGAATGAGAGGAACATTAATTTAGATCAACATTACATTTGGTCGGACAACTGCACATCACAATTCAAGAATGCACAGATGTTTTATTGGCTAAGAAAGATACAAAAGGAAACAAATGTGTACAACATATCTAGAGTTTTACTGAGGCAGGGCATGGAAAAGGAGAGCATGATGGTGCAGGAGCATGTGTGAAAAGAGTACTTGTAAGAGAAGAGTTAAAGTTCAAAGATGGTGCTAAATTTACAGATGCAAAAAGTATTGTTGATTAGTGTGTCAAGAATATACGCTATGAATCTCAAGAGAGATCAATGGTTCGTAGATATTTTTGGTTGATAGAGCAAAAACATCTGACAAAATTTGAAGATTGTATGATAGTTTCAAGATCAAGTGATATGCACTCATTCCGTAGTTTAGATGCAAATGCTTGGACTATTTATACTAGGTGCATGACATGTTTTTGTATATCATGCATCGATTTTACTTGGAATGAATGTGATTCATAGTAGTGGGTGGATGAGTGGACTTGTAAACCTATAATTCCACTTGACACACATCAAGTTCCACGAGCATTACAACTTGTAGGGTCTTCAGATCAAATGACAACATCACATGAAGTTGACCAAGTCTCTGATTTAGTGCAACAAGGTACATATGTATGTATGTATGTATGTATGCCATGTTTTAGATTTATAAAATTTTAAATGGTCAAATCTTAATGTATTTATAAATTTAATGAACATTTTTACTTTGTGATACATAGGGTACATTTTTGCAGTTATTACGATGGAATTTAACAAAGAGGGAACAAACTACTTCTTATCCCATTGTGTAGAGGGGAAAAAAATTGACTTCCACAGTCATTGATGGTGAAGACCTTGAGTATCCCACCAGATCAATGGTAGTCACTAGAACTTGGCTTCGACTATATCTTATCAAAAAATCAAACATTTTGGTTGTTTGAAGACTATGAAGTACATCAGAAGATACTTCCCTACTCACATTTGGTCCTTGCAACAAATATTAAATTGATCAAATGTTGAGGTCAACCATCAAACAAAAATTTGTGGAAGGTTCGTGAATCATATCATGAAGCAATTCTTGCTAAAACATAAATATCCATATGCTAAAAGAATGCATCTAGAAGGTACACACTTATATCCAATGGATAAAAGAATGAACCCATAGGGTATAGATCTATGTCCAGTGGATAAAATAATGCACCCAAAAAGGAAAATTGTTAATTTACAAACTTAGACTGCAAATATCTCTTTTTCTGACACCTGTATAAAAAAATAGAGAGAAACCTAGAAACTTTCTTGAAAAATCCAGAAAGCTAGTATAATTTGGTTTAAC